>JBAMBQ010002214.1:0-482458 GCA_037044495.1 Stegana nigrithorax
AAAAATCACCAAAAACAAAAAGTAAACCAAACAAACCAAAAAAACAAAAAAAACTTCAACAATAGGAAACTTTTTTTTAATTTTATTCGGCATGTAGCACGGGTAACTGCTGCCTAACCACATTTTCTACTTGCTTTGGTTTTTCTTCTTGTTTTTATTATTATTTTTTTTTGTCGGTTTTTTGTTTTGTTAAGTCAGACATTGCAGAAGCCGCACATAATCCTTAATGCAAAAAGTTGAGCATAGTCGCACACCAAAAAAAAAAAGAAAAGTGCCTTCGCCTTCTTGGGAGGACTTACTTGGACTTGGCTTGTTGCTTGGCGACTTATATCATTGCTGTTGCTGTATGTTGTTTGTTATTGTTGTTGTTGTTGTTGTGTTCTTGTATTCTGGGATTCGTTGCTTGTGTTGTTTTTTGTGCTTGTGCAGTGAGCATAAGCGTGTAAATTCTTTTACAAGAATTATTTTCAACTTCTTAGCAGTTGAAAAGCCGAAAAGCAACAGGAAAGACAGCAAGAAAGAGGAAAACTCACAGAAAAAGAGTTGTTCGAGTTGAGTTGAGTTGAGTTGGAGTTTGTCGTTGCAAGTTTGCGTTAAACAATTTTGAACAAAATTATGAAATTAAAGTTGGCCAATAGGCAACGCAAGGATTGCTTTTGCACACTTTCACTTCACATAAAAACAAAACAAAAAGACAATATCTGTAGGTATGTACATGTGCAAGTATGCATAAATACATAAGTATGTACGTGTGTACATATATACATTTTTTAAATAAAAATTGCTTTACCGTAAAGTAAATACACCGTACATTGTTTTTATGTTTGCTTGGCGCTGGCATTGCCCAGCATAAGAAAAACAAACCGGTTCATGCTGTTGCACGGCGAGAAAGGTATACAACAAACAAACAAACAAAAACAAAACAAAAACAAAGTAAAATAACAACAAGTCTACTTAAAAAAATAAGAAGAAAACCTGACCTGACGTATTTTGTTGTGCATTGACTGAAAGTAAATTTCGGTGCATTCGGCATATTCGGCCCCTTACGGTCATTTACGCGTTTATGCATGCATGGCACGGCTGAGCTTGGTCTGACCAGCTCCAAAAAGTTACGAAAAAAAACCTACAAGTCAATTTAAACGTATGAACTGCATGGGGACTGACTGACCGTATGGATGGACCAAGCCAATCAGTAAACGTCAACATTGCAGTCATGTCGACAGCATGCAACTGCGACTGCCGCAGCGACAGCAACTTCAACAAAAGTAAAATAACAAAATACGAAAAAAAGACGTAAGGCAAAAAAAAAAAACAAAAAAAAAAAAAAACAGTGAAAAGCAAAGAAAGTACATAGTGGCAACGCCAACACCATTAACGCCACAATTTTCCACTTCAGCACTGTCAGTGCAATGCGAAGCGAATGGCGGTGGGCGAGGGCGGATGGTGGCGGGTGAGGGGTGGATGGCGGAAAGGGCGTACATATGCGCTGATGCTTCACTTTGTTTCAGTTCGGTTTGGCACGATTGGGCTTGGCGTGGCTGGCTTGGCTTCGCCTGTCTCGACTTAACTTAACTTGGCTGGCATGGCGTGGCTTGGCTTAAGTAGTGTTAAACTGTGTGTCTTTGTGTGTGAGTGCATGTGTGTGTGTGTCTGTCTGTCAGACTGCGACAAAGTGTTTAAGTGCGCTAGGGTGGCGATGCGTAACTTGAGATTAGCATATGCACACAGTCACACACAGTCACACACCAAACCACTCCACATCACAGCTCAGCACAGTTTTGCAGAGTACAGCCCATCACTGCCCCAGCACAGCGCAACAGACCACAGCACATGTGTCTGAGGCATTGGCCATGTTAAGTGCACATTTTATGCTTTTTACTACATTTGCCTTTGCTCGCCTTTTTAAATGGTTTCAACGTGCTGCAAAAATACAAAAAAAGAGAAAAAAAAAATAGAAAGAAAAGAAACAAAAACAAAAAAGCAAATGTGTTCGTCGCATATAAAAAGGTTGGCCAAATTGTTGTTGTTACGACTTGTTAAGCGTACAATTTTCTCTATTTTGTTGTTGTAGTTGTTGTTATTGCTTTTGGCATAATTTGTATTTAATTAGGCGCTTCATATGGCATACGCCTATTAAATCTAACAGTTCAAATGTGTTGCTCTGTGTGTGTGAGTGTGTGTTTGAGTGTGTGAGTGAGTGTATCGCTGTTGTGTTGTTTAGTGTTATCTGCCCGTAGCTAAGCGAAACTTTATGCGCTTTGTATGTAGGTACAAGCAGCTGTGGCAAATTGTGGCTTAACTAATACAGAGCATACTTGTCAGCTTAGAGTCTTGTTATGTGTTCTAAGCGTATCTCAGTCGCTTGGCAGCTTAATCATAAACCAAAAAAAAAAAAAAAAAGATGAAAATTAAAGACAGCGCATTATTAAAGTGGTGTAGCCTTAGGTCAAGTTTAAGCCGCTTTGCTGCTTATGGCAGCCAAGCCAAGCCAAGCCAAGTCAAGTCAAGGTGGCGCAAGCCAAAATAAGCCAACACAAGACGATTCAAGTTAAGTTCTTATAAGTCAGAGCAGAGAGTTGAGGTGAGATGTGTCATTATTTAGCACACTTATTTATATATATGCAAAACATATATAATCAGCACACTTATCTTAAGTGCAAGAATTTGCTCGACCAGCAACTGTTTGCAGCTCACAGCGAGTGCACAAGTGTACTTTGCCGTAAATAAAAGCGACAGCCCACTTGACGTGAACTGTGTATGTCCTAATAAGTTTAATGCTTAGAAACTCTTAATATAGGCAGTACGCTGAATTTGCCAACTATTGGCTCAGCTTAATGCTCAGGTAAAAGCTGTCACTAACTGAGTAAACTTATTATTATAATGAATATATAGACTTTTATGCTTATCTATTTTATGTGAAATCTTCGCTAGCCAATAATATTTTTAAAAAATATGCGCCTCACTTGTGTAACATATTGCCTGGCAGCCTATTGTCATAACAATACTTATGCATCAAGTCCTGTGGCAGCTTAAATAAATTGTAGCGCTTTAGATTTGAATTTTCGCAGGCAAATCGAATGCCAAGAAACTGCACTCACTGCCAATAAACATAAAACAGTTGACTTGTGGCGTCTGAGCAACATAAGTTGAGCAACTGCTTCCCTGCTGTGCATGTCTGCGTAGTCTGTTCTATTTTTAAATTGCATTCGACACTTTTGCTTAGCCACAGCATTGCACTTTTGCCGCATAGCGCACACGAAGCGGTTCAAAGGCCTTTTGTCCCTTTCTGGCTAATGCATGGCTCGGCAGCTATGCTCTGTAATCACTTGGCTGTCGAGTGCCCTGCGCTGACGAGACAAAACGACGGCTGTCATGCTCGAGTCCGCAGACCTGCTCTCGCATTCATAAGCTTAGCAGACATAATTGTGCTGCAACTAGAAAACGCGTCCCTTACCGCACACTGCGGTCTGAGTTTGTTGCATTGGTTTCAAGGCTAATTCCAGGTTTTGGTTTCTGTTTTTTTTTAATGCATAATTTTTGTTTTTTTTTTTTTTTGTTTTGTTGCTAACGACATGTCCAAAGCGACTGTTGCTGCTGCTGCTGCTTATGACTTGAGAACCTATTGCGGTTGGAGCTGTGGCACAAAGCTGACAACCAGCAGCGCCAGCAGATCATCATTCAATGTCTTGTGCAGCCACAAGCGGTAGCTGCACTAACAGCAGCGCCAGCAACAACAACAACCTATAACAACAATAATGCTGTCTTGTTGCCAGCATGGCTGCTGCTACTTTACGTGTGCCCCAACTGCTGCTGTGCTGCTGCTGTTGCTTCTGTTGTTTCTGCTGCTGTTGGCTTTCATTGTGCGCTGTAGCAATAAAAATAACAATAATAGTAATTGCTGTTGCTGATGTTGTTGTTTGCTGTTTGTTGTTGTAGTCGGTTTTAATAACCTTTCTTTATGTTAATGCGTCTCTTTATAACTGTCAAAAAGAAAAGAAAAACAACAAAATCCAGCAACAAAAACAACAACAAGAAATGTTTATGTCTCGCGCATATGATTTGTTTTTTTAAGCATATTTTTCGGTCTCTGCTTATGTATTTTCCCTCTGCTGCGGGGTGCGTTGAGTGCGGCATTTTTCCTTTTTTTCACGTTTATTTATTTTCTTTTTTCAAATGACAATTTGTTGCGCATTGTCGCATGCATTAAGTAACATTCACTTTTTGCGCTGACAAAAAAAAAAGAAAAGAAAAAAACGATAATAATAATAATAATAAAGTTTTGCAGCTGTGCGCGCTGTGATTTTTTTCTTCGCTAGTGCGTTTATGGCTTCATACCCTACATATTAGACTTTAGGAGCACATTGTTATGCATTAAATGAGTGATGCCAATATAAGATAATTGACGTCAACTGTGATACTTTTAAGGCTTATTTTTTTTTTAGAATATTACGTGAGCTATTATAATGAGCTTTGATGAGTTCGCTTGCCTGAGACCTGCACAGCTGATTCGGAGTCTATGCAGTATGAAAGGTATCTGCCCAATTCCTAATGGGCTGCGCACTAAGTGATTTTTAATGAATGCAATAAGATTCGAATTCAATGAAAGCTGACAGAGTTCCTGTCTGGGCTGCTTGGCCAGCCACTCATGTCTAAAGGCATTAACTTTTGTTGTGTAGCGTACTCAGCTCTCTGCTGTAACAGTACTTAATATTAAAGCGTTTCGTTTCGTTTTTTTTTTCCTTTTTTTTGCTATGTGTGTGTGTCTTTGAGCTGTCGATTTGTTTGATTGCTATGCGCGCCACTCTATGCGTATGTCTGTCTGTCCGCCTGTCCAACCGTTTGTCTGTCTGTAAGCCTATGCGTTGTGCTTAATAATTATTACCATTGCAATGGTTGCCCGTAGTAGCCGAGTCGGCTGTCAATGATACTCTTACACGATTATCAACATAAACGACATCATTATGTCTTTTTTATAGTAAAATATTCTTGCCATTGTGAAAGCGTACGATTTTCTTGTTGTTGCTATTTATTGTTGTTGTTGTTGTGGCTGTTGTCGTTGCCAATCACTGTGTTTGTCGGCAACATAAAGTAACTCGACATCTGCGTCAAAGCGGTTGCCTAAGCAAAAAATTCGATATATGTATCTACGCACAAGCTGGCTGACTTTGGCCTGCCTTGGGGCATTTCATTTTCTGCACATTCGCTTCTGCTTTGATTTTTGGTGTGATGAGCCACGTCAAAACATTTGCAAAATTTCTACTGTGATTTTTGCAACTTTTTTTTTTGTTTATTATACTTGTCTTTTAAGCTGTTTATTGCTATAATGACAGCTGGCAGCGAAAGCCAGCACAGGTGATGATGCATGGCGTAGAGCTCCTTGGAGCAGGCGTGACATGCGCTACGCATTGTTACTTTTATGTTTATTATTCTTGTTAGTATTATATTAACGTGCTGTTCGACTTTATTTTGTAAATAAATATTTTCTTTATTCTATTGCGTTTATTGCAACAATAAGTGAAATAAGAATTGTATTAAACTGAGAAGTAAATAATTTCGAAGAAGATGAAAGACTTAGATGAACGAAAAGACAATTTAACTGTAGTCTGTTTTATTTTATTTTGTTATGCAATCCTTGACAGACATTTGTAGCCTTATGCTGGACAATTGCTTTTAGTCCCCCAAGGCAGGCCACGTATTGCATGACCAACTAGCAATTGATGTAAACCAAGGCAGTTGGAATATAAGCTGGGCACACCTGACAAGATGTTATTATGATTTTTCTTTACTTATATTCATATAAGCTACTTGTGCAGGTGTAATGCACATTACATATATTGTTATTGTTTTTGTGAGCATCTTAAGTTGTAAGTGCGTTTTAGCGTGAGCAGATTATGCAACGACTTGTCATTTTTAATGCGAAAGTTACCCAGCTGCGCCCAATGAATGCAGTTGGGACTGCAGACTTGCAGCAGCAACGATAATGCAGTTTAACGAGCCGGCCTACAGTTTTAGAAGCACTAGCATATACATATACTCAGTAGCCGTGCTGCCAAAACAGTGGAGCTGTCAGCGCTATCTGGAAGACTTAAAAGGTCTATACAGTCGCAGAAAAAGGTTGTGATTGTTGTCGCCTCATCAAACTGAATGTTTTGTAATAATTCTATGCTGCAGGATTTTGTGTTGTTTACCACTGATTCCCTGGAACCGAGCTTGCAGAGCATGAAACAGTTCTCTCTCCCTCTGACTTGAACACAGCTGTATATGATGCTCAACGAGAGTTTTACAATAGTTGAATTTTATATAAACGCTGTCTGTTAGAGTCTAATTAAAATTTAATTATTGCAGCATGCGCACTCTGTTTCAACTACTTGGCAACTAGTTTTATTTTGCAAAAAGTGCAAAGTTTTTTGTTGAATATTTTGTATTTTTTTAATGCGTTTTTATGTTTTTTTTTACTGACGCTTGTTATTCGTATATTTTATTCTACTAAAAAATTAAAGTAGCTGAATGTTGTTTGTTTTATATTGCACTTGAGTTTATTACATTTACACTTTTCACTGCGCAAAGCAGCTTCAACTTACCAAACAGAAAGTAGATAAAACAAAAAGTGAGTTTAAATTTTCTTAATTGAATTTATGCTAAATTTAGCTTTTGAAATGATTAAAGTGGTTTCAGCTTAAAGTAAACAAAATATTTTATAGTGTTATTTTGCAAATGATATTATATTTTTGCCAATCTACAGCATTAGAATCAAATAGCAAAATTCGCAAATGCTGCCTCATCTGCTCTTCGTTTGCGAATTAGCCACAGGGCACACAAATATTTTTAATTTAGCCAAACTTTTGATTAGATTTTGCTACTGCCAAACAACTGCAGCTGACTGATGAGTCATTTGCAAAGTAGTAACTAAAACTAAATCAAATAAACTTATGCATGTACAAAACTAATATTTAATTATAAACTGCATTTCGTTTTGATTTGCATTTAAATGACATTTAGAGTTAAAGTTTCAAAATGCGTAGCTGGGATTTGACATTAGCATTGATTTTTAGAAATATGCTAACGGATTACAAGAGATTACAGCTACGTGTCAAATAGCTTTGAAAGCAAAACAAAAGAGAAAAAAGCAAAGAAAAAAAAAAAAACCAATAAAAACAACAAATATATAAACAACTTACAATGCATACGAAAAGCCAATTTGTGACTAAAAACAAAAGACAGCAACAAATGAAATGAAACGCATAAAATAATGAAAATGAAGAACAATTGTCTAACAGTAAACGACGCGCACGCAACATGATTTTAATTTAATTGCTTTTATACATAAACACAAATAAATAAATAAAAAAAAGAATTCCTAAAAACAGCAACAACAACTAAGCTACACGTTGCCGCTTACCCCATTCAGGCAGTCACTAGAGACGTGCGTCACGTAACCACTGTGGCTGCACGCATTGGCCCCACGCCTTCCCGATCATGGCGCAGAATTGATAAAATTACAACACTGTTGCCGTTGTTTTTGCTGTTGTTGTTGTCGTTGCTGCTGCTGCGTCAGTGAGTAAAATTCAATTACATAATTACGGTTGACAGCAGTGAAACCAAAACCCGAAAGCCGTAGCCAAAGTCAACGCCAAAGCTGATGCTGCTGCTGAAGCCGAGTTAAAACGAAATGAACAGCGGGGAAAATAAAACAAAACAAAGCGCAACGCAATGTCAGGTCAGGTCATGAGCAGCAGCAGCAGCAGCAGCAGCATCATCATCAGCAGCCAAATGGCAAATGGTTAATGGGCATGACTCTGGCTCTGGCTCTGGCACTGACATTGGCAATGGCAATCGCAAATAAACGTAAAACTTTGCAATCAATCAATCAGTTACAGCCCGTGAGTGTGCCAATCATTCGCGCTCACTCATGCACAGTCAACGAGTTTCGCGTACTTAATCGAATTTTGCGACATTTCCATTAGCTCTAATTGGCAATTTTCCCATTACCGGCATAAGCGCGATTACGGGTTTTTCATTTTTTTCCTCTGTCTTTGTTAAATTCTTTTTCCGTTTTGTTTTTGTTTTGCTTTGTTTTATGTTTCATATTTGTTGTTGCTTTCTGTTTTAGCCCTAGCGCACAATTGGCTTCTTCGCTGGCTGCTGCTGTGCATGCATATACCTGTTATGTAAAGTGTGTTGCATACTTTGCGGTGGCTTAGCTGCAGTGCTTCTGTGCGCAACAGACCACCGCACCGCGTTTGCTTTGTAATTTATGTTTTGCGCCACAAATTGCAAATTGACTAGATTATGTGGCTATGGCAAATTGTTCGTCGTGTCGAACGCCAATCACCAGCCGCCGCTCCCCACCAGCCGGCACTCAACACTTTCACATGCGCGCTATGTGAGTCTGTTTGTGTTGTTGTTAATTCCGTCGTTGTCGTTGTTTTTGTTAGCGCTAAATTGTTGTTCGCTCAGGCGCGCGCTTTGACCAACAATTTTGGCAATTTCCAAAAGCAAACAGAAATGACAGAAGTGCACATGGACTGCTGTCATGTTTACACATGAGCAAGTACATGCGTACAGAATATGCACATATGTATATGCATGAAAAATATTTACGTATATGCACAATCAATTATTCATATCTGTCAACATGTACAAAAGCTACAACAGTAATCACAACAACAATAATAACAACAAAAAGATGCTGCTTCTACTTCTGTGCATATACGAATATGTGTCAGTCGTGGACTCGCCTGTACTCGTCGCATATGAGGCAACTGTCAAGAGATGCTCGACTGTGAGCCAGGCAGTTAGTCAGTCAGGCAGACATACAGACAGACAGACATACTGGCAGCCAGTTTTACAGTAAGATAGCTACTCACAAACGACTCAAGTCTGTGCTGCTGTGCAGAGTATCTGGACTCATGTTGTTGGCAAAAGCCACAAGGGGCCTTGTTCTGAAGTTACGCCCCCATTTGACTTCGTTATTGCCTCGGCAACTGCGCAGATTGTGTCAACCTGCCTGCCTCTCCACTGCTGCCCCTTCATTGCTGCTGCTGCTTGTGTGTCGGCTTAAAGCCTAAAAACTACGCAAGCAGTTGACTTGGCTACCGCGCATGGAATAGACTTAGGCGCATACACTTCTCTGTCACTCCCCCCTATCTCTCTATCAGTAAATATATGTGTACACTCTTGTATTTGCGGTTTTACTATAAACGTAGTGTGTGTATGTGTGTGTGTGTGTGCGTGCGTACGTGTGGGTGGTTAGTTAGCTTTACTGCGTGCTGTGGCCGCCCTACTCACGTCTTATGGCTTTACCTTGACGCATGCTGCCGCCTCTGCCGTCTCTGCTGCTTCCTCTGCTGCCGCCTCTGCTGCTGTTGTTGCCATCTTTGCGTTTTGCCTTGGTTTACTTGTAAATTTGCTGTTAAAATATTTTCGACATGATTCAATGTGTTTTCGTATTATTTAACTGTAAAATATTTTCACATTTTCTTCTTCCCTCCGCACATGTACTTCTTTTATTTACTCGCAGTGCTGCACTCAAACTGACTTTATGCCTGACTGACATTGCTCGGTTAAATTTATTGCCTGAAATTGACTTACGTCTGAGCTGTGCGTCTTCAAATTATCTGATGTCTGCGCATTGTGCAGTTGCATATTTCATTCTTGTTGTTGCAGTTGTTGTTGTTGTTGTTATTAACATTGTGTTGGTTGCCTGCTAAATCAATTGGTCTGCTTAGTAAATAAAGTGGCTGCGAATTAATTGCTGTAAATTATTTGTATAGATTAGCATACCATCGCATCGATTTAAGTTGAATTCAATTTACTTAATTTGGTAAATTGAGAAACCCAACCCAAACTCAAGCCATCACTTTAAGCATCCGCATAATGGTATGTGGCAGAAAATACAGGTTTTTAGTTAAACACTAACCGGAAATGACTGCAACATAGTATATTGCATATGCAATTACTCGTAACTACAAAGTAAAACCAACTAAAAACAAAAAAATCAAAAAAGTATACAAAATCAATTTATTATAAATATTTTGAAAAAAAAATGGCGCATATTGCGTGTTAATAATTAATAAATTTTATTTGCTTTTTAATTGTAGAGATATATGTGATTCACATTTACAGTTGATTGCATGCCATTTTGCATTTCGGATGTTTTGTTTGACATGTCATGTTTCGCATATATCGCATTTAATTCGTTTGCTTAATAGGCATATGAAAATACATTATATAAAAAGTGTGTGAAAAATTGCACAAATTAATTTCACGCAACAAAAATAAAAGCATCAACGTGAGCTGCAATTGGCTTCGTGACATATGCTCGAATTGTTGCTATGCATTTCAATTCATTTTTTGCATGTTTTTAGCTAAATAAGCGTTGCAAAATGAAAATGAAAAACTTTAATAATAAAAGAAATTGTTTTTTTGTTTGGCAAATCAATTGTTTCCTTATGAGCGTGACGTGTAAAGGTTGGCAGTTGCCATTTCACCACCACCTGCATTCAGCGCTTGTTGATTTCACATCTTTCATAGGGATATCCGTGTTTAATCTTGGGTTCGTTTTGTTCGTTGAGTCAATATTAACTATGACTAAGTTGACTATGTTTATATAGCATCAATCTACAATTATCGACGTATGTATAGCAGCTGTAGGCTTAGAGATAAAAATATAATAAAAGGCAAACGAAATGTTCCATTCATCAAGTCATGATTAAGCACATCTTAATATACACTTGGGTACTTTTACAGCCTATTACGCATATAGCATAAAGACTAAGCGCATGAGACACAGCCTCTGATTACAGAGTGGAGCTATTTCTCGAAAATATCTTATCAATGACATAATCAGTTTTGTGCTTTAAATAAGCTCACATTAATAACAATTGCATGCGATGATCTCAGCTCACATGCCGAGGCATGACACGCAGCCGTTGCCGCCTCTGCAGTTGTTGCTCATATTGTTGCTGTTGTGGTTTTTCACACGTAAAGCGCTTTTGCACATTTTGAAAAATTATTATTGGCAACTATTTCTGTGACATTCATTTAGCGCTGCTACATTTGGCCAAGCGCACATTTGGAAGCGTTGTGGGTTGTGTTGTGTGCCAAGACACAATTCCGTTCTGCTACTTGCTGCCAAGAGGCAGCCAACGCATGGGCACTACACATTGACATTGAGTGCGAGTGCTACCGCATGCGGAATTTTGCGCTTTGTTTGAGTTTTTATGGTTTGCAGCAGCAGCAGCTGTTTCTACAATATTTTTAAGTGTTATATTTTATACATAGTATGGTATATTTTTTATTATTATTAAGTTATAGTTTGTGTCTGAAGTTTTGGCTAGCACAAACATTAATTTGGCAGCAATTGCTAAAAGCATTTCATGAGGTAAATTTCCGTTTGCAGCTGCTAGACGCCGCAATAACTTTGAAACACGCTTGCCAGCGCACACTCCCCGCCAGAGCTGCCCACGCGCTCACTTGACTACTCTTGCTCACTCACACTCGCAGCCGAGGAGCGACGTAATAAAATATGCGTACAAACGGCATTCATTACTCATTGCCGAATACTCGTGCTCAGAGCGCAGAAGATGCAATCAGCAGCACGCAACAATAACGAGAAATTATGACAACCCATTTCCATGCTTCTTCATTAGTATGCCAGGCGATAAGCGTGGCCAATGTACCGTTAGAACGTTGTAAACTAAAGAAGTGTTTACAAGTACACAATGCACAGCCGCGTCGCCGCTGGCATTATATAATTAAATTTCGTATATAATTAATTACTGCTAGACTATGCAGCGACCGCGTAACAAGTCAAATTACTTAAAATTCTCGACTACAGCCAATTAATTGAACATTGTCACGCTTTCGTGAGGAAATTAGCAAATGTGTGTGTTCTATAAATGACATAAGTGTGAGCAGTGTAGGGAAGCGTATATGTGCCTGACACAAATATATATATATATATATATATTGTATATTGTATATTCATATGTATGTTCCTTACATGGGCAGTGAAAATATTGTATTATTAGGTTTACATATGCATAAGCTTGTGTACAATATGAACGGAACGCAACGTACGGAAATTTACGTCTAAATACGTTTTATGCCAGCAACGGTACATGGCTATAATCGCATACGTTTTGTATGTAAGTCAACAACCTTTTGGCTTAGCTTGGCTTGGCTGCGCGCATAAAGGGCAAAAATAAATAAACACCAATAAAATAAAATAGCAAAAAAATAAGACAAAAAAAAAAGAAAAAACAAAAACGTAGCATGGCAATTACCTTACGCACGTACAACAGTGTGCGATGACACTGTCTGCGCCGGCGACTTATCGTTCGCATGCAATAAATAATAAAAAAAAAAACAATAAAAATAAAATATAAATAAAAGTACAGAAAGAAATACAAAAAAACAAAACTCATATATATATATAAAGCGTAAAAGAAAGGTGAGTTTTCCGCTGCTGAGTCGCCAAGCGAGACCAATGACAGTCATGACATGAGTGAAACTATTTTACACCTTTTCACGCAGTTCAGCAGACATTTATTCATGCGTTCAATGACGTTGACGATGCCAACTTGTGCTGTCTTGTTGTCGCCGTTTTTGCTGCTGTTGTTGTTGCTACTTGACGTCTGCACCCCCACAAGAAAACTGAATAAATGAAAAAAATAAAATAAACAAGCTAACAAGCAAAGATGAAAATATGCAAAAAATGAAAAAGTTTTACTTTCTGCAGACGCCTGCAATAAATTTTTAATAACATCAACGCATTCAATAGCGTAAAATTTCACTCTGCAGCTGCACACGCCGCGTATTTTTCTTTTATTTTCTTTTCGCCATCTTCTGCTTCTTATTTTCTTTTCTTCTTTTTTTTTGGCCGGAAAATGTGCCAAACACTTGACAACGGCGACGCCACGCCATGCCAGCATTTGCCGCACTTTGCCACACTTGATGGCGCTTCATTTGCCTAAGTGTTTCGTATTTTGCCGATTTTCTTCTGGTTCTTCTTCTTTTCGTTTCTTTTCTTTTCATTTTGTTGTTGTCACGCTTGTAACAGTTTTTGCCCTTTTTATTTAGTTATGTATGGCTTTATTTCTTTGCTTCCCGTTTACTTGCGTCTTCATCTTCACCATCAGCATCAGCATCGGCATCGGCATCGTCATCAGCATAAGCGTCGGCATCAGCTTTGTCTGCCGCTGTCACACTTTTTTTTTAATGGTTTCATAACTTTTTCGCCTGTCGATAACTTTCCGGGCAACAGCAGGCAGCAGGCAGCGTGCAGACCAAAAAGCAGCCGGGCAGCCAAGCAGAAAATAAGAAGGTAACATAGCTTACAGAAAAGAGAAGAAATAAAGCAAAAAAAGGTTAAGTCAAGTTACGTGACTTTCATAACAAAATGCTACGGATTCATATATGCATAAGTTTGATTTCTGTGCATGTGTCCGGTCACTTGTGTTTTTTTATTTTCCTCTTCATTTTTCTTTTTCTATCTTTCTGCCCATTTTCTATAACGTATTCGACACCATTAGCAGCTCAGCACTGAACGTGCGAGTGTCCATATCCAAAGTGGAAAACAATGAAAAACAAGCAAATAAATGAATTAAACGTTAACTTCAATTGCCATTAACGCATTTGGGAAGAGAATGCTCACTAATTTCAATCGCTTGAAATAAATCTATACCCAACAACAACAATAACAAATGTACAAAAAAGAAACAAAAGAAAAAAAAAAAAGAAAAAAAAGGAATGGAAGTAAAGTATGACATTTTAATTCCAAAAGGGAAGTCATTATTAATTATGTAGTAAAGGATTTCATTACTGCGGAGCTTCCAGCTTAACGGTGATTGTCAGTTTAATTATTGACATTAAAAACTTGACAGCAATTAAAATTTTTTATCAAAATAATTTTTTTTATTGACTTTGTTTACTTTAAAACAGCAATTACACCAAATTTTATATAAAAACTTTATGCCCCAGCTGAGTTTGGAAATAATCAGGCTTTGTTTAACTTTGGTTTATACTTGAAGTTCAGCCAAATCAGCCAGGGAGGCAATTGACTGCCCAAACTCATTAGAAAAACTTTTGTCTCATAATAGGCATCCTCACAGCAAGAATGCAACTTTAATGAATAAACTCGAGCAATTTGGGTAGAAAAACGAGCAGAGAAAAAGAAAAGACGAGAACACTCTCATATCTCGTTTAAGAGCCTCGGATCACATTCCTTCTAAGAAAAGAAAAGAGATGAAAATACTAGATGAGTTTAAGTGTCTGAGTATTTTAATATGATGTCGTTGGCAGCGATCTGCTGTGCTTGAATTGAATTGGAAAAGCTGTTATGCGAGACATGGTGTGTCCATAAGGAAAGAAGTGCAAAATACTTAATTGATATGCATTGCAATGCACCAAAAGATGGTTTTCTGCACAGTTTGTCGTATAATGAATAATATATCGTCATTGCAAAACCATGCGAACCATTTACTGCAGTAGGGTTCTATTAAAGAATGTTTAAGGCAAACATTAATTGTCGAACCATTTGCTATGGCTGCTGTTTTCTTTGCAAACAATTTATCAAATAAAGCTGCTCATAAAAGCGGATTCTTCGGCACAGAAGTGCAATATGAAAAATGTTTTTGGTATAATATAATTTTAACGAATGTTTTAAACCTTGAGCTGATTTATTAAACTAAACAGTTGATCAATATAAAAAATAATAATACGATTATTTTTATTATAATGAAACTTTCAAGGTAGAAGCAGATAAAGAATTTCTGTTTGAACAAATAGAAATGAAAATACGTAACAGCAGCAAAACAGACAGCAGCAGAACATAGCTTGGGTTCAGATTTATTTGCTCTAAACACTTTTCTGCACATTTCAAGTTCTCTGAGCTTAATAATTTTCTCTGCCGTCTTGTGTGCTCTTGAATTGCAAAATGTAACATCGGATTAAAGGCTGAAAAAGCTTAGGAGCATGCCTCCCTACTTAACGTCATTTGAGGTTTTAAATTCGTTGATGTACTTACTTTGCCTATTGTCTGTGAGGCTTCTATTGATTTTGAGTAGACACAAAAATTTTCAAAGGGTTGTACAAATATTTAAACCTAAAAAGCTTAAGTCGCTTATATGAATAACAGTTTTTTTTAACAGGCAGGAAAAATTGCTCTTCAGTTTCCTTGGTATTGTCGCAGCTTAAACGAAATCAATATGATTTATTATAATTGACTACACTGACATACTTTATTTGACATATACATGACATTTCAAATTTATTTTAATGGGAAAACTATTGATTTCTAGAACCCAGATATGCAAAATTAAGTGTTACTGCGTTTAATCAGCATTTTGTAGTGGAAAATTGTCCGAGACAACATTTGTATTGTAAAATCCATCTGGAAACATGAATACATCTCAGCTGCCCGTTATAAAGTTTGCATGGGATGCCTTATGCCTGCTTTATTTAGTTTATAACAATAGAAAATTTCTTGCAGTGTATCCATTTATTTTTTTTGAACAGCGCTAAACGAAATAGTTTTGAACATCTTTTTTAGATTTGATAGTCAGCGCCTTTGGTCACCACTTTGCATTTGCATTCGCTTTTGCCGTTGCCTTCGCTTTGGCTCACGGCTATAAACTAGAAAATTGTTTTCATTTTCGCTTTATGCAAAAAAAGAAAAAAAAGAAACCAATAAACAAATCCTACCTACATACATACATTTATGCGTATAGGTTGTCTTCTTTTTCAACGCTGCTGCGTACACATATTGAGCTGGTATTGATTTTGTTTAGTTTACATGTGGGACTGATCATCAAATATTTATAAAAAACGAGTCACAAAAAAAAAAAAATAGAAAATGGAAACCAAAATCAAGCACCGAGCTCGACCAGTGTGAGGCAGCTATTTGTCTATGCACAAACTCACACACAATGCTACTGTTCCGGCTGCTCGAAGTGCTCTGATTCTCAGCCAGACAGGCGCACCAAATTACGTGGACGTGGACGAATACGTGAACGTGGACGCGGGCAGTCGCTTGGTTTCATATGACTTAAATGCATATTGCATGAATTTTGCCATCGAGACTTGCTTGGTAATTGTTAGCTTAGCGCACATTTTGCTTTTGTTTTGGCTTCAAATTATGGGCATTTACGATTTATTGCAAATCACGAGTAGAGCCCGACAGCCCACACTGGCACAAAAATCGGCTAAAATAACCAAAACAAGCATTTAGCTGTTGACTGAGCGAAGTCATGTGTCTTGATCGCATGTTTATTGCTGTGGACGGTTATGACTTGAATAATGCATAAACTTAAATGCTTAAATATGGCAAACAGTTTAGCGTGCCTGAAAGGCAACTTGGAGCCAACGTCGCATTACATTGCTCATACGCAGCGTTGCACTTAACATTAAATGCAATCTGATGCATGTAAAATGTTTTATAATAAAATTCGTGGAAAACTCAATTATTTTTGTAAGCTTCGCAAACAAAATAAATCAATAAACTTTTCATAGAAATTTTCCTGTATTTGAGTACCCAAAAGGCCAACAACGTGTATTTATAGCATATGAAGGGAGAAACAATATCACAGCGACAATTTTCTAAAAGCTTAAGCAGCATTAAAGAAGTGAAAATAATTAAATATTTTAATGCTAAATTAAGGCAAAAATGCATATAAAAATTGCGGTTTCTATTAAGTATTGAGTTTTATGCTGCCAGCGACAAAAAGTCTGCCAAATTTTGTCAATTAACACACAAACCTACATTGGCATAAGAAATGCTGCAAGAAAAACAAAACAACAACAACAAAAGCAAACAAATTAAATCAACGAAATTGGCATAAAAAATTTGCACCATTAACGAAAGCATAAAAATGTTATAACCGTCACAAACACAGAAGCAAAAAAAGAAAGAAAGAAAAAAAAAGAAAGAAAGAAGCAGACCAAACACACACAAAAGCCAAGTGTGTGCACAATTGTATGGCAGTGCCGCACTCAACAATATCCGACACATTGTCACTGATTTTAAAACGCGCAAGAAGCCGGCGAAAGCCATTATTACAGTGCCATAAAAAAGTGTATAGCTGCCACACGCGCCTAAAAAGCGCAAGAACGCGCACAGACAGCCGACGCATGCAAAACGTCACCAGCCAACAGAAGCAAAAGAAATGAAAGCAAGGCAAGAAAAGCAAGAAAAGAAAATAAAAGGAAAGGAAAGGAAAGGAAGGAAAGCAAGAAATCAACACAAAAGCGGAAGCAAAGCCACGACGTCGCGTCGATTAACTGTTTTTTTAGCCGCTGCTTAATATGGCAGCAGCGATTTCCGTTTTGTTGACACACGACGGTTGTCAGCGCAATATTGCCATTATTTTTGTTATTATACAATGGCAAAACTAGAGAGGAAGTGCGCAAAAGACAAGCAATGAGTAGCCATGTCAAGCCAAGACAAGACAAGCGACAAGCCAAGAGACAAGCCAAGACGAGACAAGGCAAGCCACGACAAGAGACAAGTCAAGCCAAGTCAAGGAGTAAAAGGCAGCACAGGCTAGCAGACAAACGGATGTACACAATAATTGAATCTACAAATTGACGATTTGTTATTTATTCGTTTGCTTTTGTTTTTGTTGTTTTCGTTTGCTTAAGCATTTGTTTAACTTTGCAAAGAAATCACAAGCCTTGCTGACTGCGCTGCTCCCCGCTTGGCCACTTCGGCACACTTCTGCCCACTTGTGTCCACTTGTGCCCACTTACTTGTAATTTAACGCTCGAGTGAGCCAGTTAAGTCAACATAAAAACCAAAACGACAAAAACCGAAAAAAACCTAAAACACTGCCTAGCAATTGTCGCCTACATAACTGCCAATGTTGGGCAATGTTCGACAACGTCCTCAAAGTCAACGACGACGGCGCCGACGCCGACGCTGTTGCTGCTGTATAAATGAATGCCTACAAAGCGTAGCAAAGGCCAAGGCAAAGGCAAATAAACAAAAGTAGTTTACAAAACATTATGAAACGCTTAGCGCCGAGGCCTGCCAAGGCAGGGGCAAGCAATGGCAGGCAGGCAAGGAGCAGCAGCGTCGTCAGACAAACGCTCATTGCTTAATTTAGCTTTTCAATTTGGCAAATTTTGCTAGCAGAACTTTTAACCTGGGCTTCCTTTTACTGCCACACAGCCGCCATGCATTGCTGCTTTCGCTGCGTTGTGTGTTTTGCTTCGCTGCTTGACAAATGTTTGGCAAGCTTGGAGATTGCCATAACAGAAAAAGAAAAAAGAAAAAAAAAAAATATAAAAACAAATTATGTTTTAGCATTTACTGTGTGAATATGTGTGTGTGTGTGTGTGTGATTTGCTTGCTTTACTCTGCTATTTTTACATAAAGACAAATGTCATCACTTGCCTGTGTGCGCAAGAATTACAGCCGCAGCCGCCGTCGTCGTCGCCGCTGCTGAATAGCCGCAGGTGTGCGCGCATAGGTCAGCACTCCATACACTGCACTTGGGCCTCAGCCTTGGCCTTGCTCGCAGCTTAAGCTGTGCGCTTTGTTTGTTTGTTTCTTCCCCCACAAAATAAATGACACAATTTTTAGTTTAGTCGCTCGGCGCTTGTTTACTTAGCCATACCGAAAAACCTGTCATAGCATGTGAAAAATGTAAGAACGACCTTGTATCTGCCTGCTGCCTGCAGCGTGTGAGCTGTCAAAGTCTGTGCGCAACAAAATATGAAATGAATAAAGCAGCAAAATATGAAATGAATAAAGTAAAACTTAGAAAAAAGAAAAAAAAAACAAAATACTTTCAGTAACTTACGTTTATGTTTTAGCTGCTAAGCGAGCGACTTTTCTGTTATTTTTATTTGTGTATTTTTCAATTTTTTTTTGTTATTTATTTATTTTTGTTTATATGCTGCTGACTGCAACTGCCCGCGTTTCGCATTCGTGTCGGCCCGCGTTACATTACGCTTTGCAGCTGCGTTGACAACTGTAAAAAAGTTTTTCCAGCGTGAGATAAATTTATGTGCGAACGTTCGCAAATTTATGCAATTTTCCATTTGATTCGTTGAAGTGTTTTTGTGCGTATGTCTGCAAGGAAAACACACAAAAACATAAATAAAATAATATAAAAAAACCTCGTTTATGAAATTATGCAAATCTAGCTGAGCAACTCAACGAGAATTCTGTTTTTTCTTCATAACATTTTTTTTCGTTTGTTTACTTTTCTGTTTTTTTTTCTTGCATATAATTTATTATAAATATTCATGGCATTGTGCAATGATGTGCGGCTTTTACGCTTTATGCCATAAAAAATTTATGCACTCTAAAGAGATGTTAAATTTTTTATGCGCTTATTTTCTTGACCTTAACAAGAAAGAAAAACCATATGGCCTGCGCGTGCAGCACACTCTGCGTATGTGTAATATCCGTGCAAATATGCGCAAACATGGCTTCAAAGCATTGTGGCATTTGTTGTGTTGTTGTTGTTAAATGTCAAATGCACAAAGAGCTTTGAAAAATTACTGCTTTTTATATGTTTTTTATGCGGCGCATGCATTTTGCATACGTATTTCCAGCGATTGCACTCATTGCCGAGGCATGTGCATGCCAATCCAGTTAACTGCAGTCGTGTGCATGCTGCATGCCTGTCATGCAATATCCACGCACATAAAACTACAGTAAAGCAAAAAAAAAAAATAAATAAACAATTGAAATTAAATCTGCAATGGATTATTGTGTGGCCGCATTTTAAAATCATACGTATTGGCATGCTACGCATGTTAAACAGCTTTCAATTTTATTTGTTTTCAACAATGCCAGGCAGCAATGTGACATACTTAATAAAATTGCATGCACTGCAGTCCCAACTCACACCTAGAAGCTGCCCTGCAGCATTACTTCACGTGCTGAGTGAGTCAAATGTTGAGGGATCTGCAGTCCTTGCTGTTTGCCATCTCCAATAGTAGTTCAGTTAGTTTTGCTCTAAAATAAAATCTCGCAATATTTCACCCAAGTTTCGATTTGCTTGCTGCCTTTTCAAAGCTTAGCCAACATCTTTTGGCTGGCAGCAGGCCTCAAATGCGCTTGCTGTTGCTTTTAGTCTGCAATGCGAGTTAATCGGTAGTGTTTTCCTACTTAAGTTAGCCACTACTACGTTTTGAGTTACTGCTGCCACTATTTGAATTAAACAGCAACTGATGTGAAGTCGAGTCAAAGACGCATGATTGTGTATTTGTCAGGCGTGGCCTGCTGTGACTTCCAGTATTATTAATTAAGACATTATAATGCTAGAACATAATCACCACTAAATATGCAGCAACAGTTTAGCTATTCAACACAATAACAATAAAAATAACAACAACAAAAACAATCACAGCAACAAAAATAACAACAAAACATAAATTATAAAAACCTTCTTCAAGCTAATAGCCACATGCTGCTGCTCTGCTCTGCTGATTCTGCTCTGTGCTGCTGCTGCTCTGCTTTGCTTTGCTCTGCTCTGTCGCTGCTGACCAGGCCATTTGTCTTCAAAGCATTAATATTAAATTTATGTTACTTTGTCTGTGATATGAAACCTATTTTACTGTTGTTTTTCTTGTTTCTTCTGATTTTTTGTTATGTATTTGGTTGTTGTTGTTATTGTTGTTGCTTTTTGTGTTTGTTTTCATTTCTGCTATGGTTCTTTTTGTATGTGAGTTTGCTACACAAAACACACACTAAAAAGAGGCCAATGAACTCTGAACAAACGTCTCTTAGCCAGCACCAGCAGCAGCAGCCATCAGAGCCGGTACTTCAGTGCATGCCACACAGTCTGTATGGGCATCCCATATGACTAACAAAGTATACACGACGACGGGTAATTATGCAAATGTGCGACAGCGCAGCTGTGCTCTATGCTATGTGTGTGTGGTGTGTGCGTTGGAGAGTTGGTGTACCCACGTCGCTGTCGTTGTGGCTTGCCGAACTGTACTCATAGTTGCCGGCGTACTTTGTCATTAATGTCAAACTGAACTTTAATGCGGCTAAACATGATCGCAAAAAAAAAAAAACAAAACCAATCAAAAAAAATCAGTAGATGAAAAAAATAGCAACAAAAAATAGCGTATAAAAAATAAATGAACGTGTCAACATTTTTTAGATCGCTTAGAAGTTGATTTATTTGCTTGTGGCTAAGTTTGTGGCTTTGGCTTTCTCATTGACTTCGCATGTGGCTGAAAAGCGTTAAATGCGAAATTAGTTGCATTGCGCATACGCCCACGTATGCCGCTAGTAAACATTTGAACGAAAATTTCCAACGCTTTCGCATAATACACGTGAATATAAATAAGTGTGTGCATTTAATATCATTCAATCACGTCAAGTGAAACGGCGCAGTGCAGTGCAGCAAAATATGAATATGCCATTTTGGCATAATGTGCTTCCGGCAGCTAAACGGCATTTAAAGTTGTTTGTGTGTGGTGCATGTGGCTGTGTGTGGGTGTGTGTGGGCTTGGCGTTGCATGGTGCATGAGGACATGCAATGTTGTTTGCATATTGTTGCCAGCAACATATGCTCCCTTTTTTGCTCGCTTAAGTCGTACATGCATATGCCATTTCGGTGCACTTACACTGCATAAGCTTAGGCAAGTGCAGGCGCAGGGCGGGGTAAAAAAAGACAAACAAAGTTTATGCATGCAACATGTCGGAAGCAGCACAGCGCATAATAAAATAAAAGCATACATGGAAAAGCATTTAGTTGTCATCGTTTTTAAATGAAAATTTAAACCCGTCGAAAAGGTAAACTTAAAATAAAAAATAATGATGAAAAATAAAGTAAGCAGTAAATGGAAGAAGCCCTAAGCCAACAGCCAAGAAAAACTTTGGTAATATGCATAATGTGAGCTTCATTGTAAATAATTGACTGTGCAGATAGGCAGCAGAGCAGCCAAGCATCCGAGCTGCGAAGCTGGTGTATGAGTAAGTGAGCAGGTGTGCATGCGTGCGTGCGTGATTGAGTTTACGCTAGCGTGAAATTATTTAAAACAAATGTTAAATGCTGCAGGACACTAAACAGTCGACGCAGCTGCCAGCAGGACTCTGTGTGTGTGTGTGTGTATCCATGGGCGTTGTTCATTTTATCAAAAAAGCGTATCACGCTGCTGACCTTTGTTGTTGCTTCGCCGTGGTTGCTAGTTGATGGTTTTCTTTTTTTTTTCTTTGCTCTTAATACACATTTAAGAGGAATTAAAACACCAAGCACAGCCATGTTTAATTTACATGAAACTCGCTGAACTAGAAAGTTTAATTGGCAGCGGAAACGGAAGCAACAGAGCAATGACAAACTCAAAACAAATCTAGCATAAGTAGCGACAGTGTGCGTGTGTCGATATGTATGCCTGTGTATGTGTGTGTGCCTGTGTATTTATGTGGTCAACTCTGAGCTATGCGCTGGCAAGCAGGACGCTGCGGCAGCGGGCAGTTGCCTGAGCATTACAAATTATTTACCATCCTGCTGCTAGTTTTGCTGCTGCTGCTGCTGGTACTTCTGCATGCCATGTCGGATGCGTCGTTGCGCGTTGGCGCTGGCGCTTGGCAACTCAGGTCCGAGTTCGCACAGCTAACGTGAAATTTTCCATTTCACTGTACTTGATGCGTGAAAATCGTGTTTTGTGGTAATTATTAATATGTCGTACTTATTGTTACTTATTGTTGTTGTTCTTATTGTTACGTATATATTTACATTTCCATTTGCTTTTTGTTTTTTTTTTTTTGGGTAAGCTGCTATGTTGCGTGGACTGTATCTTTTTATTTTGCTGCTATTAAAACCATTAATCTAATGGCAAACAAGGCGTGGGTGCTTTGTTAGCCAAAATGCTTACAAAAAAAATACAAAAAAAAAAAATAGAAGAAAAAAAAACAATAAGAAGAAAGTATACAAAATAAGTATAAAAGCAAAGAATAAATAAAAAATAAAGTAGCGTAAAAAATATGTAGCAAAAATAAAGAAAAAAAAATTAGGAAAGCGGAAACAGATTAACAAGGCGGCACGCTCACTCGCATTAGCTGAATTATGAGTTTCTGTTGGCTTACTTGACAATGTTGCAATTTGGATGATTTGTGGCCGCACACTTCATGGTCTTGGCCACTTTGAGTAATGTAGCGCAACAGCTTGTCCGTCCTAAGAAGCACAGCACTTAAGTCGCCTCCTCAAGTCTCCTCAAGCTGTTCGCTGTTTGCTTACATTGCTGCCCGGCCACACTGCAGCACTCAACTTGCCCGGTGGCAGCAGCCATAGATTCGCCAGACAGATTGACAAATAAGCTGTTCGCTGCTCAGCAGATAGATGTGCAGTTTGTTACACAGTTTACTAGGGATAGCATTTGTAGATTGGTAGACAGTTGCACAGCTGAGCATAGCACGTTTGTAAGGCAAAGTTTGCTTTAGAAAACATCCCTTTAAGCTGCCTGTTGCATGCTTTTCGGCTCACATGCTAGCTTTGAAACGAATATTGCATTTCTCTAAATCCAAAGCAGTGTGCAGCACAAGCAGGCACCAACAAGTTCTGAGGTTCAGAGTTAATTAGAAATAAAGCCGCAGCGCATTTAATTTGCTTTGTTGGTTTTTCCTGCTACTCGAATGTGGCTTTTCACATTAAAAGTTTTTATTTTTTAACCACTACTTTTTCGCCATTGTCCTGTGTCAAAGCTTCAATTCTGAGAAAACTATTTCTCCTTTCCCTTGTGTCGTGGCTTTGTTTGCTCCACAAACTCTGACTTTTAGAGCTTCGTGTGCATATTCAAAGCGTGTTTATAAAACTTACCGCGTGCAAATTCCAGTTAAAATACATTAGCTGATATCCTCGATGATTTCGCATTAATATACGCAGTGAAATACGCTTATTTCTGCGAATTGATTGTGTAAAGTGTCTGCTGTGCATGATCAAACGGACTCATGTCGACACACACTTGGTATATTTTCTTTGCATTGCCCTTGACCTTGGTTTTTCTTTTTACCATATGCTGCTTTTATGTCAGTTTTCACATGTGCAGGCTGCCTAGGTAAGCTACATTGGGTTAATATAGAAACTGACGCAGTTATCTGTTGATTATTGTTTGTCTTGCCTTAATATCGTATATATTTTTTGTCATCATGTTCAATACTACTGCTCGGTTCATTGCCTGATTATCATTTGCCTATTTATATAATAGATAAGCAACGCCTGTTTGCAGATAGGGACACTTATCTAAGTCACTGTAGAATTGTGGAAATTTTTGAGTGTTCGACACTTGCCTGCAAGCTAACAAAGCACAAACGTTTTAATCAAATTTGCCAGTACGCTGTGCCATTTGTAAATGATTAGTCGCCTAGAGGGGCTCACGTTTAGAAATCAACAAACAATAGCGAAAATTTATGCACTTTACTTCATTTCGTATGGCACCAACGTACATAAATATTAGCCAACATATTGTAGACTTTTTCCTGCTGCATGTAACACGTGTGCAATATTTCAAAAAGTTTCAAAGTGCCAGAGAGCCGCTGTAATTGAGTGTTATGCCTAGGTACTCCCACCAGACATAGGCAATTTAATTGAATTATTTTTTTTTTGCTTTTTGGTTTTCTTTCTTCTGCTTTTTTTGAACAACTTGCATGCCGATCGGCAGGCGCAAAATTTACAATTCATCATTTCCGCTTGGGCTGCGGCAAAGCAAGATTTTACACACAAAGCAATGACTTAACCGATTTAAGCGCACAAAGGCGCACAATGTGGCTTTCAAAAAGACGAAGCAGCATAAATCCAGGCAAAAGATTGACAAAGAAAATTTCAAAATGTTTTCTTCTTCTTTTATTATGTGGTTTTATTTGTTTGGTTTGTCTACTTGCTGCCAAAAAATAATAATAAGTTTTGCCAAGGCACTTTAGCTTGGCTAATTATAATTCAGCCATTAAATACGAAATAAAATCCATGACCACGCACGCCCATGCTTGGCCACAAATGACAGCCGAGCTGTGCACTGACGGCACTGACAGCACTGACACCCTCGGCTATGGCAAAGGCAGGTAGGTGGTTAGATGGTTAGGTGGGTGTCGACGAAGTAAAGCGAGCACTTAAAATGGCCGTGGCTTTTGAACTTTGTAAGGAAAACGCGCAGCCGACTCATAATGTTTGGTCTTCCGCGCTTACACCGCCGCTGAAAATTTATGGCTGTTTAGTGCTAAACAGCGTCACGACGTACTTTTCGGCCTTAATGGCTTATTATCATTATTAATTCATACCGAATAGCCAGCAAGAACAACAACAATACCCAGCAATAAGAACAACAACGACAACAATGACGATGACAACAAGAGCAGCTGAAAATAGTGCCAGCACACACGCAGCTAGATAAAGGAGCAGGCCAAGCGGCTGAAATAAAATTAAGTATACGCCGCATAGACTCTAAGGCATTGTGTGTGTGTGTTTGTGTGTGTGTGTTTATATGCGTGTAAGTGTGCCTGTGCGAGTGTATGGAATGTTGCAGGTGTATTATGCTTGGCGTAGATTGCCTAAGCTTTTGTTTGCTCAGCTGAGCGGTTAACACCAAACACGCAAACGTGCTTTGTTAAGCGCCTATATGCGCCTATATGTGTGCATGTGCATGTGTGTGTATGTGCGCGTGCTAAGCAAAGCTAATAAAACACTGACCAGTGACCGCCAAGCAGCAAACAGCACAACCACGACGGGCACACACAGGAAACGATTGTTAAAACAATGTAAAACCGTGTAACTGCTATTGTGAGTGTGAGTGCGTTTGCATGTGTGTGAATTTTAACAGGCACACGATGTATGTGTGTGTGTGTTTAGTTAGAGTTTATGCTTAATTTTGCCTAGCCAGCTGATAAGCGCGCGCAAATACTGTTGAGCAAACGTAATTAAAAATTTGTTAGTCTGCTGCTACGGTAGCAACACAGAGAGCAGAACAACAACAACAACAACAAATTGTGTTAAGCCGAAGTAGAATGAAGCAGGCAGAACGAAGAAGGAAGGAAGTGTTGTGGCAAAGCAACAAAATCCAGTTGAGATTTTTATGCACGCTGCGTGACTGATTTTAGCCAGAAAATAAACGCACACCACACGCGCATGCATACACTGCTGCCATACACACACACAGACACACACACACACACAGAGCCACATTGGCATACACGTGCTTTGGCTTGGCATTAAATATGTAGTTAAGCATGTCCATTGCCGCACTTGAGCCCTGCTGTGCCGTGACATGCCACACTGTGCCTGGCCACACTCAGAACAGCTCACAACAAACAACTTGTCTCGACATTGTTGCTGTCGTTGTTGTTGTTGCTATTGTGTTTGTTGTTGGCAACATGCGACTTGGCATTATTTTACGATCTTTGCTTATTTTACATGCATGTAGATTTGTGTTCTTCTTACTTCATTTCCCAGCTGCCCACTACGCTTCTCCTTGACTGCTCCTTGCTTTGCTTTTTGTATGTGTTTGCCTTTGCCTTTTCTTTCTTTTTATTTTTTTATTTTTGTTTTTGTTCCTTTTTGCCAATGCCACCTGTATCAAGTGTGCTGCGTCGCATTAAAGCATAAACAAAGTAAATCAAACCAAACAGTAATCGAGTTTTTTGGTTTATGTCGTTTCATTTCATTTTCGCCTACGTCTTCGCCTTTGCCTTTGCCTTTGTCTTCACCTCTACCTTCGCCTTTGCCTTTGCTTGCGTCTTTGTTGTCGACGGCTGCTGCTTGTTGGTGTTAGATTTGTTTGCAGATTTTATTACCGATTTTATTAGAATTTCAACTCATTTGCTTTTGTTTCAACATAAATTCAAACTTTAATGGCATTTGTTGATTACAATCTGCATGGCATTCGGCACCAGCCACCAATCACCAGTTGCCAGGCAGTGCCCAGAAGCCAGCCATGAGTCACGAGTACAGACGTGTGTCGTGTTGCTTTACTTTTTAATTAAAGGCTGCTCTGACATTATGGCAGTCTGCAGTAGCGTGTATATGCCGTTATGTTCTTGTTATTGCTGTTGTTTTCGGCATTTTAAGCTAAAGCAAGTTTTAGTATCAGTTTTCTAATTTAGCTGCATTTTCAATCAAAAATATTTATTGATCGTAAATCTTTGTGCCTGTTAAGTTTGTGCATGATTTAAAAGCAAATGAGTTTGGATTTAAAAGTTGTAAGAGTTCAAGGTTATTCTTTTCTATTTTGTTTTTTTTTTTTATTTGTCTTTGTCATGTGTTTCATTTTATTTGCATTCCCACACATATATGTTATATACTCGCACAAGCAAACAGGTGCTCTGCTGCTCTGTCATGCGTTTGCCCAAAAGTATGCAATGAAATTTTCGCCGCTTTGGCATGCAAGACACTACACTGCCGCATAAACATGAACGTACGCACACTTTTATGGCAGCTTTAGCCGTCTTATGCCGACAACAAAGATTTATTTTAAGTCAAATATATATACCTACTATAAATTTCGTTGCGCTCACAAGGGTTGCTATGCGTAGGGTGTACGCGCCTATGCCAGCATTAAATTTTAATAACTTTAGACACGACATGTGCGGCACTAGCATAAAATTTCATTATTGACTATTAATTTGCGACAATTAAGGTGAAAGCCGACTGTTTTTTATTATTATAACCACAACAACAAATTACCAACAACAACCACCACATAGCAAACGTTTAAACGTGTCTTCCCGTGTGTGGAACACAGACAGTTTCGTTAGCTCATCTTGTGTAATTTCAGCATTTCGGGCGCATGACCTCTTTTCAGCGCAGCATTATTGCTGCTTTACATAAATCACAATAGATTTCTGTTGAAGATTTTCTTTAATTTAAGCAGCATGCATTTTAATGAATGTTGGAATATTTTATCTTTCATGAGAAAATTGTAGGGCTACTAATTAGCACAGCACGCCTCCTCATTGAAAATCGAATGACCGACGTCGGCTTGCTGGCTGGCTGACTAGCTGGCTTGCGTCACAGCCAGGCACACATGCAGCCCACACGCCAGCGCTAAGGCTGGGAAAAATGTGAATTAAATACCATTTAACTCTTCTCTTGATTTCTGTGGAAATCATGCGGCACTTTATGCAGTCACTTAGCTTTATGACTTGCTTATTAAAAATACCGAGAACGCACGAGCTTTTAATTAAGCAAAAGTTACCCGCAGGCTGTGTAAGTCAATTATGGTTTCATTGGGTATTGGACAATTTAAAAAGTTCAACTTGTAATAAAAACAGCGTCACAAAGTACAAACCTCCAGGCTGGCTGCTGGGATGATCAAAATTATGCTTGTGCAGTTTTTTTTTTCAGAGTCAGCACAGAGAACAGACACACTGCATAATATGCTGACTATTTTATATTCGCGTATTGCGTAGAAAAATCAAAGTTGATTTTTTGTTACGTTTTACTGCGTCTAGTTGTCATCTTTTCAATTTCAGCTGCTACACAAAAACAAACAAAAATAAGCAATAACAACAAAAATAAATTAACTAAATCTAATTTAACAACTGGAAAAAAATAACATAAACAAATATAAATATTTATCACGCCCTTTTACATTTGTTTTTCATGTGCGCCGATTAAGCTAAATAATTAATGGCCTACACTTTTTAATTTTTTTGTTTTGATTTGTTTTTTTTCTGTTTTTTCAATTTTTCAACTTCACCTCAAACACGCAGCAAAATCCACTCCACACACGCATAAATTAAGATTTTGCGTTTACACACGAAACCCGTAACCGTTACCATAACCATATCGATAACAAACAAATCAAAAAGCAATTAATCCTGAAATCAAAGCCAAAGCCAAAACCCAAATCGAAAATCAAATCCAACAAACCAAATTCCAAAAAAACAAGTACAACAACAACAACAACTAACTAATTTGTATAAAAACGTTTCTCTTTGTCTCTTTTCATCTGTTCGCTGTTTGCTCTCTGCACACCACTTGCTTCCACCACTTGTTAACTCATATAACAAAAAAAAAACAATAACAAAATATTATAATCATTATTAATTTAACAAACACGTTCAATAACAACAACAACAATAACAATAAACAACTTCATTACTAACAACAACAACAACTACAAAAAAAAACCGAAATCAAACATGATCATATTAATTATAATATGTGTATATGATAATGACCTTGCTCATGATGATAATGATGATGATGATGATGATGATTATGATGATGATGATGATGATTATGATGGTATTGATGATTATTGTGTTAATGATGCTGCAGGCTACTGCGTGCCGAACTTTATGCGCTACGATGCAAAGGTGCACTGAAAATCGGTGGCGGCGCACTTGATGTCAGCGCAACACAGCAACAGCAACAACACCACCAGCAGCAGCAACATGTAAATAGTACACAGCAGCCGCATCAGCAACAACAACAACAACTTGAACAAGATAAGCTCGAACACACGAACCACAACCTACACGAATCGAATCGTCATTGCGCACGCTGCAACACGGAACTGGGCCGCATCACGAACCGTGGCGCCCCCTGTCGTGTATGCAAGCTGCGCGTGTGCAAAGCCTGTCGTGAATTCACCACACGCACCACGGATTGGGTGTGTGTGGTATGCCATAAGCAAATGTAAGTCCACATAAAAACCAAAACAACCAACCAAATCCAAAACAAAACAAAACAAGCTGAAAAAAAACTGAAAAAACAGAAAAAAAAACAGATATGTGAACTCAACTGTGGTCTGGTTTCTAATTACAATGTACAAAATGTTGCTGCATGCATGTGCATGTGTATGCGTGTGTGTGTGTGTGTGTGTGTGTGTATTGGACGAACATTGTTGCATTTGTTTTTGGCAAAAGTTTGTATTACACGCATGCCATACACACAGACAGACGGACACACGGACGGACAGACAGACGGACAAACAGGCAAACAGACGGCGGCAACTCGAGCTCACGCAAACGCAAAAGTTTCAAGTTGCAGCGCGCTTCTTTGTTGTTGTTGTTTATTTTTTATTTCCTATTTGTTTGTCTTCACATTTTACTTCTATTTTTGCCACAATTTCTTTTATTATTTATTTTATTTTATTTTACAAACGTTGCATTACGCAATTTCTTTTCCTTTTTGTTCTTTTGATTTCCGCGCGCGACATATCCTTTGGCTGCCATTTCAATTTTCCGTCTCAATGCCTGACTGACGTATCCCGTGTGAGCATTTCCTTTCTGGCTCTTGCCTGTTTTTTTCCTTCTTTGGTTTCTTTTCATTTTTGGTTCTTCTTTTTAGCTGCTGTCAAATGAAATTTGCTGCAATTCAATGTTTCATATGTCAGCTTTGAGTTCACTGCTGCACAGTTTCTCAGTTGCAGTATTTCCTCCTGCATTTTCTTTATTTGTTTTTGCTTTATTTGTGTGTTGCGCATTCAATAGGCAGCCAACATTTGCACTTACTCTCAAATACACTTTCGCACACATACACTCACCTATTGAAATATGAAGGAGAAGAAAAAATACACACCGATTTGTTATGCTGAAACCATATACAGTGTTATTGTTGTTGTTGTTGTTATTATTATTGTTATTATTCTATTTATATTGCCTCAACCTTTTACATACTTTTTGCATATTTCTTTTGTTGTGATTGTTGTTGTTGTTGTTGTAGCTACTGCTAGTATTTTCATTTTCAAGTCTGCTTTCTTTTCTTCCAGTTTTTTTATATTTTTTTTAATTGAAACTTTGTGTTCTCTGTGCATATGAACACTTTTCATTGTTGTTGTCATTGTTGTAGTTGTTATTATCATTGCTGTGGCATTGTTTATCAAAATCTAATTAAAATATTCAATTTTCAAACATTGTCTGCAGCTAACAGTAACTTTTGTGTTCATCTGCTGCACATGCTGCAGGCGTGCACATGGACATGTCCTACACTTGAATGTTTCCTGAGCATTATTACGTATACGCAATGTTTGCCATTACTTAAAGTTAAGCCAGTACACAACATTTATTTTCGTTGTTGTCGTTTCTGTCACAGTTCTTGTTATTGTTGTTGGTGTGCTTGTTTATTGACATGGCTATGCCATGCTTTAATTATTGCACGCACTTGTTGTCAGCTAACCGTACGAATGTTGACACTCACTATATTAATTAAGCCAAAGTATATATACATAAGTGTATATGTATGCATATATGTGTAAGTAAGCATGTGTTTTAACTCATTGTCAATTTGATGTAATTTGACGCTTTCCAGCATTTTGAACTTGTGATAAATGATGTGAGATTTATTGTGTAGCGACGGCGCATTAAATTACTAAGCAATGTATCAATTAAGTTGTGCAAAGTGTTAGGCAAACAAAGCATTGTGTAGGCTCAAGCCCCTGTGGCAACGGCAGCTGTAATTACTTTATTTACTATATGTATATACACGTAAGTATTATACAAGTATGTATGAATGTTTGTATACAGAAGAGCATGTTCGATTAATTGACAGCCGCGTAAAGAACTAAATTGAAAACTAAACATGTTAATGAACAGCTTAGAACAGCCAAGCCAATGTGGGGCGTGCGGCATGCAACGTGAGCGGTGCAGCTAAGTGGCCAATTGTTTAAACAATTTCGTGTGTGGGCAGAAGGTTTCAAATGTGCTTAGTTGACACATTCTTTTCAACAGCTTAGGCATGTTTGCTTTAGAGTTTATGTACTTCTCAGAACTTTTATGGCAATTGAGACTACGTCAAAGCTGCAAGTTATTCAATGAAGGTTAAAAGTCTACATATTGCCAGCTTAGACACCAGAGCTCTAAACATTCAATTAAATCAGCCAAAAAAAGAAGAGACGAAATTTTAAAGCCTATGATTGCTTTTCTTCAACAAGCTGTCGAAGCTTGCATAGCAAATAGAAAAATAATACTCAATGCAAACGTCACCCACACAGTCTTTGCAAATAAAATTTATCCTGAAAAAAAAAAAACAAAAAAAAAAACGAAATAACAAATCTATAAATGTGCTAAGTATTTGTTTATAAGCAGCAGGATACGCAGTTACGCTCACAATCGAACTTAAGGAATCCTTGAAGGATTGTTATATTTTCAGTTTCTACCGTGCTCAATAAAATCCAGCTTCGAGCATGCTTGAGCATTGCTCTTGGACACTAAATCAAATTAGTATACTTTATATTTTTATCTTTGCTGCTAGCATAAAAATAAATAAGCTTATGCTTAACAGCTTTAGAATCTGTTGCTAAAAATAGTGCCTGCTCATTGAAGGCAACCCAATTGCTGGTGTGAATACGTGCGTAAAGAAGTAGGGTATATTTGATTGCCATGTGTAGCACAGCGCAAACTGCCACTTGAGTTATGAGCAGCTGCTGGAGCAACGCATGTAAATCGCACTTCAAAGCAACTGAGTTTCACAGGATTACCGCATTGTGTGCATTTCATTTTTAATTTAGGAAAACGAAAATCTGCTTTGGTTATTTTCTATTTGCACAAAATCATGGCTTAACAAAACTCAAAATCTTTTATATGCTCAGAAATAAAATCAACTTCTGCTGCTTTGCTGTATGCTTGCTGTGTGGGTTCTTTAAGAAAAGTGCCACAACAAAGTTTTCGCACAGCAGCATGAAGTTGGCTGCGGTTACCTAACGAAAATGCAATCAGCTGTTCTCGCTTGGGTTTTATTGTGTATGTGTGTGGCTCGTATAAACCCAAACAAAGCCAAAACTAAAAATAAATGCAAATAAATTAAAGAAGAAGAAACCTTAAGCAAGCAGGGAGACAGTGAGAAAGAGACAGCCTGCGCTTATTATTGAGCATGGTTTAGTGCAGGGGTAAACAAAATAAATAAGAATAAATTATTTACACCCTCAACGTGGCGTAAATGACAACTGGAAAAGTAGAAATGGTACAAAAGAAGCAGCCAAATATAAATACAAATTTATACTTGCCCTGGGAATCAGATCATTATTGCGCTGAAATTTAAATTTATTTGCCCCTAAAGATCGGCACATTAAAGCCAAGTAACGGCAACAGCAGCTGCACAGACATATAATTTGCTTATTGTCATGACAGACGACAGTTGGCAAATAAAGAAATCATTACTATAACAACAAAAAGTAAAATGAAGAAAAGACGCAACAAAGCGAAGAGCAGACAAAAAAAAAGAGTCTAAGGGAAATGAAAAATTTTTAAATATGTTTGGGAAGCGGAAGACGTTGCTTTTATAAGCAAATGTATCAAAAAAAAAAAAATTTTTTTGTGTCTGTCATTAGCAATTTAAAAAAAAAAAAAGGAAGGAAATTTGCCACAACACGTATACGCCGTGTGGGCGCCAAGCAACAGGCGTGCAAACAAACACTTGAGACACTTAACAATTCTCATATTATTAAATAAATAAATAAATGAAATTAATGCAAATAATTGTCATTTGAATGCAAACATTCAGCAATAAGAGTCTGCAACTAGAAACCTCATTACAAATTCTCAAAAAAAAAAAAAAAAAGAAAAAAAAAAACAATTAAAATAAAATAAAAATAAACTAAAATTGTACATACAGCGAAATAATTGCGCGAGTGTCAAAATATTTTGACTTTGCGCATTTGAAATGATTTCGTTGTCATAAAAAGAAAAAAATAAAAACAGTTTAAAAAACGAGCACAAAAGGTGATGATGCTGCGGCTGTGGCTGACGTTGCTAGTAGCTTAAAGCCCACACACACACACACACACACACACGCAAATACAGAGACAAGTGTCAGGGTTCAGTGTTAATTGCCCAACCCAAGACGTTTGCAGCGCAACACTCGCAGTTGCGTGTAAATTAAACCCACCAAAAAATTACAAACAAAAATAAGAAAAAAAGCAGCTTAAAGTTATTGCCGCGAATTGAAACTAAAGCAAAACTAATTAAATGCAAACCGTACCCAGAAACACACACAAAAGTTGTATCAAATTCGGCTCACTGGCAAATATGTAAATTTCGCAGGCAACTTAATTATGCCAAAAGCACACACAATAAATAAATAATTAAATAAATGATAACTGTGTGGATTCAATATGAGAATCATTCGCAGCCCAATTGGCGCGGCTGGCGCCCCCACGCTGAAGGCCAGCACCGCCAGCTGCAGCAGCCACTGCTGCGCCATTGTGAATTCTTTTACTCCAACTCACATCAGCAGCAGCCGAGCCAAGCCAAGCCTTGGCAAGACATGCCAAGCCGAGAAGCCAAACGCGGCAAAGCACTGCCGAATTTGGCTTGGCCAAAGGCATTGGAAGTCGCTCAATGCTGTTGCTGCTGCTGCTGGCGTTGGTTGCTTGCTTGGTTAGTCGGTTAAATGCTTCATTGGCATGATGTTGCGTAGGCAAGTACGAATTGCACACCCAGCAGCAGCAACATGACAATGACAACGCCGACGACATGAAATCAATTGGCAATGCGGCGTCGTCTTCTGCCTCAGTACTTCTGATTGGAATTTTTTCATATTAACTGAATGACGCCGTACAGCGTTTATTGAGCTGCTGGCGACGCTTGACGGCAATGCTGCTGACAACTGCGACTCCGCCAGCCGCCAAGCGACAAACGACAAATGTCTTGGTTGTTGTTGCCGCTGCTGCTGCCGCAATCGTTGCTGTTGCTGCCGCCAGTGTCGGGCTGTCGGCTGTGCATTGCGCATTGTTCACAGTCGACAATTGCCAGTCAGCCAGTGCTGAGGCAATTCACAGAGCAACAGACAGACAGGCCAAAAAAAAAAAAAACAAACAAACAAACCGTGCACTGACTGACGACATTTTGCTTTTCATTATTATTATTGACGCGTCTTGGCGTGTTGGAGTCTTCGCGTTTATGCCTCTTGGCTTTGGCAGTTATAGCAATTAAATTAAGCGAAAATGTTTCCAGAAATATGGTTTGTTAAATGGAATTGTTTTGCCTCTTGCTGTTGTGATTGCAGGGAGATACAAGCTGCCAGCGGTGAATGGCTGAAGGACTCTTATATGCTGGGCTCAAGTGGTGCTGTTGATCACTTGCCGACAAGTGATGTGCTGAGGAAAAGCATACGACGCTCTTGGACCATATCAAGTGAGTTCCCCCTTGCGGTTAATACATTTTTGCTTTTTGCCTAATGGCTTTCGTTGCCCTTTTATAGATCCCGAGGACGATCCGAACAATCCGAACGCACAAAATCCCATTGCCGACAATCTTTATCCACAGCAACAGAATCTAATTGAAGCACAATCTGCGGGCAGTTATCCCACACTGCATCACCATCATTACCAGCAACAGCAACAGCAACGTGGTCATCCATTGGCGGTCAACTACAGTACGGGCAGCGCCACGGGCATCAGCGGCATCGGCGCCAACGTCACGCCCACCAAGTATCACGTGAATGCACAGCGTCGTGTGCTGCGCCAGTCAACGCTGCCGAGCACACTGAATAACGATCCCAATCTGAGTGGCAGCGGTGCCAATTTGGCCAACTACAATTCGGTTAACCTGACGGCGCCCACATCACCGCATCAAATGCAGAAGAGTCCTTTGTATCCAACTGCTTATAATAGTGATGATATAATACATATGAATACTAATGAGTGTGATAATTACGCACAACAGCAACAGCAACAACAACAACAACAACAGATACCCATAAACATACAGCCAACACAAACACAAGCCACAGAACAGACACAGCAGCCAAGTGGCATAGCGACTCCGCCACTTCATCGTCTACAGGTTGGTAATAAAAGAAAAGACAAAACACATTTTCATTTGACATTTAATTAACTTTCATGCATTTGTGTCACACCCACACATACACACACACACACACACAGGTACGTCGCCAATCGACCTTGCCAGCGAATCCATGCCAGCCGCCCATGTACATGTCCACATCACCGAATCGCGTCTACAGCCGCTCACCAGAGCGTTCACCCGGTGAGCAACGTTATCCGCCATTCATGCGACAGACGTCGTTTCCCTGCAACATGTCCACAGATCCGCCAGTCGGCAACCAGCTGCAGCTGGGCTCGACGCCACCCACAACCTATGGCACGCCCACGCCACATCATCGCACCAAGCTGCTGCCCACCACGGCCAACTATCAGCCGCAACAGCAACAGTCGCAGCAGCAGCAGCAGACATCGCAGAACTACGACGCAGCGCAGCCCACAAGCCAGAACATCAACGAGGACATGGACTACACACAGGGCATGCCGAAGCCACGCATGATGCGCCAAGCCACGCTGCCCAATCCCGATCAGCATGTGAAGCTGTTGCCCACATCGCCGCCGAAGCGCCAGACTTCACCACAATTCCGACGCTCGCCGGAGTTCATGCGCCAGCAGACGTTGCCCAATCCAGAGGCATTCAGCGGCAACTCACTGCATCCGCCGTCAAGTCTGCCGAATGCCAATGCGCAGGCCAAATTCATGCCCATATCGCCGCGCACCAAACAGAACTTCCTCTTTCCGAACGTGCCGAATCCGCGACAGTTTCTGTCGCAGCAGAACGTGCCCGCCGTGGGCACTGAGCTGGGCAGCACGCATGTGGTGAATGCCACCGGCAGCGGGGAGCAGTACGCGAGCAGTCAGAGCGTCAACATACATCACTCGCGTGATCCGCACGCCAAGATGATCAAGGTGCGCAGTCACAGCAATGAGGAGTACTCCAATTCGAAGGCGCCACATGGCCCGGAGAATCGTCGCCTTTTGCCCGAAATACCCACAAATCGTTCGGCCACACGCTCACCCTCACGCCTGGTGCGTCAAGATTGCCTCAAGGATCAGCACGAGCCGCACAGCTCGCGCACATTCGGAGAGGCCAAGCAGCAGTTCCACCAATTCCAAGATGTCTCCGAGGAGGTGGAGGAGCGTCCAGAGTATGTCGACTACTTTGGCGACAGCACGACCAGCTTTCTGGAGTCGGATGAGGTGCAGTACGAGAAGCACTACAATGCCGGCTTCAGCAGTGAGCCGCGCATCATCTACAATGACGGCTCGGACGATGGCAGCGGCGGCAGCTACAATCAGCAGTACCAGCGTCCGATAGTCTACAGCGCCGAGAACATGCTCATGACAACGGGCGGCGCTGGCTACTATCCCGCCTTGGACGGCAGCCACAGCATGCAGCCCTCGTTGACAAGCAGCGGGCTGAGCATGACCAGCGGCAGTGGCGGCGTCATCGGCGGTGCGCTGCCACGCACGCCACAGATGCACAATCGCATGCGACGTCGGCAGTCGCGCGAACTGCAAATGCAGCAGGATGAGTATGCGCACTTAGCAAGCATCAGCGGCGGCGCTGGCACAACGGGCAATGCGCCCGCTGTTGGTTACGCAGCCGGCTTGGCTAACATGGAAGCGAGTGCAGGAATTGGCATTGGAGCTGCCGCAGCCGCTGCTGCAGCAGACACGGAGAGAATCGAACGTCGCAAGCCGGAGCAAATGCGTTCCGTGTCCGAGGATTCGGGTGCCAAAAATGCGCCAAAGCCAGTCACACGGCGCTCGTTCTCACATCCCGAGAAGGATACGCAGGTAAGCGGTTATGCCTATGCGAAGCAGCAATTTGTTTAATTAGGAAATTTAAAGAAATACAAAAATAAAAAATAAATTAATTGCGTAACTTGCAGCCGCCAAAGAAACTCGAACCCTCTAAGATACCCAGTCCACGTCCGCTGGCCGACTTCATAGACAAGACACGCGGCAATTCGAAAATACCAACGCCACGTCGACGCAGCAGCCGCGTAGGCATCGGTGAGCTGGAAGAGAGTAAGTTACCGTCTGCCAATTACTCGCATGCACGCAAGCCAACTGCTTCCTATTTGAGTAGAGCCAACTAACCACTCACGTTCACATTTACATCCACACCAACACCAACACCAACACTCACAAATACACACACACACATAGCCACGCACACAGACACATCCATGCCCACTGATACGCCGTAACGCGTACTGAGCGCACACTAATTTAGTTGCTCCTGCCCTAGTCAGAGTTATTTGAAATGCCATGCCATAGCATGCCAAGCGATGCCAAGCGTTGCAATGCACATGCCACATCCTTGAGTCTAACGCACGTTTACCTTTTGCACACCCAAAATTCCCACCAGGTCATCTGTTCAAGTCCCGCACGCTGCAACGTAGAAATACCGATTTAAGTTTGAGTTTAAATAGAACGCAACTTCCTGTCGCCTACGCAGACAACAACGCAGTCAGCGAACAACAACAACAACATCAACAAAAACAACAACAAGGCAAAGCCCTTGAGCCGCAGCAGCAGCAGCAGCAACAGCAGCAGCAGCAGCCAAAGGAATCGATCAACGGCAACACAAAGGCAGCTGCAGAAAGTCAAGCGAATGCCACGAATGGCACAAACGATGCGGAGGCCAATAAGGCAACTGCAGCAGCAGCAGCAGCAGGAGATGCCGCAAAGGTAAGCAACCAAGCAAAAAACTTCAAGCAGCAGCAGCTGGGGCCTGCTGCGAAAGCCAAAGCAAAGCAAAGCAAAGCGCAAGTGAATCCAAGGCAACCGAAGCGTATCGGGAAAAAGTTCGCCAAGAGCGAAATGATGACAAAAATTAACTAACAAATCAGCATGGACATAATTAGTGCAGGCCAGACCAGCCAGGCCAGTCACGCCAGGCAGGCAACAGGCGGCAACCTGTATTTCCGTATCCTTCTTGTATTTCTCTTCGTTGTATGCCATACATATATACAAAGCACTAATTTCCGTTTATTTTTCGTTCCACACCACAACCTTGCCCCCGCAGCATACCAGCACACTTGGCGAACAGGAGATACAAAATGCCGTGGAGGCTGCCGCCGTCATCTTTAAGAAGGTTGTGCTGCAGCGTCGCAAGGAAAAGATGGCCGCCGAGGAGGGTAAGTGCGCAGCTTTTGCTTGCTGTTTTCTTTTTTCCTTGTGTTTCTTTTCACCTCATTTCCCAGCTACGGCTGCCTTTAGTTTTGCTTTAACCTACACATTTTCATTTCATGGTGAGGGTCGCCACCTCCTTTGGTTCACTTAGTACGTTAATTAGTTGTAGCTAACAAATTAAACTCTGCTGAGTGCAGACTGTCTGTGTTAGTGTATGTATTTTGTTTGTTTGCTGCTGTCGGTTGTGGTGTTCTTGGTATTGGGTTTGGTTATACGGTTGCCTAGCGTAGCCTTTTCCCTGTGTGCATGTGTGTATTTGTGTGTGTGCCATTTAAGTTTTTGTAGGAGCTCCATCTAACCTGATGAGGTTTCATCTTGCTTGTAATTTCGTATAATTAATTGAGCTTACATTTTCGCAGTATTTTTCTCTCTGTGTACTCTTGCGTGGAAATTTTTGTAAATTTTCTTACACAAAGTACTTAAATGGCGTTGGCAAAAAAACAAAAAAACAAAAAATAAACAGTGTACCATTTCTCTAAAGCAACGCGCGCTTGCTGTCAAATGGGAAGCCTAAAAGTATGCTAAGCCAATTTTAAATGTTGTCTTTGTCGCTCTGTATAAAAACCAGGTTGGCTAATATTATCATTTAAGCTTAAAGCCAGGCTAAAAATTAAAAGTAGAAAAGGTTTTAATAGTTCCACTGGGATTATATTTTTTTTCCGCGGCGGATGTAATTTAAAAGTTGGCACCTTTATGGGTTGTTTGCGCTGTGAACGCACAGTGTACACAATACAGTAAACCCACACATTAATCAACGTCAATTGACAATTTTTGTCACTCCTTTTTGACTTGAACAAGCTTCTTATCAAACTAAGTTGACAGCTGCTTACAAGGATCTCTAAACAAAATAATTAATGATATGCTTCCGACTCAGACTTTATGACTTACAAGCCTATTGCTTAATGGGAAAGATCTCCACTCATACATGCATTAATGTCTGTTTGCTTTGCTGTAGCGTTGTCTGCTGTTGACGACTCTCATACAAATTGGGTTTATTTTTAGACCACATTGTAGTGCATATGCAACACTAAACTTTACTTGACTGCATTTGCCAGTCAGTCCCGCCCAAAAGAACCGTAACAGACCTTATTATGACATAAAAATAATATTTACATAAAAAGAATAAATCGGGATTCCATAAATTCCAACATTCACATACAAAAGTACAACTTGTGCACCTTTAAGGGAGTCGCTAACGTTGCTGTGCACACTTGAGTGGTTTGACCGTATATTTTTTTTTATTATGGAAAAAACGAAATAAAATAAAGCATTAAAAAATAAAGAAGAAAACTTAATCGAGTTTGAAAAGCGACTTTCGGCAAAGGACGTGTAGCTATTTGCATAATCTGACCCTTGACCCCAAGTCATCATGCGTAATGCAAACATAGCAAAATTTGTATAACATGCTTAGCCTCACTCGTTATATTTCAAAAGGGCAGCACAACGAAAGCCGTTGTGAGTATGCCTGGACTATGACTGGAGTGAGTAGCTCCTGCATCGCATGATGGCATATTGATACACACGAAGCACACATGTAACTTGCTTTTATTTTTGATATATGTTATATATGTATCTGAAGCATGGGCAGACTACGGACTACAGGCCACAGAGCACGGCGAACACCCACGTCAGCATGTGACTTGGAGCGGAGCAGTGTAAAGTACGCAAGTAACAAACCAAGAATGCGATAAACCGTGTGCGGGCGTACGTGAATTTCCCAACAGGCTGGCAAACCTTGCGTTGCCGCAATTTTCGCGGTTTTTTCCGCAACGCACAAAAAACCCAAAATAAAACAAAACAAAAGAAAAAAAAATGTACATATGCAACACATTTTGGCTAAGGGCGGGTGGGGGTGTGGGTGTGTGGGCGCTCATCTGGGTGGTGCCATAGCTCATTGTTGTTGTTGTTGTGCTTTTATGATGCCTTTGTTATGTTTTAATTTTTATTTTATGTTTGAGTGCGGGCGAGGGAGCGGTTGGGATTGAGGGCTGGGGGTTGTGGGCTGAATGTAGGTTGTCATGTCGAGCAGCGCTCAAAAAGAGATGAGCAAACAAAAACACGTTGACGTCGCAGGCTCTCAGCGTAAAAAATTCCGTTAATCTTATCAGCTGCACACAAGGTCTTTTATGTTTGCTTAAGCAAACTGAGAAGTGACAGTGTGAGTGTGAGTGCCAGTGCCAGCGCCAGTGCGAGTCAGAGCACGTCCGTCCATGATGGCGCGTAGGGTAGACAAAGTGATTGCAGAATCATTGGAAAATCGCCCATGACAGCAGCGACAACAAGAAAAGCCGCATGGCTAAGCTGTGAGTTGGGAGCTGTATATGTGCCTGTGCGTGTGCGTGTGGCTGTGTAGGCGCGAGCAACGCTTGGCGTGCAGCATGACAGGCAAAGTGAATGAGTGAGTGAGTGGCAGAATGTGTGGGTGGGCAGCAGCGCAGTGACGCGGCGAAGTTTAGACAGAAACGCAGTGGCAGCACACAAGAGTGTTTACATTGTGGCTACAAGAGTTCCGCTTTTTTTTTCTCTGTTTTATTTTGGATTTTGTTTTGTTTACTGCGTACTTGCGTCTGTGTGTGTAAGGTATGTAAACAACGTGAGCGTGAACACAAGCGTAGAGGTATGTGCAGGCCGTGGGCGCAGCAGGTTCGGCCCATGCATGCGCGACTGCCGTTGTTTATTTCAACTACTGACTACTACTGAATGTGCACTGTGCTACATGCATTAAGTACACTCTGGGTACAGTTTGGGTACAATAACTTGTAACTGATCTCTACTAACATTTTTCACATGGTGTCGGTTCGTCAATGTTGTTGGTGTCGGTTATTTTATAGTGTATGTAGTGTGTGACTAACCACAACTAATGGCTTCTGGGCGCTTAGGCGCGGCAACGGTGGCGGGTTTATGTGCTTAGGCCACAAACCACTTTGGCAACTAAAAACGTTTAATGGCACTTCACAGCGGCGACCACATCGGATGCCTGCGACACAATGGAAACCTCATCCGAGTTGGAATTCAAGTCCATAACGATTAATCAACAGCAGTATAATGTGGATGCGGATGAATTTAAGCTTGTCTTTCTCAACTCGGATTACTCCTCGTCCAGCAAGGAGGAGGACGAGGATGCCGACTATGGCGATGATGATGTTGAGAATAAAAGCGAAGCGGAGGCTTATGCCGAAAGCTGCTCGAGCGCGTCGTCCACGCGTAACTGCCACAGTCTGATGAGCAACATTGACGACTGCGACTGGGATTACTTTGAGCCATCGATGCTGGCAAGTGGAAATGCTACAGCGACGACGACCACGATTACCATGCAGCAGGTGCGCTACTCGCCCACGCAGTCGCCGCAACAGGAGCGCCGCAAGTCAAGTGACAGCACCAACTCGCCAATGGACTCGCCGCTGCTGTACCGCAAGCAGCTGCGCAGCTATTGCACGAAAATACGCGAAAGCGACACCGGCACCGACGAGGAGATACTCATGCAGGGCGAAAGCTCCTCGCAGACCAGTTCCGACGGCTACAGCAGACACAAGCCATACCAGCCACAACAGCCGCTGTCAGCGCAACAGCAGCAGCTCAGCATGAAGGCACGCATCAAGACGCGTTTCCTCAACAAGGAACACAAAAGCCACCACCATCATAGTCACCACCATCACCACCATTCGCACCGCAAGCTGACCAACGAAAGCAGTTGCCTAGGCAACAGCCGAACGACAGGTGCGCTGAACATGTGCAGTTGTGGTGGTCTGCTGAACCCAGGCAAGCGTGAAGCAACAACAAAAACAACAGTGGCCACTGCTGCGGGAGTGAGCGCGACAACTGCCACATCACAACAGCCTCAATATGTGCCTATACCGGTGCCCGTGCCCATACCCGTGCCCATGGCAGCCTTTCAAACGTGGCAGCAGCACCAACAGCCCACGACGCCAGCCACACTGGCAGCAGCGACAGCCACGGCGCAGTCGATGACGCAGCTGCCCACCATGGAGCTGCCCGTCGAGAAGAATGAGAACCTATGTGCCTCGCTGCAGCAGCTATGGCAAGCGGCAGCGGCTGCCGGCGGCACACAGCATGGCAATCTGCAGGCAGCGGCAGCCGCTGCTGCTGTTGTTGCTGCCTACTCGAATGCAGCCAACAACTACCAACAGCAGTTTGCGGTAGTGAGCGCAAACAAGTTCGAGGCAACGCACGCGCAACCGTTGCAGCAACAACAACAACTGCCAAGGCAACTACCAAACCAACTGCCAAGCCAACTCCAGCCGTTTTCGTATTCAACAACGAACTTGTTAGGTCGTCAACGCTTGGCTTGCGCCGGCTTTAAGTCATCTGCGCCAGAACTCAGCAACGCGGCTCATGCTTATGCTGCCGCTACGGCCTCAGCCTCTGCGCTGCTGACGTCGGCGTCGTCATCGATGTCGTCCACTTCGCTTATGACGCAGTCTCACTGCTCGAACGCTTCGTCGACGTCGGGCTATGGCACAACAATCGGCAGCGGAGGTAGTTTGGAAACGCTTGCCGGTTGCGGTTTGGGCTTTGCTAGCGATTTCAGCAGCGTGACAACGAACAAGCCCAAAGCAAGTCAGCGTTACCAACCACAGCCACAACAACATCAACAACAACAACAACTGCAGCAGCAGCAGCACATGTACAAATATTACGATAAAAAGGCAACGGCAACAGCAACAGCAACGGCAACGGCAACAGCGACGTCACCAATAGCGGCAGCGTCAGCGACGGCGACTACGCCAACGCGTATGCGCACATCAAGTTTAGTGCCCAAGCAGCCGTCGTCGTGTTTGAAACGATTTGCGGACGAAACGCAACAGCAACAACGTGTTGCCAAAGTTTTATCAGAAATAGACGATGCTGATATCGTAATTGCTGAATTGAATGATGATGACGACAACAACAATAGCTACAATAACAACAACGGCGACGAGGACGTCGATGAAATTATTTTAACGCCTACCATTTCGTATAAATCGCCGAGTGATAGATACTCCAAATACAGCAACAAAAACAACAGCAATAGCACGTACGATAAATTAAAACAGCAACAACAACAACATATTGACACTGCTGCTGCTGCCGCTGTTACTTCGAGTATTGTAGCTGCTATTGGTATTGCTGATAAGCAACAACATGTTTCCGAAATAAATAAAACGCTTGAAGGCAAAGAAAAACTAACAACATTTGAAACAAAGCAAACAGCTTTTAAAAATGTTGTTGTACCTAAAATACTAGCAACAACAACAACGGCCACAGCAACTACAAAAATATCAGCCACCATAGCTAAGGCAGAGCCAGCGACAGCATCCACGATCATAGCAAGCCAAACTTACCTGGCAAGTCTAGAGCAAGCCAACGACAACGACAACAACGACGACGACGACGACGACGAAGACGACGACGTCAACGAAGCTAGCACGAAGTGCGGAGTGCGCGAAGGTAACGACGAAACGGCAACGAAAAGCGAACGCAAAAATAAACAAGAAACACTGGCAGAAAGCGTAGAGGAAGCAGAGGAAAAGGCAGCAGTGGCTGTGGCTGTGACTGAGGCTGAAGCAAATATACATAAAAATCAAGTACCAAGTACGAATGTGAGTGTGACGAATGCGATTACCGCAACAACAACTGCTGTGACGTCGACGACGATTGCTCCTGCGGCCGTAACTAGTTTCACAAGTAATGCAATAACAAGAACAACAAAAACGAGTGCGCGCCAACGCCAATGTGCCTGCATTGGTCTGCAGCATGAAGAAGAAGCAGTTGTAAAAGAACAAACACAACAACAACAACAGGGAGCTGCAGCTTTAGCGACAACAAACATTCGCACTGTCAACAGCAGCGAAAACGACGCAACGGCAATAGCAAAAGTCGAAGCTGAAGCCGCAGCCGAAGTAGGAACGGACGGAGAGGCAGAGGCAGCGGCGGCGTTGAGTGTCAAACTAGTAGAGAAAAGTTGTAGCACTTGTATGACTGCTAGCAAAAACAACAATAAAAATAACCGAAACAAAAATAGTATTACAAAAACAAGTAGCGCATATAAGCCAAAAGAAAATGCAACAACAGAATTTGTAGAAAAGGCTAATAAGAAATTTGCAATGTCGTGCAGTGCCGCGGCAACAGTCGTCGACGAAACGGCAGCACAACCAAAGGCAATTCTTTCAACGCGAAGGCAAGCACAACAACAACAAAGGCAGCAGCAGCAACAAATTAAAAATAAACATATAAAAAACGATATGCCACAAATTGGCAAAAAATCGAGAAATTCTGGCGACGAGAGCAGCGATGAGGAGCAAGCAGCCACGGCGAAAACCGCAAAGACACTGGGCTATCTTGAGAGTGAGGAACGCATTTACAGTACAAGCGACAGCTCAGCCACCACAAGCACAGAGGATGATGAGGACCATAATGCAACGGACAAGCAGCAGCCGCGGCAGAAGAGCAAACGCCGGTCCGTGCAGCGTAGCTACAACGTAGCCGGTGTGGCTGACGATGAGAATGTTGATGTTGTTGTTCATAAGGACGTTGCCCAGTCTGATGTGGATGAGCACACGAGCACAAGCACAACCAACAGCTCCACCAGCTCTAGCTCCGAAAGCGTGGACTCAGACGACACCGGCACCGTGGCCGATCGTCGCCCAAAGAAGCGCCGCTTCAATAAGGTCTACGTGGTCAATCGCAATGCGGGATCACGCATGCGACGCGGCGCAGCCTATGTGGGTGGTTCCTCGACGGAGAATGACTCACTCTCGTCGTCCGATGCCAATCTTGAAGATTCCTCGGATAATGATACTGATACCGAGCGCACTGATTGTGGCATTGTGCTGAACTATGTGAAGGCAATCGATGAGCAAGAGGCGGCAGCGGAGACAGAAGCTGCAGCCGAAGTCGTTAACGCTGACAAGTGTGCGGCGATAGGCGATAATGAAAACATACGCTATGTTAATGATAAACAACTTGATAATGATAAAACTGCTGGCGTTGTTGTTGCTGACGTTGAAAGTGAACGTGACGTGCGCGAAAAACGTGCGCCAACGTCGGCGACGGATACGGCACAAGTGACAAGTGAACGAGAGCTTGCCAATTGCATTATTGTTGTTGGTGGCATTACGGACGACGATAATGGCGGCTGTGTGCTAAATGCAGTGCGGCCACTTAGCGAAGATAGCAAAAATATCGTACACAGTGAAGAAGATGCAGCTGGCATAGTTAATAAGAAAGTGGCAAAATCAGCAACGCACTACAAAACAACAACAGCAACCGAAGCAAAAGCATTGCAACAACAAACAATTAGTAATGCGCATACAAAGCAATCAGAGCAATTAAATCGACAAAAACATCAACAGCAACAACAACAAATGCAGCAGCAAGCTGAAGAAAAAGTTAGCCTGCAGCCAGAGTCACCGCCGACGCCACTAAGCGCTTCACTGCACGCAGCTGCCAACAACTTGCACTGCCACATTGACGCTGACGTCGACGCTGAAGCCGACGACGCTGCTGGCGCCACATTAGCGTTCAGTATGAACACGCAGGATGCCTGCGAAGAGTTGCATAGCATATCGAACGATGTTAATCGCATGCTAGCCTTGCATAAACAAAATTCGGAATTGGAATTGAAATTGCAGAAACTACGTCGCGGTGTTGCCGAAATTAATGAGGATCTTTTGCAAGCCACAACAATGACAAACAAGGATGGCTGCAGCATTGCTAGTGCTTCTCATGCGGCAACGCACGTCAACGATTTCGATGACGGTGACGTCAGCGGCTTCGTTACGACACCAGGTGTTTCAGGTGTTGTGGTAGGGCATGCCAGCGAAGGGGTTGTTGACGCTGCACACGAGAAGCAGTATGAATGCATTAAAAATAGCAGAAGCATTAATACCTGCAACAGTGGCGGCGGTTACGACGAAAGCAAACATGAAATAAAATTTGCAACTAAAGCGCAAACAAGTGAGGAAATATCAGTAGCTGCAACAACAGGCGCAACAGCAGCAACAACAACAACCGAGACCATAAAGACGACGAGCAATATGGAAATAGTAGACAACATAGCTGAATGCTTCGCTGAGCAAGAACAACTACAAACCCATCGAAAACAAAAACTCACACAGCAACAACAAAACAAGTGCAACGCTAGCATTGCAGGCGACTCAAGTGGCGTACAAATTGGTAGCATATGCGCTTCCGAGAAGCAAGCAAATTCTAATGACGAAATCAAACAACAACAGAAGCATAAGCAACAACAACAGCATCAGGCGCAAACAATACAAACGCAAGGTGTAATGACGGAAACACCAACAACATGCGCGGCGTCACAACAACAACAACAGGAGCAGCCAAGTCGTAAACTTAATTACTCACAGCATAATAATGACATTAACGAAGACGAACGTGCGTGTGTAGACAAAACCGGTGATAAAACCAAGCCCAAAGCGCATACTAACAACAACAACTACGGCAACAAACGAAACGACAGCGACCACTCTGCCTGTCATGCGAGACAGGTAGAAATAAATAACGATAACAGCATAGCAGAAGAAGAAGACGACGACAACAACGTTGAAACAAAAGCAACAGTGGTGGCAACACAAAACACAGCAAAAACAGAAGCGCAAAGCACAGCTGGACAAACTAAAAAAATAATAATGATGGCGGTTGAGGCAGCAGCAGAGCCGGCGGACGCAACGTTAGACGGGCTGGCGTGTGAGGGCAACGAAGCATATAACGAAGTGAACGAACAACAAATGAGTACCGATTACTCTTTCATGGACTCACTTGAAATGTGCAGCAACACTAGCTACCAACAACCAGAACAACAACAACAACAAGAGGTTAGAAATCAAGCTCAACAAGCAAAAGATAAAACAACAACAACCACAAGCAATCATGCCGAAACTGAACAAGCACATAAAACACCTGAGCAAGTGCAGATAGCAGCAATAACAACAGCAGAAGCAACAACAATCACTAAACAGAGAGCAGAGCGCGAAGTAAACACAAATAAAAAAATCACTGAAGCCTTGAAGTTGTTGAGCGAAATCGCAGTTCTCTCACCTAGAGCAGAGAGAAAATTACCTGCTGCTGCTAATGATGTTGTTATTGCAAGCAATAACGAAGTAAACAAAGCCGATTGCGCAGAAGACACGAAGTTAGTGGAGTCGGAGACGTCGACGTCGTTGAGCATTGGCAAAATGTTTGTTAACAAAGTGAGCGAAGTTGACGCTGATGCCTATTTAGTTACGAATGAAATGTTAAACGTTACGGACGTTGGAGATTTAACGCGCGCGGTGCCAAACGTTTTCATTATTGATGCGAATTGTGACGTAGTCGAAAGCAACAACTACGGCAATAATACGAATAATAATAGTGAGCGCAGTAGCTGTTGTAAAAACGGTAACGGTATTTGTATTAGTGCTGTTGTACCTGAGAGTGTGGTGTGCAAAAGTAAAGCGAAAAAGAATAATAACAAAAATAGTGTTGAAGTGGAGTTCAAAAACGATTTTGATAAAATATTCGGTTGCCAAACCCTTAACGCAAATAAAAGCAACAACAATAAATACAAAGAAGTCAATCAAAGCGCATTTGACGCCGGCGTTACACTGCCCGAGAGCGCGTCAACGTCAGTATTCGCTTCACCTAGTTCGCTTTCGGCCAAATATCGTAGCTTAATCATGATTACAAAAGACCAAAATAGTAACGAAAGTGCAACAACTGCAACAGCAACAAGTGATAGTGTCAGTGCAAATGTCATAAAGCTGGGTTATGACACCACAGCAACAACAAAGCAAACATCCGAATCAAATATTTTAAGCAGAAAATTTGGCAAGCATGACAACCAAGAACACAACAGCGACACTGCTGGCAGCGATCGTGACGAAAACGTTGACGATGACTCACTGAATGCGCGTTTAAGCCCAAAGCACATAAGTAATATCGACGTGCGCGGCGAGCATGTGACGACCGTCGCGTCTAGAACAGCACATGAACAAAACACAGCGAATGCTCACAGCTCTTATGAGCGAACAAGTTATGCAGATGACGCCGATGCAGCGGCATTGAACTTACTTAAAAACCCCACCATACTACTCGAAGATGGCCTTGCCGATGATGACTCTTGGGTGGAAGAACTTAGCCAGCATGGCGACGAGTTTGCAGATGACACAACGCCAACTGCCTCGGATTCGGATGGCACGGGTGATGGTGACACGGTGCTGGCCAATGGCATGTTCATCGATCGTGAGGAGGAGTTGCGTGGATATCATCGCTCGGCTATTGACTTCACTTTGCACACCATTGTCGAGGAGAGTTGTGAAGAAAGCGAAGTGTCTTCTTCGCGCGCCGATAATGAGGAATTCGATGATGTTGAGGATGCAGGCATGGATGATGCGGAACGTAGACGTCAGCGTACACTGCAGCATCATCATCGTTTATCCGCATCAGAGCTGGAGAAATACTTCTTCTTCGGCTTGGCGGATGGCAAGGTGATGAGCTCGATAGATACGCGTGGCGATGACACCGCATCAGAAGTAAGCAGCGAATGCTCGGAAAGCTTAGATTCACTGGGTCCCGAAGAGAACACAGCAGATAGCAACAGTGCCGCAGATTTGGCCTCGTCGCGCTTGGAGAAGTATTTCCTGTCGGGTTTCATGGGATTCAATGCTGCCGAAAAGAACGAATCGGACGAGAGTGGCAGCGTGGGCAGCGACAGTGAAGGTCATCCAAGTCCCAGCCAGCGGCGTAAGCGTCTGGTGCGTGCGCGTGGCACACCACGTTCGCACAATTCCTCATTGGACAATCTGCTGGTTGATACACAAGTGACGAGTGATGCACTCGATGCTGCCGATAAGCTGGATTCGTCAGAGTCAGAGGCTTGCGACGACACCGTCATACACGTAATAAGCGCCGGTGAACGCGCCTCGGATGGTTCCTCATCGGATACGATCAAGCGCAAGAAACAAGTGCGCAAGCGACATGACTCCTTAGACGAGAAGAAGCTGTTTGCCGATGCGGTGGACGACATGTCCAAGCTATCAGCAGCCTCAACGGCAATAACAAGCGCAGATTGTCGCACACCAACGCCGGGCTCCATGAGCAGTTCGCAGGCCAAGCGCCAACAGCACCACAGTCGTGACAGTGGCTTCGTGGGCAGCAACGATGATCTGCTGAAGACACCTGAGTGTGAAACGAGCGGCAGTGGCGGCCTCTACCTGCAGGCACGCAGCAAATCCCCCACAACCTTGGAACAAATCAATGAAGACAAAGAGACAGCAGCATTGCCAATGCCCGTGTCGACCTCACTGCTGCCCAGAGCCGGCGAAACAACTGCCAGTAGTCTAGAGCGAAAACCCAGCCTGCCACCATCCACCAACAGCACGAATCTGGTGCGCAAGGATAGTTTCAATAATTGGAGCTCCGATGAGGAGACCAATCTCATGATGTCCAAAATGCGGCAGTTCTTCAAGACACTCATCGTGGCCACCGCAAATGCGCAGCAGAACTACGGCTCAAATGCGAGCAATTCGAGCAAATCCGCAACGCCCAATCAGACCACGCCCAGCTCCATGCGCCGCATGAAAACGCGTCCCGCGCAGTTGGCTTACTTTGAGAATGAACTGACGCGTCTGATGAAAACCGTGCCCGGCATCAACGACGAACAGGTGCGCGAAATTGTCGAGTATCTAAGCAGTGAAGACACTTGGTCGGACTCCTATGACTCATCCGACTACACCAGTTCCGATCTGGAAGGCAGCAACCGGCACAAGGGTGAACTGAAGGCGCAAATCTCCGAAAGCTGCCAGCAGATCATAAACAAATTCGAGGTAGACGAGGAAGGTGACCGCGGCGACGGTGGCTTGCTGGACGAGACACATGGTCTGACTCCAGACACGGCTTTGGTCTATCAGAAACTGGTGGCATCTTTCTCGAAAATAGCCGTGGGAAATGCCAACAACACCAACGGCACACAGGAAACAGCTGCAACGACAGCCACGACGGCAGCAGCCCCAACCACATTGACACCAGCCACGTCTACCTGCGCAGCGGAGGCCACAAGTGCTGCCAGTGCTAGCAACAATAGTGCCACAGCAGCAACAGCCACCACAACCGAAAGAGTAATTGAGGAGGATCAAATATCGAATGGCAGCACGCGCAGCTCGGAGCGTTCGCCGCAGCTATTCGCCAAGGTTATGCAACACATCGGCGCCAGGCTCGTCGCACTCATGCACGAGGTGAGCAGCGGCAACGAAACACCCGGCACCAACTCACCCCTGCAGACGCAGCAGCAGCGACACCACCACCACCATCATCATCATCACCATCACAAACGACTGCAGGCCAAAATATCCGCAACGACAACCGAAGACGAAGAGGAGGAGGACGAGACGAAGCTGAAGCAGCAACAGCTGCTGCACCCCGGCTATCCAGCCATGCAGCAACTTACGCACTACCAGCAACAGCTGAAGCTGCGTCGCCAACAGGAGCACGACGCCAGCAGCTTGGCGCGCAGCCGATCACACGATCTACTGCTGGACTCAGCATGTGCCAGCAGCAGCAACAGCAGCAGCGGTGCCAACGCCGGCACCAGCTCCACCAGCACGCACAGTGCCGCCTACGGCGGCGCCAGTGGCAGCGGTGGCAGTAGCGCAGCAGCACAGGCGCAACGTCCACACCACCATCAGTCGAGCAGCGGGGTCAGCGACACCGCCGGCGAGGAGTGTGGCGTTGCCAGCGACTATGAGCGCTTCTCGTGGCGCGGCAGTTTTGAATCGGCATTACTGGCTAATGGCGATTCCAGAACGAAACTCAGTCAACTCGACCGTGACAACTCGTCGTCTGCGTCCGCTTTGGCCATTGCAAAGCGTCGTTCGGCAGGTGATCTGTTGTTCAACCACAAGAGTCTGAGTCGCGAGCAGCTGGATCGTGTGCGCTCCTGCGGCAGCATCGGCGGCGGTGACGAGCATCACCACCAGCTGGAGGCTGCGCCGGCCAAGCCCTGGGTATCCTCCTGCGATTCCAAAGATGTGCGACGCTCCAGCGTGCCCGATGCCATTTACGAGTCGGACAGCGACTCCGATGCAGGTCGTGCCACCGCGTCAGCGGCCTTTGGTGGCGCGCGGTCGACACTGCCGCGTAGCCTAAATGGGGTCACGCAAGTGGCGAACACGACCAACTCGCTGCCGCGCCTGCCAACCACGAGCACGGGTGCGGCCGCGCAGTCCGCGGGCATTGTTGGCGGCAGCGGTGCGGCGGGTTGTGCTGCGTCCGCTGCGTCGGCAGCCGCTTCGCCCGTGTCTTTGGCGATGTTGAACTCCACGCCCAAGTCGAAATCGCAAGGTGCCTTGAATTATAACACACCCAGCAATGCCAGCTGCGCCAGTGTGGGTAGTTTGGGTAGTGTGGGCACTGCGGGCATTGGCGGCAGCGGTGGCAGTGCCAAAAGCGCACGCTATCGCTCGCCAGGCCTGGCAGCACGCGCGGCTTCGAGTGCGAAAAAGACAGGCGCCACTTTGGGGTTGCAGCAGTTTTTGTACTCAAAGCGCGATGCACGAAAACGTTTAAATATGTCAGCGGGTGAGTTTTTTATTTTCATTAATTTTTTCATTATGATTTGATTTTTTATTTGCCTTTAATTTACTTTTTGTTTGTCTTAACATTTTCGCGCTTTACGGTTTCGTGGGTACTTCAGCTGCGCTCCTGTGCCTAGCCCCCAAACGCACATGCCTACATATAAAATGAAACCCGTTCATAATTTTAATGCCAAATCAAATACAATAAAGTTTATGTGCGTAGCAGGCAGGGCTCATTCGTATACTTATAATATATGCCGACGGGTATCTTGTGTCTTGTGTCTGGTGTCTTGGCCGGATTGTAAAAATGTATATGAGTATTAGCTAAATATTTTCACTTAGCCAACCAAGACCGAATTTTTTGGTAACCCAAAAATTCCGTAAGCCATGAACTTGGTATGCAAAGTACGTGCCGCATGCCGCGCACACACACACACATGCGCAGTCTATCACTCGCATACTCTTGCGCTGCCCCTCATGCCCAATGCGCACTCACTCTCAATCTCTCTCTGTCTCTCTCTGTGTCACTGTCTGCCAGTCTGTTAACCCGTTTATGCTTTGCTGCTGCTGTCACTTAAGTATCTTAAGGCAGCCATTGACGCTGATGACTTTGGCGAAAAAAACCAAATCATATTGTTGCTTTTCTGCGCTATTTCGTCCAAAATAAAATCAATCAAGGTCAATTAACTGTAACCATATTAAGCGTTCTTCGTTCGTCAAGTGGGTATCTGTATCTATAGCCAGATCTTGTTATTGCTGTTTCTTATTCTTGTCGTTGTTATTGTTATTCTAGTTGTAGCTGCGCACTCATTGCGCCAAAAATTCAAAGCAACCTAAGCGGAGGCTACTGCTGCTGCTGAACTCAACTGAACTGAACCGAACCGAACCGAACCATACTGAACTGAATTGTATTGAGCTGTGCTGAGCAAAGCTTAGCCATGCTGAGTTCATAAACTGTTTAGCTTTTTTTATTTTATTTTTTTCTTCCTTTTTATTTATTTATTTTTTTGGTGCTGTGTGGGCGGACTATAGTCCAGGTGTGTGTGTGTGTGTGTGAGTGTGTTTATATGTACTGTGCATTGACTACTTGGAGGGCGTCTTGCTGGCGATTGCCTACGTTCTTTGAACTTTGTTTTGCTTTGCTTATTTGCGCAGCTTTTCTTGGCCAACTTCTGTTGTGCATGCTTCGATAATCTGCGTACATAAAGCGGCTAAATAAAATATATCTAAACAAAAAAAAAAAAGAGTTAAATTGTTTAAACAACATGAGGCATTGATTGTTAAGCGCTTTTGACGTTGATAAAGTGTTCAGTTTTTGCTTTAATTTTTTTTAATATTTTTTTTTAAACGTATTTCCTGTATTTAAGTCGAATTTTTAATTTTTCTTGTACTCGCACATATGCATACATAAATTGAAAATAAAGTTTAAATGCCAAAATGTATAAGCACGAATATGTAATTACGTGTATATAATATAAAACACATAAGCGCCTGTACATGCATGCATGCACACATACATATATACATATAATGTTTATGCAGCTACATAGTATATTGGCAACAATTGATTTGTTGTTGTTGTTGTTGCTATGATCATATTTTCAATAGTTACTTTTTGTAATGTTGCTTTTTATGCTCTTTTTGCGGCTTGGCTTTTAATTGTATGCCACACAGCATGGCTTAAACACGCGAATGTTGTTGATTGTTTTTTTTGTTTTTTCTTTTTTTAATGTTTTTCTTACAAATAAATATTTGTATTTTCCTTTTTTTTATATTTTTATTTATTTATTTATTTTATGCCTTCAAAGCTGTCGGAAATTGTTTACATTTCCTGCATTTTGATGGGCACATTTCGCAAACAACGTGCGGCAGTCACTGAAACTGTGTTAAGACATTACAGTAAAGCCAAGCCTTGCATAAAACAAAAAACGCACAACGATTAACTTGTTGCCATGAGTCGCACAAACTTTTGACAAAAATGTCGTTAACACAAATTGTATACACGAAAACATTAAAACTGACCACTTGCTGATAAAATTGATTAGGAGAAATCGATTAGATACTCGTAACTTTTTCTAAACTTTTTGACTGTTTTTTTTTTCTTTTATATTTCCAAGACTTACAATAAAATATAAAAGACTTACTAGCGGGTTTTAGAATTCATCAAAAAAAAAACAAAATAAATTTACGACAAACAACAAACCGGCTTTTGTTTTGGAAACACTCCATAGCATCCAACATATGTGATTTTTCATGAGAAATTCAAAAAACGTTTGAGTGATGTTGTTTTTAATATTTAAATAAAAATTGAGAAATGTGAGTACATTAAGGACGTGATATATATAAAAAAAAGAAAATACTTTAAAAATAATTTCAAAGCTCTAAGCAATTTGTCATCCATCAATGTCAGCGTTCGGACATTAGCAGCAAAGCTGGTAAAGAAAGGCGTGAGTAGGTTGCAGAGCTACGACTTTAACTTTCTTTGAAACTGCATATTAGATTTTGCCTAGGCCAAACTCCTTAGGATTCTGCGCCTTACACCTTAGGCACACTAGCCTAAGACAACAACTACAACCACAACAACAACGTTAATAATTTGAAAGTTGAGTATGGGTAATGTTTTAGCCAAATCCATCGTTTTCTGTGTTGCTAAGATTTGTGTAATGACAACACGTTAGTAAAGAAAAGCTTCGGGCTCCTGAGAGCTCATCAATAGCTAAGAGCGCCGAAAATGTAAACTTCCTAATTAATCAGCTGTTAGGCAACGTCTTGACAGCATAGGCACCCTGTATAGCTACATTCATACGCTGCTGGCTACTGGCTGCTACCGACTGAAGCTGGCCACTGGCTGCCGCCGACTGTTGACTGCCATGTACCGCCTGCCTAATTAAATTAACCTTTTAGCCTCCTCACATTGCGTCGCGACAGCATTCAGCGTCGCTGTCTGTGCTGGCCTTTGCTTTGCCTTGCTTGGTTAGGTTTGATGTGATGCTGGTAGATATATTTTTTTTATTTTATTAATTGCATTTTCATTGAGTCTACTTACACTTACTCACACGTTCACTCACTCGCTCACTCGCAGAGCCGCCTGCGTGCGCGAGTTCGAGTCCGAGTTCAATATTTAAATTAATCAACTTAGATTTTCTTTAATTTTTTTTCTTTATGCTGCCCCATATTTATTTTGGGGAATAGCACTCACTTGGGTTCTCTTGCTTTTACACTTAGCGACTCAGTCGTTTTGTCGCGTTTAATGCCATACGTTGCATGCTTGACCAGCAAGCCTCCAAAGCTTACGGAGCAAATAAAAAAAAAATAATAAGAAAAAGCAGAAATAATAAGAAAAGTGAAAAATAAAAAAAAAATACTTATGCAAATCCGTTAGCAAAATTGTGCTTAACTTATTTATGTGCGCACAAATCAAGTGAAAGTGATTTCTTGGGGCAGTCTGTGTTTTTTTTTTTACTTTTCTGCTCTTTTTTTTTTTTTGTTTTCTTTTCTTTTGGCGCACATATTTCTGCACTTTGCGTATTTGGGCGCTGACTACATTTTGGCTTTAAGTCATTATGCGGAAATTGAAAAGTTTAAAATGCGCAAAAATGCGAAAAAAAAATATAAAAAAATTAGTTGCCGAATTTCGTTAGTACGAGTATCTCGTAATAAGCTGCTGGCGTGTTGACTGCATGGCATTTCAACAGACATTTGTCACAAAATCGTGACTTCTTGGCATCACATCACATCTCGTCACAACACAATCGCTGGACAAATTTTCTTTGTTGGGATTTGTGAATTAATCTTTTACTTTTGCGGTCGTTTTATACATAATTTTTCCCTTTTCTTTTCGTCTTTTTTTTTTTTATTATTTTCTTATTTTTCGTTTTCTTTACATTTTGCGTTTTGTTGTTTGTTTTCTTTAAGTAAAATTTTCGCGCGTGTCGGCAGTTGCTGTAAGCGTTGAAAAGCGTTTGGCGTAAGATTAAATGATTCTTTGACCTAAAGAAAACTTTGCTGATTTATTATGAACGTGCTTTTATTCGATGAGTAATCGTTGGGGAATTTCTGCCGCAAAAGTTGCAGCGCACTTTGAGAAATTAAATCTTGCATTTACTTTAAAGTCCCACAAAGTTTTTGGCTAAATCGTGTCTTAAATTAACAAAAGTACAAACACGAGCCACACGTTTTTGTCGCTTGATTAAATCATTGCCAACATTACTCACAAGACACAAAGCATTGCAGGTGTTAATCAGCGAAAAGCTTAAAAGTTTCTGTCTAGAATTAATTTAAGCACTTTACTATTTTTAATTTCGGGCAATTTTTAAAATTATGTTTGGTTCTTTAAACTAAATTTGCAGACAACTTCAAATAAAAACCTGCTTTTCTTGGCATCTGACTCACCTGCACACGAAACACTTTCCGCTTGTGGCCACTTAAGGCGCTAATCAACAAATCATTCACAGAAAAAGTTCCTCCATATACAAATATAATTAATTAATATTAGCTGAGATGTGCATGTCATGATTAATCGTTTTAAGAAACGACAGATTTTTTTGTTGAAATTTTATTTGTCTTTTTCGGCTTCTTTTTCATTGTCTTACTAGGCCTGAGAACAACTCTTCAATTCTCTGTTGCTTGCAGAACAGTAAAATACCTTTGTCTTACGATCTTCTCCTTTCATTGTGGTTTTCAAATAAAGTATTTCAACTGCTGATTAATGTCCATGGAGTTGCGTTCTTTCATACTTTGGAACGCTATTTGAATTCTTAACCGATGTCGCTTACTTGTTAGTGTAGCTTAGTGCCTGCCACTGCTTGACTTACTCTTGAATCGATCGGTAGGCCAACCTGCATTAATCGGACCCAATAACACTTGCGGGTGTTGTTTATGAGGGTTGTATAGCCATTTAGCCAGCATATCTCAACTAGCTGCTCCGTTGTTTTCAATTAGGCATCCAGAAGTCAGGCAGCAATGCTGTTGACGTTTCCCTACTCGCTTTTATGACTTTTCTTTAGCTTTATCGAATATACGACCTTATGTATGTCACTCAAGCCTTATCAAGTGGGGTTCTAATCATTACAAGCGAATTTTTAACTGTCGCAGCAGACAAGAGCAAAAGTTTGTGTGGGCACTTGCATTTTTATTACCCAGAGGAAACCGAATGCTGACCTCATTTTCGGCATGGCAACGCTGACAATTGCCACCGCGAATGTTGACGCCACTAAATCATTTAATTGAATTGAATTATTTTATTTTTCATTTGACAATCGCTCAACTTAATGGGTTTTCTGTTGTCGAGCGATTGCCGTGCAGCCATTGGCAGGCGGCTTTTGCAACACGCTTGCGCGCATACCTACCTACGAATATGTTGAAATCGTTGTAAGCCACTCTGCGACACAGCCACAAAGCAGAGGAAGAAAACAAAAACAAAAAAAAAAAAAAAAAGAAGAAAAACAGAAGCAGTGTAAAAATGTTAAATTCACTTTCGAAAACTGCCAATTAAATGTGTAATTGAAATAATGAAAAAAGTGACGCGTTTAATTAATAAAAAAGCCAAGAAATCGAAAGACGCACAGCAGTACAATCCATTCACATGCGTTGGCAACGGCAACGGCAACGGTAACGCCAGCACTGGCCACACTGGCAACGTTGCCAATAGCGTCAGCGGCAATGGCGGCACGACGCACAGCAAAGCACAGCGACACACAACGGCAACAGCTGCTGCAGCGACAATTGCCAGTGTGCACAATTATGGCAAAACGGGGACGACAACGGCGAAAACGACAAAGGCAACAACAGCAACAACAACAGCCACCGCAACAGCAAAGACAAAGCAACAGTCAAGCGACGATGGCAAAATGCAATACGCAGCAATGCAACGCCTGCGCTCAGGTGGCAGCAATTGCAGCAGCCAAGCACTGATGCTGAAGGAGCGCAAGCAGCGACGCGAGCATAAACGCAAACGCAAATGGCGGCGTTACTTCGGCCGCTGCTGCAATTGGTGCTCCACACTGCGTAGGCAAGGGCCACGGCAACGGCACCGCGACTATAAAGACTATTGGCCGACGGCCGGCAAGGCGGGCCAGGCTAAGAAGTCGCGTGGCTGTCGCTGGCGTTGGCCGTGTGCGCCTTGGCTGGGCGCCTGTTGCCGCCGGCGCAAGGGGGGACATGTGTATCACTACAACTCCGAGGAGGAGGATGACGACATCGATGCGAAATTTGCTGCCTACATAATGGAGATGAAGCAACGCGAGGTAGCAGCAGCTAAGCAACAACAACAGCCGCAGACAAGTACGCCTACAACAACAATAACAACAAATACAGAGACAAAGACAGAGACAGAGACAGAGAAACCTGCAAGAGCAGAAACAATTTTAAATGTAGTTAGCTTAGTGCATGATGACGTTGATGCCGTTGCTGATGCTGAGGTTGATGCTGATGTTGATGCTGAGGTTGATGTTGATATTGACTCGGTGCGAGCCACAGATTCTAGCGAGGCATTGCTAGGCGCACAGCAGCAGCAGCACGTGGCCGCAGCCAATGCTGGCGAACTGTTTGCGCTGTTGTGCCACACAAACGATTTGCCCGGCAATCAACGTTACTCATATGCCTCCAGTGCCTCCGATGCCTCCGGTGTCTCGAGTGCTGCGAGTGCTTATTTCCATATACCCTATCGGCGGCGTAGTCAGTGCCAGGCAAAGCCTAAGCGACGCGCGTGGACTTGGGATGATAGCCTGCGCTCGAATTCCGATCGTTTTCTGGAAACGCTGGAGGAGGACGATGCCACCTGCGCAGCGGTCAGTGGCCAGCAGGCGCGTAGGCCGCCTTTGCATGTGGCCTTCATGCTTGAAGCACGAGGTAGGCTGCCGGCATAAGCGCATGTGCCTGCCTGTCTGTCTCTGCCTGCCTGTCTTTGCCTCCCTGCTTGTTTCTGCCCGCCTGCCTGCCTGCCCGCCTGCCTGTCCACTAGTTTACACATTAACGCTGCTGGTTGTCCAAAATTACGCTGCGCCATGTCTAATTGCTAAATCGAGCGGCAAAAAAAAAACTTACGTCGGCTCTGCTGCGAACTTTCATAAAAGAAAATTTTTAATTATGCGCTTATTTTGTGGCCAAACAGATCAGGTTTCGCTCGTCTATATAAATGACTTTATTGTCGTTTCGTTTTATTTTGTTTTTCTTTTTTAATGAATGCAACAAATAATCATTTATTACGATTAAAAAACAATTATGCAGTACGCACATGTGAAATTGTTTCACTTACTTAACACTTTTCTTGTTTTCTTTTTCCCCCCGTTGCTGCTTGCTCGCAGAAGAGGCCAAGGCAGCCGCCGAGGAACTGACGCAGTCGCCAGTCATTGGCAATCGCAATGAGACCGCAGCGAGTCCCATACATTCGCGCGCCTCCAGCGATTGGCCCGCGCAGTCGGATGAGGACATCGATCGGCTGGTGGCCATGCATCAAAATCGCAGCAGTTTAAGTTCCTTGGGCGTGAGTACAACACAGTCGCTGTCACTAGATTCAGCGTTAAACATTTTTAATTTTTGTTTTCTCGACGCTTAGGTGCGCTCGGAATCAATGGCCAGCGTTTACTCTGGCGCCGGCGAGGGTCGCTATGGCACGGTGGTGGTCAAGGGTCAAGTGGAGTTTGCCATGCAATACAATTACAAATTGGGCGCACTCGAGATACACGTGGTGCGCTGTAAAGATCTCGCAGCAGTCGATGTGAAACGCAATCGCAGTGATCCCTATGTGAAGGTGAGTGGCTTGCCCATTACCTTGTCTAACGTTGACACACATTAAAACATGTGGGTTTTTCTTTTACATAATCGTTGTCAGGTTTACTTGCTGCCCGACAAGTCAAAGGCAGGCAAACGCAAAACCAAAGTCAAGAAACACACGCTCAATCCCATATTCGACGAGACAATGCGCTTCCACACGCCCATCTCAAGCCTTGAGTCGCGCACGCTGTGGCTAACCGTCTGGCATTCGGATATGTTCGGCCGCAATGACTTCCTGGGAGAAGTGAGCGTCAATCTGCAAGGCAGAGTCTTTGATAATCCGCAATCGCAATGGTATCTGCTGCAGGAGCGGGTAAGTAGCAACTCAAGCAACCCAACCAAGCCAAAGCTAACATTTGCTGCCTTTTGCAGAGTGAACCCTTCGATGAGGTAGTGAGCTACCGCGGCGACATTGTGGTCGGTCTTAAATTTGTGCCACCGGAGTGTGTCAAACCGTCGGCCTTTGCACGCGGCTCAACGACCACGGGCAGCAGCTCGAATTTGCGTAAGTTCGGTGGCAGCATCAAGTCGGTGGCATCCAAGTCGGATCGCAGTGCAAAGGGCGGCCAACTGCATGTGCTCGTGAAGGAGGCCAAGCATCTCAGTCCCATCAAAGCCAATGGCACGTGCGATGCCTTCTGCAAGAGGTACGTACTTACATAAACACAGAGTCTCTTGGAATTATAACTGAAAAATGTTGTGTTACTCCACAGTTATCTGCTGCCGGATCGCACGCGTAGCTCAAAGCAAAAAACGCCGGTTGTTAAACGTTCGCTCAATCCAACATGGAATTACACATTTATTTATGAAGATGTCTCGCTGGAGGATCTTTCAGAGCGCGCTCTGGAGTTGACCGTCTGGGATCATGATCGTTTGGCGAGCAATGAGTTCGTCGGCGGCATACGTTTCTCACTTGGCACAGGTAAGCACATACACATCCTTTTGCTAAACAACGAAAGTAATTTTTTATTTTATTTGCTAAAGGCAAAAGTTATGGCCGTCAAGTGGAGTGGATGGATGCTGCGGGCAAGGAGCTTTCACTTTGGCAGAATATGCTAGATCGCCCTAATTTCTGGGTAGAAGGCAGCTTAGTCTTAAGATCGACACTCGATGGTATACGCGCTATGCCATAAATCGATAAAACACATACGACATACACAGATATAAATACACACACATGCATACACAAATTTACAATGTTTGTAGAGCATAGTTTTTTAGATTTACGTGCACCGTCTCGCCAGTGCACTTATACCCAACTGTCCAACTGCCACAGCACGCAAAAGTGGTCAAACTTTGTACAGCACGCATGAGGTTACAAAACTTATTTACTATGGCAGCTCGGCAGCCCGGCAGCACGAACGGCAAGTGCGAGTTTAAACTAAGTTTTGTGTTTGTTAATCGATGACAATTTGACAAAAGCATTATTAGTAATTTAAGTAAGCAAAGAAACAAAATTAAAACAAAAGTAAAACAAAAAACAGAAAAACAGAAAACTAAGCAAAAAGAAAAACAAATTGTTGTGTTGTGTTGCGTTGCGTTACGTTACGTTTAAATGAGTAAACAATGTTACAAATTGTATTAATACACTTTTTCAATTTAGAGTGTTTAATTATTAATTATTACAAGCGTTAATTAATTATGTATTACAATAACAATAAATACAATAAGCAGAAGATGTAAACAAACAAACCAACCAGAAAAAAAAAAAAACAAAAAAATAGTGAATGTTTATGCGTTATTTTACGTGCGATGCAAACAATTATTATTATACAAAAGATTAGCGACAAATTTGTTAAGATTTAATTAAGCAAAGCGATTAGAACGATTTTGCATACTCGAATATAATTAGTTGCAAAAAACGATAAACAACATGGCCGCAGTGCATGTGGATGGGTTGTTTATTAACGAAAAGTCTTGGCAAGTTGAAAAGAATTTGTTTAATAAAGCATGGCCGATAGTGAGCTAAGATGCTTAAAGTTTTATTTTTCCAACTTGTTAAAATTACAACAAAAAAAAAAAAAAACAGTAAAAACAAAAGCCAACTTTATGCAAAACATTGAAAATGAATTTAAATAAATATTTGCAATTTGCCTAATATATGCATTAGGATGCAGCAGCAAGAGTTACTTTACTTTACATATATAAAGTATATACATACATACATATAAAAAGAACTTAGTATTAGTTTTAAACATAAGCTGCTTATTATATGCTACACTGAAAAATTATACACATAAAACAAATATATAACAAGAAATCATTTTCTTAACCAAGTTGAAACTTTTTATTTATTTTATTTATTATTTTCTTTTCGTTACTTTTTATCCGGCTTATGGCAGCACATGTGACACTTGCTTTTATTTTTCTACGCTTTATATGCACGCATTAGCCGCATAAGCAACGAAAACAAAGTGATGCCCATTTGTATAAGCATTAAAAAAAGAATACATAAATAGAAGAAAAACAAAAAAATATATAATTGCATGTATGTTGTAATTTAAGCCAGAAATACTTATAAAGCGTGAAATTAGTTACTTAGACTACTAAAATTCTAAACTACATATATGACCGTGTGCATATCAACAAACTGTCTCAGCAAAAATAATATCAATATGTTCCACAAATCGGTGCAAAACTATGAAGCTTGTTGTAAGGAATTAAAAACTTATAAAAAACAAATAAAAATACATTTATTTAAGCCCACCATTAAATGAAAATATATATACAAAAAGCCAAGGAAAACTACAATTACTATTTCATGCATATTGTTGTTGAATTTTTCTATTACAAAAAAAAAAAAAAAACCAACAAAAAAAAAAAACAAAACCTTCTTCTTCGTGACAAACAAAAATGTTGTAAAAATACAAACGAATCTTATGAATGCTTTCGGTGTAAGTTTATAAAGAAATAAAAAAAAAATGCAAACTAAAAAATTATGAAAACTTTTTTATAAAACAAATATATAAACAATTATAAAAAGAAATGAAATTACATTTATAAAAAAGAAAAAGAAGATGATATTGCTGAATCACTCGTTGCCTAATTACCGCTTGTCTTTTATACTCGATGTTTTTCGAAATACAAAAAACAAGATTTAATTAAAAAAAAAACAAAAATCAAATAAAACTAAATAAATCATGCAAACGTTGCATAGTGCATAAAAAGCTGTCTCGTACAGAATTTACACGTTGGTAATCATGAATGGCATCAACGCTGATGGTGATGATGATTACGATGATTTCGATGTTGTTGTCGATAAGGAGTATCAAGGAGGTTGATCTAACAAAGTAACAATAAATCGCAAATAATGCATATGAATGAATGGCAAGCACAAACACTTACATACATACATACATCAAAAAGAAAAAAAACAAGATTTTTAAGCAAGCAACGCAATCAACGTTGCTTACATTTTATAGGCATTTTTTGGCATTAAGGATTTCCTGTGAATCACACACACCTATATACAGTCGAAATTCACTAATCCGAAGTAACGATAGCAGGCAGGCTTTGTTAATATATGTAAATTTATTAAAGAAAAATACAAGTTTCAATCAATAACTGAATTCAGAACCAGGCACCGGGAGCAAGGTAAAATGCAAATACCGAACTTCATTTGCAAGAGAAATTGAGATTAGGTACTCTCGGAGTAATTGTTGTTGTCCGCTCCCTTTCTTGCAAATAAAACGATTCTATTACACAACTGGTGCACGAATTAAATGACTCGTAAATCTGCTGATACAACAACAACTTGCTAGTTAAGGCAGCAGGCAGTTGGCTCAGATAAGCAATAGGCAAAGACGCAAGGTCTTGAAAGGGGCTCGACAACTGCATGCAGATAAGAAAAAACAAACCCAATGTGGGTTGTTTACTTTTAAGGTGAGTGAATTTATGTTTGCTCGTAGATTGTAAATTACATATTATGAAGGAAAAATATTAGTACAGTTCTAATGAAGAACAGCAAGAAAAAACGATCTAAAACAAACAAAAAAAAAATAATCAAGCAAGAATTAAAGATTTAATTATTGTAGAAATTAAAATGGAAAACAAAAAAAGTTTTATAAAAATATAAAAATTTTAATGTTTTACTCTTTAATTTACACACTGAGTATTTGACAAAAAAGTATGATGGCGCTTTGCATTCCCAAGAAAGCAACAATCCAACGTCGTATTTTTTGTTGTTGCTTTGGCTTTGCTGTTGCTAATGGATGTTTTCATGGTCAAAGACATTATATCGTAATATTTCCGTTACAACAAAGAATTCCACTAAAGATATAAAGAAAACTTGCAATTCGTATTAAAGAATTTCAATTAATTTGGATTAAAGAGTAGCCAATGCATGAAAATTGAACCATTCTTATTACCAGATTTTTTGGTTTAGCGAATTTCGACTGTATGTATGTGCATCATCTATCTGTGCATTAATTTCTTAAAACCATCATTGTAGACATGTTTAATTACCGAAATCCTAAATCAAATATAACTGTAAACAGTATTACAAAAATCGTGTTGAAAACAAAATAAGGAAAATACTTTAAGAACAACTTCGGCTCATTCGAAGATTTTATGTCCTTAATGTGCGTCTAATGTATTTATTTTTATTCCCAAAATTATTTTTCTTTAATTAGGACAATAAGTTTATTTTTACGAAACTAAAGTAGAGAAGCGCACTGTGCACATTATCTCAATCAGTTATGACCTTTGGTGTCCATTAGTCGAGCCGGTTATCAGCAATAAACTGCAATAGTCTGCTGGCAAGTTCGTTTAAATGTAGAATCAGTCTGGTTTTAGAGCTTTAGTTTTGTTTTTTGCAGATTTAGTTTCTTTTAATTTTTTGCTTATTTTTACTATTGTTTTTTTATTGTAGCATTTATGGTCTCTAGTATTATACAGATTATTCCCCTTCTATAAGCACATATTGCTAACTACCTAACACAAACCAGTGAATCAGGTACACTGCAATGTAGGGCATAAAAACTAGAATTAAAAAAAAAACGATAATAAAAATTAAATAATAAAAGGAAACTCTTCACTTATATGGTGCTATAAATACTTTTACTGTAGTGGCGCAAGGGCGTGGCTCAATTATTGCGTGAGTTACGCGCACATATTTCGTGATTCGTCGTGACTCTCTTGTAAAACTTTACACCATTCTATTGTTGTACACGTAACGTTCGCACATTTGTGCCACTCTGCACAGTGGTGTGCATACGGATGCTCGTACTTTATACATGTAAGCAAAATTACACAAACAAAGAAAATGTTGTTTATATACAGATTTGTAGCGCATTAGCCTGCGAAAAACTTAAAACAAAAAAAAAAAAAAAAACAAATAAGAAACTCAAACAAAACAAAAAAATTAGTAGAAATGTTATTTAGCGAAAACATTAAAAAAAATTAAGAATTAATTAATAAAATATAAATTTAGCATATTACAATAAAAGTTTATACACTTGAAGCAAGAATCTTTCCTTAAGCAGAGTTAAAAAATAATAATAATATTTTATATACAAATAAGTGACATGCAAAGAAATCTTTTTGAGCAATTGCTGGCAGCAACTAATCTAAGCTAAATTAAAAAACCAAAAATAATAATTAAATTAAGTACATTTAAAAAAAGCAAGAAAAATCGTTTCGTAAACTTTTTGCTGTTGAACCTGTGGTTTTTCATATATATATATTATATACTTAAAGAATTTAATTATGTAAGCGTTATAAAAAACTATTTACAAACTTAAACTAGGCGGCTCTCGACTCCGCTTTTCATATCAGTTTTTCCTATATACACGTACATACCGCAAAAAATCCTCCCAGAGTAATTTGTAAGACTCTCTAACTCTAAAAAAAAAATAATTAATAAAAAAACAAATGAAACCACATAAAAGTTGAAGTTAAAAGCAAATACAAAACAAAAGAAGTTGCAAACGTTTATACAAATTGAAAATTTATTTAGCTGTAGAGAAATGCGGCAAAGCGAATATGAAAATGGCGTTTCTAAGTGACATATGTATGTAAATGGCCAGAATGGCAATTTTAGTTGAAAAAAGCAAATAAATTTTAATTACCAAAAATTATTAATTGCAGTTAAGCTGTTGCACACGTGCTAAATGAACACGACAAGCCACATGGCATGCCACACCGATATTTTTGAACGTCAACTCTCAATTGAAAATGCAAAAATTGAGTATTGCTGGTTAAAGTAATAAGTAAATTAAAGAAAAACATGTGAGAAACCCAATCAAATGCATGAGAAATAATTCTAATAAGCGAGAAATAAAAAAAACCAAAAGAAAAACTAAATGATTCAAATAAAGAACCTCTACTGATTACTTTCGAAACTTGAACAGACGTTTTCTTTATTCGTATGCTTATTTGACTAAACTATTGTGACGTGAGTTTTGCACAGCCTCCACATCAGCGGCCACAAAGCTTTTCCCTTGCTTGGCATGCTCCGCCGGCGAGAGGCTCTCCTCGGGTTCGGCGTCGCGTCGCAGACAGGGAAAATCGAACATTCTTTCGCCTATGCCGAACAGCTCACCCTCCTCGAGAGATTTCGGCAGCGTTCTAGGATAATTAAGTAATGCATAATTAGGCATCCAACAAATATTACGTATACGCACTTGTTGAGTGTCTCCGGCAAGAGCAAGCAGACGAAGGAGCCCAGGAAGAACAACACGCATTGTATAATGACCGGTGCTGCTTTGTTGTATGTGCCCAACAGCAGCACATAGGGTGAGAGACCCGAAGCGGCAAAGCCAGCCACGTGCACGGCGGCCACTCCGCGCCCGCGCACACTCGTGGGTATGAGTTCGGTGGCATAGAGCGCACTCGAGCCATAGGAAATGCCCACGCCAAAGCGCGTGGCCAGCGTGAGACAGACCAGCAAGATCTTTTGATCGTGCACATCCTGCGAGGCGATGATTATGCCGGACACGATGGTCACAATGCCGGTGATGAACATCGAGCCCGAGGCCATGGCCTTGCGGCCAATGCGATCCTGCAGCAAGACAAGCAGCAAAAAACTGGGTATCACCACCAGACCGTTGATTGAGAGCAGCAGTAGAGGTGAGATGCCGACTCCCTCCACGTTGCGTGCCACGACGTCGTAGCAGAGCGAGGTGACAATGCTGCGTGCATGAAAGAGTATTGGCATGAAAAGTACAACTACACGGTCACATGACCACACAGCCACCTACGACTTGAAGAAGAGGATCAGCGTGATTTTGCGCATGCGCGGCGTCCTAAACATGTCGAGCAGCGTCGGCTCCTTCGCTTTGTTGCTGAGCAGCTTCTCTTTGTGTTGCAGCTCGCAATGTTCGCGAAATTTCAGAAAATCATTTGGCTCCACATGGCGTCCATTGATGTGTGCCACACGCTCTAGACGCAGCACAGCTCCATCGATGTCATTGCGTGTGATCAGCCACTGTGCACTCTCCTGCACGACGAAGTAGAACAGCATGACAAGCAACATTGGCATCGATGTGACCAGCAGGTAGCGTTTCCAGTTGCCGGCGAGCACTGCCAGCCAAGGTGTGGCCACCAGCCCGCTGGCGTAAAAGATGCCAGTCGATGCGTTTATGCAAACCGAACGCTTCGACGCTGACACATACTCCAGCACTGTTGAGGTCGGTTATAGATGTTTATAAAGGACAAGGTGCAAATAAGTTATGTGCTTACTGACCCATGATCATCATGAGATAGAAATTGGCGTCGCAAGCTAGACCCGACACGAACCGGCACAGCGAAAACATCGGCACTGTTGACGTGAAAGACGTGGCGAAATCACCCGCAGAGGCGAGCACGTTGGCCATTATCAGTGCCGGCAGTCGCCCGATGCGATCCGAGAGCATGCCGAGGAACAGCGTGCCCACCAAGGAGCCGACGAAGAAAAACGATTGACCCACACGCGCATTAATTGCGGCATCGCAGACCCAATTGAGCTGTGTGCGAAAGCAAGAGAAACGTACTATCAGTAAGCTACCCCCGGCAAAAATGCTGTTTGTTGTCAGGCTTTAAGAAAAAAGGCACTTAAACTGCTTTAGTCTACATAAAGCATACCTCAACTGACCAATTACGATAGACCTCAGTCCTTTGAGGCATGTGTAGAAATCAAAGATGCCATAAACAGCTCTTCCACTGTTTCTCAGGATCTCTACTGATCTCAAAGGTCTATGCAAAACAATAATGTCAGCTCCTAGAATCATTATAATCTTTAGACTTTGTTATTATATGAAGTGTTATATAGTTTTAGTATTAATCAAAAAATCAACAAAAACAAACGTCGAAGATAAAACTAAACTTTGGTACAGTTGAGAAAGAAGAGTATCCGTTTTATTTGTGCGTGTCTACGCATGATTTGTGAAGATCAAGATATGGTAAACGCTGGCATGCAAATTAAACGACTGCGTACCTGCACATTCATGCTCTTGAAGCCATAATCATATTCATAAATCCAACGATTGCAGCTTTCATTGCTCTGCGTCCAATTGGTCTCATCCGCACTCAGGGCCGTGTCCGTCGTGTCTACAAGACGTGTACACGCCGGGTGCTCATAGGCGGCATAGATCTTTGCAATCTCTTCGTACGGCTTTGTTGCCAACTTCTCGTGAAAACACCAGTGATTCGGCACGAGGCTTATCACCGTCTGACTGAAATAGTGTATGGCCGCGATTATGTTGATAAAGCCGAACAGAGCGAGTATTAGGAACTGATAACGGCCGAAGTCGCCGCATTTCTTTAGTATTTTATCGAAATCCATCTCTCGTGAGAATAATTCGTTCACATTAAATATTTCTCTATACTTTTTAGCTAATAACTATTTTATTATTTTATTTTATTCAATTTCTCGCTATTTTTTCCCGTTAGTTGCCGCAAGTCAAAGAACGTTTTGAATACTAAACTCTGTGCAGCTCTGCGTTGTTTTGCAAATTGGCGTGTGCTCTGCGTAGATACATCTGCGTTGTGTAGATAAAACTTGAACAAATTTCAGCTTAAAACACGTTTCACAATTTATTTATTGATAAGTTTGGCAAAACATGCACAATCGTTAAAATATCATTAAAAATAGATTTAATTTACCAAATGTTTTCTCTTTTCTTTGTTTTCTTTTTATCGTTTTATGCAAAAAAAAACTTTTAAATGCATATTCACAGCTGCGACGCTTCTACTTATCAGTTGTGGCAAAGCTTAGCGTTAGCATTAGACCCTATACGCGTCCGAACTTATCAGCGAACAAAAACCTTTTAGTCGCGTTAAGATAACTCAGCCAAGGTCTCTGCCTTTACCACATAGCGAAATTCCCAGAAAACAGAACATGTCATGATCACTTTTAAAATTTTTTGTTCTTTTGTTTTTTAAATTTGAATTTAGTATATGGCTTTAAACAATATTAGCAATAAATTAAAATTAAAAAATGCACGGCTCCGTTTTGCTTTGGAACTTGGCTCTCACACGGCCGCATTGGAACGACTGCGCAAGGCGCTCGTTGCTGCGCCTCTCGAGAGCTTTAACAAGTTATCGCATTTGTTTTTTTTTTTTTTGTTTATTTGTTATTATGATTTTTTAGACACTGACATTGTTGATTACCACTATTAAAAAACACAATAACAGAACTATTGCTCTGTTGTTTTACACTAGAGCAGTAATTGTCATTCTTATTTTATACTTGTCATCATTTGTTTATTGCATAATTAACACTTGCTATTGACAACTGTGTATTTCACTTCATCGCCCAGACCAGCCATTAAGATATCACTGCAAAAGTATTAACTTTTATTAATCAAACTTTCGCATTTTCTGTTTTTTTTTTACTGTTAACTCAGAATAAACAAACAATTTTAACTTAAGCCTGTCGTATAATTATGAATTATGAATGAATTAAGTGCAAATGCTCTGCAGCATTTTGTCAATCCTACAAGAATGCAACTGAGGGTACATTCAGATTGCATCATCAATTCCAAAATAAAAACGTCAACAACGTATTTTGTTTTTTATTTATTTTATTTTTATATTATTTTGTCTTGATGTCTTCTTTCAATTAGTATTACAGTATGCCTAAGTATTTGATTTTATATATATTTATTTTATAAATGTAGTAAACATATTTTAAATATATTTTATTTTTTTTTTTTTTTTATGCAATAACATAATTATCATTTGTAATAATCTTAAATAACTATTTACATGCATTCAATCGAAAACCATTACAATTGTTTTTAACTGTTAAATTAAAATTACAGTATAGTTTGATATTTATTTTAATTTATATATAATATAATGTTAAAAGTTATGCATACAGTTTTTATACTCAGTTTTATTTCTTTTTAATATAATTTTTCTTTTTTTAAAGACTTATTTTGCATAAAGCATACAAAAACTCACAGTGTTAACTAAAATACTACGAAAAAGCCCACAATTAAATAACTTAAACATTTTACTCATAATTAATTAAATAATAATAAAGTGTATACACGATTATAAACACATAATACAAACATACATCATATACAAATGAACATATTATTAAATATGCATATATTTATATATAAAACTAAATTACCATTTACTGTAAAATGGTGTACAAATTTAAATCGATTTGTGTTTTGCAATACAAAATTTATTAAATTATTCAACGTCTCTACGCAAAATTGCTTATTTAATTTTTAAGCCTAGACGCAATGCTGCTACGCGGCATGCCAATATATGCAATTTACAGACTAGTTTTATTAATTTTCGCGTTTAGTTTAGTTATTGTTTCGCTTTTCTTTTGTTTTGTCTCCTTTTCTAATATATATTTTTGCATTATTTGATTTTGATTTTTGTCAATATACGTATGTTAATGTAATTATTGCTGTAACTTGTTAACTATGCCAAAAGTGTAAAATATTCTATGCCAGCAGCGCATGCTAAGCGAAAATGTTTGCAGAAAGTCGTCGCTTGCCGCATAGTGACTGACGTACATACGAAAACATAATACAATACATACAAGATATATAGATATATATATATATATATAAATAAATTGAAACATGCGCAAATGCTTTAAGCGCATTCAATGCTATCATAAAACTCTTCTTCATCTTCATCATCATCATTATCATCATCATTTGCAAGCTCAAATGCCGCTTGCACAGATCCACCAACTTCATCATCATCATCACCATCACTACCATCATCGACACTGTACTCCACCAAAGACGAAGCCAAGGACAGCGGACTGTGCTGCACATGATGCACTTTAAAAGCCGCCGCCGTGTATTCCGCATCCACAGCGAACTGCTGATTCAGCTGCGTTGCTCGGAACCAAACCACTTCGTCGTGCTCAGCTGCAGCTGCAGCAGCGTCCCGTGCATACTCATCAGCCTGGCAGTCCAACATATTGTAATCATTATATGGCTTATGCAGCGCTTGGCCATCGAATGAATCGCTGTAGCCATAGTCGAAGGTAACCAGCAAGTTGTCACTGCCACAACGTGCCAACAGAGCGTACGAATCAATGCTCGATGCCGTGTAGTGCGAATCGTAGGCAGTCTCCTCGGATTCGTCGTGCGCCCACAGTGCATCCTTTGCCTTGATATGTTCTACCTCCGCCTCTAGTGCAGGCGCATGCGTTGGCGTTTGCCACAGACGACGCCAATGGTTGTTGTTGTTGTTGCAAATATTAATTTGAAAATTTGGCCTAGGTAAATGCTGTAAGTGCGGCAGCAACACAAGCGCAAATAAAAAGTGAAAAAATTTTGTATATTTTTAAATTGATCGCACAAAAAAGCGGCAGCAGCATATATGCTGCTAAATTTAATTTACAAGTGCATAAGTTAGCAACAAAAATCATATACTGTATAATTGAATATATAAAAATATTAATTGAACACTAATTAAATACAAATTAGAATAATATTATATATTTTATGTATAATTAGCAATCCTCAACCCTTGCAGTGTTAGGCACACATGTTATTCATTTTTACAGGAAGCTGCTGGCAAGGCAAGCGCATGAGGCGCAATGGCATACTTACGCGCAGCGCAAGGACTTTCGCTTGCGTCCTGGCTAAAACACATTTGCAATAACTGCAACCGCTTGGCTCTAACTGACTTTACAGTGTTTACAAGTTGCTTAAAGTACAAAAGCAAAACTTGCATAGAAAGGGGGGGCAGAGGTTTGCCTTGGAATTTGAGTGCAAAACTTCAAAAATGTCAAATAATACAAAAAAAAAAAATAATCAAAAGTAAACAAAGTAGAAAAGTATATGAATAAAAAAATAAACAAAACCCAAACGTGTGTTGTGTTGTCTAGTGTATAAAGGGGGGCAAAAAGCAGGCGAAAAACTACGGTTTAAAAACTAAGAAAAAAGGAAGGTATACAGTATAAAACGCTTATAACTGAAACAGCACTTTTATGCAGTTTTTTTTTTTTTTTTTTTGTAATTTTCTTAAAAAGAACACATCCATAATATTCTTAATAACTTGAACTCTAAGTGAGATGCAGTGTAATCACTTTGTGAATAAATAACATTAATGCTTTTTTATAGTTATTTTTTTTTTTTCATCATAATTATGACGCAAATTTCTCTTAACGGAAACAATTTCGTGTGGTTTTGTGCACTTAAACGAAAAATGTGGCTAAGTGTAATGGCCTATAAGCGTATTATACCGTATATTATAGTTAAACTAATTTAAAATTAAAAGAAAAACTTGATAGTAAAATTTTGATTTAACGCTAGAGCAAAAGTTAAAGAAAGTGTAAAGACAAATTTTAAAGCAAAAACTTACGCGTTCAAATTGATTTTGAATATTTTCGTGGCTGAGCTTGCGCTTGTGCCTCTGGCCTCACGCATTGCATGTCGCGTATGTTTTTTTGTTTCTTTCTTTCTTTTTTTTTTGCACTTTGCTTTGTTGCTGTTGCAGCGGAGTCACAGTGGGCCCTCACACACGCGCAGTGCGTTCCATTTTAATTGGCTTAAATGGTTTTTCGCCTTGTTGTTGTTGTTGTAGTTGTGGTTTGTTACATTACATTTTGACTTGGCTTGCCTCTGGTGGGGTAAATCTTTTTATGTTTTGTATGTCTCTCTCTCTTTCTTTCTCTGAGTGGCGACAATTATGCGGTTATGATATTTTGTTTTAGTTGTTATTTTGTTGCTTGTTTCTGATAGCGTTAGCATGCAGCTTAAATAATCTTACAACAACATGTTCATCGTCAGAGCATAATTAGCAACAAACAAACAATCAATTAATCAATCAATCAATCATTTGTTATGTACGTATTTGAATGTTACATAAGACACATCAACTATTGAGATATGTGTGCATGTACATAGCTCTTGAAAATTTTTAATTACAAAATTATTACAAAAAAAAAAAAACAAAAAAATAATAATTAAAAAAGGAAATTTTCGTTTCGTTTTTTACTTTTGTTTAGTTACTTTAGTTTTTTGTCTCATTGTAGCCTGTTTTTTTTATATTATTTTTTTAAGGATGCAGTTGGTTGCCAATTGAATTAATTTTTTTTTTTAATTTTTTATTTTTAGTTGATGAAGGGACAAGAATTATCGAATTTATTTTCGTTTTTTTTTTTTTTTTTGTTTGGAATTGCATATATATCAAAACATTTTTTGTTTCGGTTTTTACATATGAACATATGACAGACGGATGGTGGTGGTTGTGTGTTACAAGTAGACAACATACATGGTAGGAATAAAAAAGGAGAAAAAAATATTACAGCATTAGATACATTTTGTTCAAATACGGCAACTTTTACAGTAGAGTAAAGTACATTATTATTGTTGTTTTTGTTGTTGTTACTATTTGCTTAATAAATTCTTTGGGTTGTACTCGGTTGGTTTTGCAATTGCTTTTGTTTTTGTTTTTGCTTGCTTCGTTGCTTGCATGGCTAGTTTAGCTTTCGGTTAGGTTAGTTAAGCGACTATTGATGGTTATGGCATGAAAAGTGAAACAAAATGAGCAGGCGCAGTTATTGGTTTTAGCGATATGTGTTGTATGTGTGTAGACTAATTCATAAAATTAAGTTTTCTCTTTTTTTTTTTCTTTTACTCAAATACATTATTAAATTAATCACAAAACTTAGCAGTTATATTTAATGAAAAGTTTAATGACTCAAAACTATTTTAAAATTAAATACTTTGTCATGAGCAATGCATTGCACAATTAGGAAATACCGGGTGTTTTTAAGGCCCCACAGCACTACTATAAAAGCTTTATGAGTTTAAAATTGGTTAAAAAAAACTGCAAACTACACTTTTGAAACATTAAAATAAGGCAATAAAAAGAGTTTGAGTGTTTAACTGGTAACAGACATGCATGAATGCGGATTTCAACGGTTATAGCCGTCTTACAAAATATTTGTTTGCATGATGTGCCTTATTTCTTTTTTATTTTTTTAAATAGTATAATATGGTCAGCACAAAACATTTTTCTTTCAAATTTTGCAGTATGCATATTTTTTTTATTTTTATGCAGTTTTATTTACAACAGATAAATCGTGTCCTTGTGTGATAAATATTCAAATAAATAGAACAAACCACATCAGGAGTCCAGCATGTAAATTAAATAACACAAATAATATGAAAAAAATTTTAAATTAATAAAATAAAAAAAATTTAAAAAAAAAACAATGCCATAATACGCTCACTTTAGGCTAATGGGCTTAAATACACCCTAAAAACAATAAGAGAAACAGTCACAAGTGTTGTTTTTTGTATTGTTTTTGCATTTTTTTTCTTTCTTATTTTTTGTTTACTTAATTAAATATAAATAAATTACATGGAGCCATTATTAAATTTATTGTTACGTATAAAAAGGCTAAAAAAAAAGTAAAACTTGTAATAATGAAAAATTAAAAATACTTTTGAAATACAGTCAAAATTCCCTAATCCGAATGGTTTTCATGCATTGGCTACTCTGTAATCCGAATAAATTGCAATTCTTTAATAAGAATTGCATGTTTTCCTTATATTTTCTGTGGAATTCTTCGTTGTAACGGAAATATTACCACGATATAATGTCTTTGACAATGAAAATATAAATTAGCAACAACAAAAAATGCGATGTTGGATTATTGTTTTTTTGGGAATGCAAAACGACATCATACTTTCTTTCCAACGCTTAGGCCTGCAATCATTACTTCGGATTGGTAAATTTGGACTATATTTTTTTTTATAATTTTTTTCCGTTTTGTTCTTTCTTTGTTTTGGTGCAAATGTATGCAACAAGCAGAAAGAGTTGTGACGGACCCCACAAAGTGTATATATTATTGATCAGCATCGAAAGACGAGTAGCTTTCCTTAGTAAAATTCGTCTGACCGTTTCCGAGATTAGTTTGTTCGTATAGACTGACAGACAAACGGATATGTCTAGATCAACTCGCCTTTCGATGCTGATCAACAATATATATATTTTGTGGGGTCTGCCAAGCCTCTTTCTGCCTGTTACATACATTTACACAATTTTAATAGACCCTTAACCATTTTTTGGTACAGGGTATAAAAAATAAGAAGTAAAACAAACGTTAAATTTAAAAAACAATATCAACGAGTAAAAATAATTTACGAAATTAAACGAAACCTTTTTATGTGGTTTTTCCTTTGCTGACTATAAAAGGTAATTATTATGCGTATATGTAAATATTATTTCAAAAGTAAACATGAAAACATGAGTAGTTCATGGATGTACGTATGTATGTATATATGTATAGTGTATGCAGGCAGGTATATGTTTCGAACTTAACTGCTTATGCTGCCACAATAATGCGTTTTACTATATACAAGCGTAAAGAGAAACATTTAAACGAAATAATATTAAAAAACAGAAACTATTTAACAAAAAGGAAAATATTTATGCATATTAAGAACATTAAATAGCGCGAGAGTGTGCAAACGTTTTGTTAAATGAGGCATACATTGATTGCATATGTATGTATATAAGTATGTAATAGTTTATGTAAAAGACTATGTATGTAGTTAGGCATTTATGTATATATCGGCGTACATATTCTTTATATACTTTCATGCACGTGATGTTGCATACGAACTGGCAATGTGTGCGGCTATGGCTGCTGCTTTTTTTTTAAGCTCATAACTTTTGTAATTAATGCCTAATTATGGTTACAGCAATTGTTTCATATGGATTTTTGTTGTTGCTATGTTTTTGGCTTTCAGATTTTTCTTTTTTAATTTTACGTATATGCCGCTAATTTGCATAACTTTGTGTGCAGCATGACGACGACTTGACAGCTTTCACTGCCTCACAGTGGTGAGTTGCTGCAGAGCCGTGGCTGCTGCTGCTGCTGCTGCTGCCGTTGAGGGTGAGCTGCCAATGTCAGTCAACGAAATTGCTTATCATGCAAATGAAAGTCTCGCTATCAAAACATTTGTTTGTTGTTGTTGTTGCTGTTTTGCATGCATATTTTAATGATACTGCATTATGTGTTGAATATGTAAATGCAACATGCAACATGCTGACTGTGTGTGATTTGGCCGACAGCCGCGAATGGCAGTTGCTGCAAAAAGAAACGCAACGTGTGGGCCAGCGTGCAACCCATAAATGAAAGCTAATGCATTTCATATACCTTGTGGACATATATAAATATATATGTTAATGAGTTATGTTTATACGAATCTCATGTACCACAAATGGATAAATGACAACAATGCTATGACGAAATGGCTTAGCACGAAAAATGTTATACAACGCGAATTGCAAGTTTTTGCTAATAAATGGAAATTTTGAACATGAACGCTACATTTGCCGTCTCAGATTGACGCTGTAGGTATGTATGTGATTTGCTGTTGTTGTTGTTGTTGTATGTACGTATGCTTGATTGTATGCACGTGCGTCGCATGTTTGTTAATTGTAACAATAATAAATATTATTTATATTTAGAGATATAGATATATATATATATAAATATATCTATATATACGAGTATATGATATATAGTTTAAGTATGTATTATGTATGTACGCAATCATTCAATCTTCAATTTTGGTAAATTTAGTTTAAATAGTAATTTAATTAAGTTAATTTCATTAATTAATGAATTAATTATTATTATTCATTTTAAGCCAACCCAAAAAAGTCGTTTTGAAAGTGCGTACCTTGCCACTATCACTATCGCTTGCGAAATGCGCACCATTGCCAACAACGCCCGCGCCGCCATTGCTGCTGCCGCCGCCGCCGCCACTGATGCCGATGTTGCCACTGGCACTGCCGCCGCTGCTGCTGCTGCTCGTGTTCAGTTCAGCGTGCTGCTGCTGTTGTTCACGCGCAAAGCGTGCTCCCGCCACCGATGCACTGCTAAAACGACGCGCAACACTCTGCGGCCGCTCGGCAGCAGCATTGGCAGCAGCTCGTCGTGTGAATTGTTGCTGCTGCTGTTGCTCTTGCTGCTGTTGGCGCTGTATGGTGCTCGTGTTGAGCTGCAAGTCCTTGCGCAGTGTCGAGTTAAGCTGTGCCGCAATGGAGCTGGGCTTCGGCGTGCTGCTGACTAAGTAGCCAACGTTTGGTGAATTCGGCGTTACATTGGCCTGTCCGTTATACGTATCAGTCGCCAATGTGTTGGCCGTTGTGCTATTGCTGTTGCTATTGCTTAAGTGCTGGTGCTGCTGCTGTGCACGCGATAGCGAATCCAGATGACGCACACGCGATGTGAAGGACTCACGTTTCAGTTTCGGCAGCGGAGAGTTCTGTAGAACTCTCGGGGACGGAGTGTTTGCTGTAGTTATTGTTGTTGCTTTATAATGTGTGCTAGTGCCGCCAATATGCGACGAGGAATACGGCGTGGTAGCTAACGGTATGGATGATGAGGTCGAACTGCGGCTCGTATTCGTGCTAAGCGAATTGTTTGAGGTGTCTTTGCGTATACTTTGTGCGGAATCGGCGCGTTTAAGACTGACCGGTGACTTACCGGATAGCAAATTGCCAGTGCTGCGACTGAGCGAGGATCTACTCGAGCCATACGACGAGCCGTTGGCCGATGGAGGCGAACGTCCCGCTGTTGACGTTGTCGTCGTCGATGTGGACGTGGACTGTGGTGACCGGCCCGTTGGCGGTTTGCCGGCAAAATAGGCAGCTGCTTTACTGCCGGGCAATGGAATTTTGCTTGGCTTACTGGCTGCCGGGCTAAATTTCTTGAATGCATGTTGTTGACCACGCGCCACCGGTGTCTGTTCGAATGGGCTGACGCCACCGACGCTGGTGCTCATCAGACGGCCAACACTCACGGGTGTACGCTTAGTGCTTGGCAACTCCGGCGTTGTCAGTTCATGCTCATGCGCTGATTCGGTGCTGCTGCTGTGATGCTGTATCTCATCCATGGGTAGATGCACCATCGCCTTCATGCTCGGCGTTGAGATCTGCGTGGTTATGGGCGGTGGCATCGCTTGCGTGGAAATGGGCGTGTTCGAACGCGTGTCGCCGCTGTACTGCGACTCAATTGCGCCACGCCTGCTCAGCATAAGCGTTGTCGACGCTGACGAGCGATTCGTTTCGTAATCATTTTGCGAATGCAGATAGGAATTCGCAATTGGTGTCGATGAGTGCTGTATGCGCGTCTCGAGCACGCGCAATTGCGCTTTCGTGCCCTCCAGTTCTATGTTCTTCTCCTCGAGTTGAAAACGCAAATCCTCAACATCCTCCTTACTTTTATCCAGTCTTTTGACTAAGTGTGTCTTCGTTTTCGTCGATGACTCCAGCTTTTGCATTAACACCTAAGGAACAAGGAATGAAATTCATTAAAGCAGCCACTTGGCGGCAATGTGCGTCAACTACTTACCTGATTCTGCACGGTTAGCGTGAGCAAATGCCGTTGCAGTTCCAAAACATTCGACTCTAACAGTATGGCAGAAAATCGTTTTGAATCGGTCACACGGCATTTTGTATTTCGTGTGCCCGGTGTGCTCACAATGCCGTCCAATCGCCCGAGTGGCCCCTCTTGCTGCTGTTGTTGCTGTTGTTGTTTTCTATTATCACTGCTTGAGCTTTGATGGAATGCTAAATGTTCATCCGCCACAGCGCCACTTGCCTCGAGTTCTTGCTGCTGCTGTTGCTGACTTTGATGCTGGTGTTCAATGACAACCGGTTGGAATGTATTTGCACGCTGGCGTAGCTGCTGACTGTTGGCTAACTCCAACTGCGAGGCGGCGCTGCCCGTAGAGAGCACCGTTGTGGCTGAGGACAAGAAGTTGCGTTGACTCGAGAAATCGGATTGGCTGCTGCAATTCGAATAAAACATAAGTAATGCGTTGGATTCAACGTTGTCAAGCCAACACTCACCTGGATGAGCTCTTGCTCTGCTGCTGCTGCTGCTGCAATTGCTGTACACGCGCACTCAGCTCCAGTTTCTGTGCCATTGCCAGTTTTAGCTGCTCTTCGAGATCTTTTTTCACGCTGATTAATTCCTCCACCTGATCATTCATCTTTGCTGCCTTAATGCGACCCGTTAACGTCTCCGCTTCCATTTCGGCCAGCTTATCCAACAAACGATCGCGCTCCTTACGCAATTGTTTGATATCCTCCTTATTTAAGCGCTCGACGTGCTCGCGAAAGGTTTTGGGCGTGAGGCCAGCAGGCGTTGACTTATTATTATCGCCGGACCCCTTGACGCCAATGTTGCGCAGTTGTTCACGTTCGTAGTTTTGCAAGTGCTCGACCTCCTCGCGTAAACGATTCGACTTACGGTGTATGACATCCAGCAGATTGAGTAGCTCATCATCCGATTCGGGGCAGCTAAGGCGATTAGATGCTATGGCAACCTGTTTGCAAGTACGAAACAAGAATTAAGCTAAGAATCGAACGGCACTTGAAGGGATTGCGACTTACCGTCATAGCACCATTTGTTGAGGAGGCACTATGACCCTCCTTGGAGGAACTGGTCTCCGTTGAGAAACCGGAGTCTTGCACAACACTTCCATTGTTATTCTCTCCGCTCTTTGGCTCCTTTTTGCCACTGTGCGAGTTGCTACGACTGCGCGTCAGCGACGACGACGAGAGTTCCGCTGCCACAGCGCCACCACCGCCGCTTGCGGCACTTGATGCGGGTACAACTGCACCGGCTGACGCTACAGCAGTCACAACTGCTGACGACGTCGCCGACGTTGTTGTGGACGGTTCTTTGTGTGATAATTTGCGTTTAACGCGTATGTTCGGCTCCCATTCACGCCTGCTAAAATTGGAAAAGGAAAATTAATATAAAAGAAACAATATTATATTTCATATTTAAGCGTACCTGGAAGCCAAGGATGGGCTTGACATAACACCACCTGTTAGCGTATTCGCACTTGAGACGGACTGATTGCCAACAGAATGGCTGCCACCCGCGCCGGTGCCACCGCTGCCACCTATACCGCCACCACCACCAACGCTATTACTGCTCATAGCTTGTGTCGACGCTGTGGACGATGTCATCGAAGCCATCTTATGCTTGAGATCCGGAAATGTCTCAATAACTAAGTCACGAAACTCCAGCAGCGCACCAACCTCATGCTGCAGTTCCTGCAACGATTTTGTCTGATCGCTGTGTATATGATGGTGACTGCTGCTGTGATGCAATGGATAATTGTTGCTATACGGCGAATGATGGCTCAGCAAGTGATGATGATGTTGATGATGTGGATTTAAGTTCAGATGATGCGGATATGTTACACCACCGGCTGCTGCACCCACAACGACCGCCGTGGGCAGGCCACCTGCAATTGTTGTCGTTGACGTCTGACCGGCAGTGGCTGCCGCCATGACATGCTGATGTATGCTACCACTCAGTGGCAGACATTCCATTGCGCCCAAACCCAAACCTAAACCGAGGCCAGTGCGCGGACCGTTGTTGCTTGTGTTGTTTGACGTGTTGCTGCAGCTGTTGTTGCTCTGACTGCTGTTGCTGTTGTTGCTGCTGCTGCCGTTAGTGCTGCCCGTGCTGTGGATGCCGTTGCTGTTGCTGCTGCCGTGGTTAGTGCCATGCGCAAGTTCAAAGCCGTCATTCTGCAAGAGTTAAATAGAAGTAGGAGACACCTTAATTTCATGTTTATAAAAAAATTCATTTCATATGTAAAAATAAACAATAAAATAGCAATTAAAATTAAATGTAAGAATGCCCAAACTTGGGCAGCTTGCAGTTGACTCGTACACAAGCGAGTCTAGTTTGCCAGCTTGTGTCTTCGCGTCCGTCTTACGAAGTAAGCAATTAGCTCCTATATATGTTTACACCTACTCGGATACAAAATCAAAGCCACACAAGAATGTCACTTGATTTTAGTGTTTGTGTTTATGTGTGTGTGTGACAGTAGGCCAGGCAAGACAAGGCAGCATTAGAATTAATCACTTGTGCCATGTTTGCTGTTTTTTTGAACACGTATTACGAATATGTATAAACAGTTTTTCTATTCTTCTGTGCAAGTCTTTTTTATGAGTTCACTCACTTACTTACTCAGTCATTCACTCACTTGACACTGTTTCTCAATCATAAACATTTAGTAATAGACAAATTATGATTGATGTTGCCTGCGCCTACTAAACATAAAAATTTATTGCCCGCGGAGTCGCAGCAGCGGACGTGCAGCAGCCAAGCCCAGGCAATAACCTGCCGGCAGCAATGAACAGCAATGCAACGATATGTAATGCAATCTCGATTGCCTTTATTGCTGTTCAATTTGTGACAATCGTGATGATTGTCTGCTGGCACTTGTCGCTGCGTTGACCGTTGTCTGTCGTTCGTCTTTTTGTTTCACTTTCGCGTCTAAGCGACGCACAGTGCAATGCCAGCAAAAATGACACAAATTATGCGCTGCAAGCGCCATCCAGCGTTACTGCTATGTATGTACACTGTTGTGCTGAAAATATGCAACACAAAAGTTTCCGCTATTTTAATTGCATTTTTTATATTTTATTTTTTCTTTTTGTTTTGTTGACAACAGAAAGAGAAAGCAATTAAACGAATTTGACTTTTTCTCTACAACTGTTTCAATGCCTGTAAATGTTATTTCCGCCGTTTAATAAGTTTTTCCACAGAATAATAGTTCAGCATAATCGATAATGTCTTCTTAAACATTTATGCTTATGCAATAATCTTCATTAACAAACTTTATAATTTAAGAACAAATTCTGCTTAATTGTGTGTTGCAATTTTGCTGACTTGCCTGACAACAGAGCGTAAATTAGCAGCGATTTTTTACAATACACACTAGTGTCTGCATTTCGCACAAATTGGAACGAGCACACGGGTCATGACACTTGCAGTGCATGCCATGCCACACAGTAGCAACTGCTTAGTAGCGCATTAAAAAAAAAGAACAAAAAACCAAATACACAATGCTGCACAGTGTTTGGAAAATATGTCGCACCGGGCTTAAGTCTGCGCTGCAGTGCAGTGCAATGCGGCCTAATGCTCGGTAAGTAAGCGAGTAAGTAAGTGACTCAGCGCAGACGATGTAGCTTATGTGACCAAATAAGAGGCAGCCAGGCAGTCACTGTGCGCATATGTACAGTGTTTGCACGCTTTCACTGTTTCATGAGAATTTATTTAGTTGCTTTTTTTTTTTTGCTTTTTTGTTACTTTGCTTTCGCGCACCACACAGCCACATACAATTATCATAATAAAATTGATTGATTTTCTTTGACTGCTGCTGCTATAGAGAGTACAACGGTTTGTTGTTTATTAGCGGCTTTATTTGCACTACAAACGCTTTCACATGCAACACACACACATACACATAATGCCAGTTACATGGCATGCTTTAAAAAAGAAATAAATAAAAAAAATAATAAAGAAGAGTGTAAAGATAGTGGCGCAGCAATCAACAGTGGCAAGCAAGTAAGGAGGTAAGCCTGGAGCAGCCAGAAGCATTACTTAAGCTATTGATCAAACAATAAAATGTCATGCTATAAATAAAAAGAATATCAAAGCCGTGTCGGCTGGCGACTGAATCAGGTTACAACTCGCGAGCTCTAACGTCGTCTGACTGCCGGAGTGAGTAAGTGAGTGAGTGACTGACTGAGTGACGTATGAACATGTGTATGTGCGTGTGTATGTACGATGTGTGCCACTGTTTGAATGTTTGTCTGTTTGCTTATGTGCTTATTTGATACTCATTTGATTGATTTCTTTAGACACTGTCAGCTGCGGCTTGCTTTTATGTGCTGCAGCCATGCAGGCTGTGTGCAGCATATCTAATGCCTGTGCACAGTGTAAAGCAAAAAGGTTTGCAATGCATTTTTAATTGCATATGATTTTCATGCTTTAAACTTGGCTTGCAGCGTAACCTCATTTTCGTTTTAAAGCAAAGTGACTTGCCTATTATATAAATGAAATGTTGACGGCAGAATTATAAAATTATGTAAAAATTTAATAAGCAAGGCTAATAATAGTTGCTGCCTATTGAGTTGCTCATTTTTCCATTTTTGTTTTATTTCTTGTTTGTATTATGCAATATGCCATGCCTAATTGCAGTTGATAACAAATAGTAGTCAAAATAAAAAACAAAAAAAAAAAAAATACAGTAAAAAATCGTATATAAAACAAAGTACAGGCAGGCATACAGCAAAGCAATTATCTTGTACTTTATATGTCATGCATAGCGACGAGCGCATGGGGAGTAAAAATAAAATAAAATTCAAATAAAATTTCCCATGTAAAGCAACAAAAAAAGAAAAACAAGAGCGAGAGAGATGGAAAAACTTATATCTAGATTTATGTGTAATTATATACAAAAAACCATTGTCAACCACGAAAATGAAACCAACAATTGAAGCCGCACTCAATGCCAGTCAAGCTGCGCTGCGCTGCGCCAACCCAAGCCAAAGTCGTACTGAACCGTGCTGAGCCAAACCAAACCAAGCCGAGTCAAGTCAAACGTAAACAAGTGGGGGAGTGCAGCATATTAACATATACGTACATATATACAAAAATATATAAACGCAGCCAGGCGAACAAACAATGTACTGTATTTAAGTTTTCATTAGTATTTCTATATATAATATTTTAATTAACTTGGCACAAATATGCGAAAGTCGCTGACCCAAACGGTTTGCATTGAAACAGACTTCACGCATGAAACGGCAAAAAAAAAAATAAAAATAATAATGAAACCATATAACCAAAAACAGGAAAAAGCCAATAAAAAAAAAAAACGTAACAATAAATTCAATTTAACCAATAACAAGTCGTCGCCATATCATACATGCGATCAACGGTCGACATTAAAAATTGGATTTAAAACTGCACGCGGCGCGTCTATGTAACAAGTATCTGATGCGAGTATTCATCGGCGGCTGCTGCTCCCATCGCTGCCATGCAGTATAGTCAAGTGCTGAAGTGCACTTCAAAGTCGTCAACTAATTAAAACTAAAGAAAATAAAAAGTCAAACACTATTTAAATTTTATGAACACAAACCGCAGTGCATAGTCAAAAGCGATAGATCGGCAAATAAACAGACAGACAGCATACAGACGGACAAACACTAAGGCTCAAGTGCTTTGTTTAGTTTTTAGATCTAAACACTACAATACAGCCATTTTTCTCTATTTTGTTTTTTATTTGGTTCATTAACTTTTTTTATTTTGGGTTTTAGTTTTTTTTATTATTATTTGTTTCAACTAAACACTTAGCATCGCATATTATCGCCTCGTCGAGTCATTGATCCCAATTGCGTTGGCAAATCTAAATTGTATGCGCCTTTAAGCAAGTCAAGTTGGCGTATGGACAGAAAGACAGACGAACTATAGCAGCGGCAACAGCGTGTGTGCGACTGAGTGAGCGTACCGCTGGGTGCCTAATCCGTCCGTCCGTCCGTCCGTTTGCCCGTCGGCTTTACTGACTGTGTGAGCGAGTGAATGTGTATAAACAAGTTCGCGCTCTTGAGGCGTCATTGTAACCATCAGTTGCTGCAATTTGTGGCACTGCATTTTTTATTTTTTATTTTTTTCAGTACGTTATTTTATTGCCTCGTACTTATTTATTTTGCATATATATAAACATATATATGTATATACACGCGATGTTGAATTTAAATGCGCGGCAAACTGCAACAAATGCAAAGGACGCTCACTGATCGACAGAAAGTCGATACGTTGTTGCTGTTGCTGTGCTGCTTGAGTGCGGCTCGTCACTTACAATTAAGCGCGACCCACAGTCACTTTTTTCCACTGATTTGTGTTGTCAACCATAAAGATAAGATTTTGAATGCCAAGCAAACGAACAAAGTTTGGGTATTTTTTTATTTTTTTTCCTGAATTCAAGAAGTTATAAATGTTGTGTTGCTGAATGCAAAAGCGCATTATGCTGAGAAGCATTGAGAAAAAAAAATATGCAAATTAACTCAAAACACTTAGATAAACCTAAATTGCATTGGAAAAATAACAGTACGTTTAAAGTTAAGCCTGCTGCAAATAATTTGACGAGTCACTAGGTGCAGCTATATGGTAAGTGGCTAAGTTAAATATAAGACTTAGTAGTGACAATACAAAAATGAATAGAAAGTTGACTTGGTGGTCAAGCAGCAGCGTAAACTGAACTCCCGCGCCCCTTGATTTTAAACAGAGGTCAACCACTTAAGTCACCAAGTGATTCTTATATTTTGTCAAATTTGTGACAGTCGCATAATTGCAGCACAAAAGGCCAGATACGCTGTTGTCTTGCTCTATTCATGGCTTACTCGTACGTCAAATGTCAGCGTACCATTTTAACACAGTAACAATTGGCACAAAGCAACTTTCATTGCGCCATTAATCAAATCAACTTTCAGAAAATATGCTTGGCAAAATGATTAACATATAAAGCAACGGCATTTCAATGTTAATGAGCGAAGTGCCAAGTACCATATGTAGCCAAATAAAGCCGCGACACAACAACAACACAAAGCAGAAAACATAACAAAAGCAGATATGACAAAAAAATAAAATGGCATAAAATAATTAAATAAAACGCGTAAGTAAAATGAATAAATAAACAAGGCAGACAAAGACCAACAGTTGTGCGCGGGCGTTCAAACGCATGACAAAGAAGAAAACTAATAAATAAAAATAATAACAAGAAATTGCAAAAAAGCGCAAAAATAAATAACAATAAAAAGCAGCTCAAAAAGAAATAACAAAATAAAAAAAAATAGTAATAATCAATAAACTACACATGCTTGCTTAGCGTTAACAATGCGAAAACATTGACAACCCAAGAAGCCGCGAGCAGCTAAAATAGCTAACGGCTTTTCTGCGTAGTGGCTTGCACTGTAAAACACAAAAATGAAATAAAAAATAATAATTTCTTTTTCGTTTTTCTTTTTTTGTAAAAATTTATTATTCTGTTATTTTTGCCAAGCCAACCAACGCGCACAAGTTTGATCGATTTTTAGGCTCCCGAGCAGGCAGGAACCACCTACCATTCACATTGCGCTGCATAACTGACGTATACGTAACATAACTTAGAAATTACGCGCTACGCTCTAACTAGCACGTTTTCACTATATTGTTATTATTGTTGTTGTACGCAGTAGTTATTGTTTTTATTTCACAGAAATATTGCACTTCAACAACGCAACAACAACAGCAACAACACACAGCACACAACATAGCGAATAGAGAGCGCCGCTGCGAGAGTATGAGTTTATTCTAGTTGCTTATTGAGCGCTAAGAAGAGTCAACTCACTTAGCTGTTTATTTTATGACTTTGTACTTAGCCGCGAGTGCAAGGGAGAGGGTATGTGGTGCAATGCTTTTCTTTTATTGTTATTATGAGTATTTTTTGCGCTGCTTCTGCTTTTGCTTCTACTGCTGCTGCTGTTACTTTAATACGATTTCATAAGCTGTGCGCGCTTCGTTTGTTTGTTCGATTATTTTAATTGAAGTTTCACATGACATGCAATTTCATTAGTGGCAGGCAGCAAAGACGTCTTAGACGTCTGACAACAACAAAAACAACAACAGCAGCAGCTTAAATGCGGAAAGGCTAAGCAGGCAGGCAAGCGAGTAGGCAATAGCTAAAAGAAAGCAAACATGAAAGCGCGGCAACAGAGCAGGCAGAGCGCAGCCAGGGCAGGCAGCAACAGAACGAAATTTCATTTATGTGAAGTGCTTTTATTTTAAAGTACGTAGTTAGGCAGTTAGACACGAATAGATAGCTGACAGCAGGTCATGTGTGAGTGTGTGTTCGTGTACGTGTACGTGTGTGCCCGTGAGGTGTTGTGCTTTATGCACCGGTATGCGCTGCGATTTTTTAATGACCAACGGTATTTTTTGGCATACGTTTGTCGGTTTGGTTTGCTTTTCTTTTCATTAATTTTGCATGCCCATTTTGCTGCTGTTTTTTGTTGTTGCCTGCTAAGTACGAGTGAGTATGCGCAAAGAGAGCGCGTCAAGTGCTGGACTGTTGTGTTTAGGCTGCTGCCGCCAGCTAGCTACCAATTATGTGGTATTTAAAATTTTCTTTGTGCCTTATGTGTATGTGAGTGTATGCGAGTGTGTGTGCATATACTTGATTGCGTCGTGCTTTAAAAATCAATTGCTGTCTACTTGAGCTCTATTATGCTTTGAGGTTTGGCTTGACTTGGCTTTGCTGCGGTTGCAGCTGTTCGCTCTTTTTTATTTTTATTTTTTTGTTTGTTTAATTATATTTATATGAAAATCAGGAAACGTCATATTTTTGTTACTTGGCATTTGCTTTCATAATTACAAGCACAAATGTCTTGCCATTAACGTCATTCACACCCTTTATTCATTACGTTACGTATAGTACTTCTCTTCCTCATTAACATGTAATCAGAATGACTTACCGAAAAAAAAAAAATCAAAAGAAATAAATTTTCAATGAAAAACTAGCTACGCAGACTACATCCATGAGCTGCCAGTGTACAGTGCTGCGCATATTTGTTATAATGTCGATATGTATGCATGCTATGTACATATGTAGGTATGTAAGTAATGTATATCGTCACAATGTTTCGATTGATGTTGGCGTTATTAGGTTTGGCAAGGCTGACGCAATCTTGCACACACATACACACACACCTAGACCATGAGCCATGTGCCTGAGCGCCGTAGTAATATTTATTAAGAAAGACAACAAACAATTGTTTGTTGAAAATATACATAAGTCACTGCAACAAAAACAAAAAACAAAATAAAATACAAAGCAGGCGCGCAAACATTTATTTGGCAGTTTAGATGATCGACCATAAAAGGTTGCGTATGAGTATAATGTACAAAAGTTTATGTTTAAAAGGTGCGTTTGTATATGAGCAGAGATTTTTCTAAACAAATTTGTGCCAAAAAACAAAAAACAAAAATTTTTTTTTAAATAATATAAATAGTTATTAAATTGATCTGTACATATGTGGCAAGCGACGCCAACAGCAGACTAATGGCAGCAGCCAGGCAGGCAGTCGGGCAGACCGGCAGCAGCAGCGCCAGCAATTTTCCATGACAATACGAAATAACGAGCATTGATGTTGTTGTTGCAATGTCAGCAAGTGTTGTAATTGAATTAATACGCGCAGTCACAGTCGCTGCCGCAGTCGTTGCTTAGCATTAACTACGCATAAGGAGTTACAAAAAATGTTGCAATCAAATTTGTATCTCTGCTATGTTTTTTGTTTATTTTTTCATGTTTTGTATTTTTCGTTTTTCTAATTGTTTTTTGTTTTAATATAATGCGCTGTTGCGGGTTTGGAAATTGCCACTTTTTTTTGTTATTAGCGCGTATTATTTGCTGTTTTTCTTATTGTTTTCAATTTTTTTGTTAATTGTGTAAAATATTATTAAGTTGCTTATTAATGTAGATACGCGCAAGGCGCAGCTTGGCGTTAAATTTCAAAAATAACCATCATCATTATTATTGTTTTTTATTTCTAGTATAGTTTGGATTTTTTTTTTTTTTTGTTTTCCGTAGTGTGTTAAAAAACGTATTTAATTGTTTCATACCAACAACAAAGCAAGACAAAGGCAACACTTGTTTGCACAGCTTGCCAGACAGCCAGGCAACAGCTCTGCTGAGCTCAAAGCTCAGGCGCATGTCGTGTTGTGTTGTGTGTTGTCTATATGAAGTACAATAGCTTTGGCGTTCATTTTTCAGCCACAAAGAGAAGCTAGACGCTGCCTGTCGATGTTTAATTTGTGATGTCGTAAGCCAGCCAGCCGACACACACTCGGTACAGTTGAAGGTTGCTGCAATTTGGCTTAATGGCCTAATGTCCATCGTCAGTGCAACAAATGTTGAAATAATTGCGACAACGCGACGCTTTACACTTCATACCAAAATTAATGAATCCCACTGGGGAATTGACGACGACGACTTAACTTAAAACAAATCATTGCCATATATATTCTCATATTATGCTATTAATCAGCAATTTGGCACACTTTCCTTGCGCTATCTAAAACACAAATTTTATACATAAACATAAATCAATAAGCGTCTAGATTCTGTCCGTCTGTCGTCTGCCTTCTGTCTGCCATATACGCATAGAAGAAACCATTTATTATGTGGCCAAGTATGCTGCTGCTGTTGCTGTTGTTGTTGCTGTTGCCGTTTATTAGTTAAATATTTGCGTGACCAGTGCGACGTTAACACTTTATCAACATATGCCAGGCAGGCCCACAGTTTAGCCTGGCAGCCATACAAACTAAACAAAACTAAAGCGAAATCGTTGCAGAAATGTTTTAAGGCAAAATCGTAGAAATAATGAATTATTGGAAAAAGCTCGTATTGGACAGCGAAATAAAAACACAATAAAACAAAAGTAAACAAAAAGAAAAAAAAAAGAATGTTCAACAGCGGTCGCTTTTTGTGCTGTTATTTTGTTTTTTTTTTTTTTTTTTTTTTGTTTCTATTTTTTTTATGGGGTTTACGCAATCGTATGACAAGCAAGGCGTGTCCCCGTTGGTCATACAAATGTCGTTCAAATGGCTTAGCCAGACAGCACCTAAAGGATACAAAGAGACATTGCAGCTAGTATAGGAAATTAAATGAGTTTTTTTTTTTTTTTTTTTTTTCAAATACGTTTGAAGCCTTGTGAAATTAAATTAAAAGCCATGTTTACTTGAGCGAGGGCTGTTAGTTAAGTGGCTAGTTAGTGTAATTATTAAATAAATGGCACAATTTAATTAAATGTCATTTTTTTAAAATACGACGCATGAGCTGTCATTTATTTATTATTATTTATTTAAACAACTGCTGTTTATTTGGCAAAGAACAAAAAAGCAATAAATTATTAAATAAATAATATTTGAATTAAAATTAATATTTTGCAAGAAATTAACAAACAAAAGCACAAAAGCCGTTCTGTGTACATAAAGTATACTTAAATAAAAACAGCATGCTTATTATTCTGTTGCGCAATGAATGTTGTACTTTTGAGATTTGCATGGACAATTGGGAACTGTACAGTTTAATGTTTTCAAGGCCTAAAAATGTGGTAGCACACAAATGGCTGACATTTATTCAATTATGTTGTACCACAAGTTACCCTTTTTTATACTTTCTGCTTCTACCCATGCTTGGGTGTAATTTGCATTTATGACATCAATTCATAATACTACAAAAACAAAGCTTTTTCACAACACCATGTCAAAAGCCAACAAACAGTCGAAGCAGCAGTCACATATTGGCAAACGTGTTTAAAATAAAGCAGTAGGTCAAGTTGGAGTAGATATGGCTATGGGTTTTTTTATTTCATTTTATTTTATATATGTACATATGCACATTTAGATGCGCTTGTCAAATTTTTTTTTTTCTGCCACCTTGAAAAATGTAAAATGATTACTGGTTACTGCTATGGCATAAGGTCAAAGTTCAAGACCTAACAATGATATTTGCCTGCAACTTGAGCAAGTGGATAAACTTTTGTGAGTCAAGGTAAATCATAGAAAACAAAAAGTAAAAATAGTAAATAAATAATGAGAGAAAAAGATAGTAACTCAGTTCTAACCTGGAACCTTTTACATCAAAACCCAACAAACAAACAATAAAATAATTTACTTCAGACAGTTCAAATGAAAAAGCAAGAGCAGGCGAGCCAAACAGAGCTAACTATAATATGCACAACTGACTGGCATCCTTTTGCTTCACGAATGAAATTTTTATGCTGCTTTATAAACATGCCCTAATTAGTTATACTATGAGAATAATTTTAGCACTCGCACACATGTTTCGCAGGGGAATCCCCGCTTTACCTCAAGGTGGCGCTCGTCATGTTAATTAGTTCACTTAAAGTGCTTGCCTCTGCTAATTGGCTAATTAGGCTCCATGCACATTAACTTTGCGTAAGCACATGAAACTTCACATGAAATGAGTATAGCATTTTGCAAGCAGCAAAATCATATTTGAACCAATGGCGCATTTTGCTGGAACAAAATTAATAGAAACGCCCTGCGCCATTTATCATCATGTAATCAAATAGCGCTTATGCCTGTTTTTCTTTACTGTTTTTTTTTCCTCATTTTTTCTGTCTTTTTGTTTTTCTTAGTCATCTTGTTGCATGTATCGACGATCGACGTTTAGTTTGAGACAACAGCTGTTTAATGTATGTGCAGCAAAGTTTGCCTCAAGCAAAAACCATTTATGCGCAACAAGTTCGCTATAGAGTTGGCATTATTGTTGTTGTTGCTGCTGCTGCTGGTGTTGCCAGTATGGCAAAAGAAAGTGAAAAAGATGTAATGTAATTAAAATATATAAACTAATTTATTAAATGCAAAACACTGCACACAAAACGCACAACAAAACCAGACTTTTGCCGTAAAATACATTTTAAAATGTGTGCTGCATGTGTGTGTGCTCTTGGGTGGTGTGAGAGTTGCAAGTTATATGTGTGTGTGATGTGTGTAGAAAATTGTTAATTTGTTGGTCAGTGCATAATTTATGGTACACGTTGTTTTTCTGTTTGCTTTTTTAGGGTAATTACTTTTGACAGGAAAAAAAAAAATTTGTGTGTTGAATGGTTGCATAATTTTAAACACAACGCAGCAATTTGGCAGCTCATTAAAAGCAAAAAATAACAACCAAAAAAAAGAAAACAAAAGCGAAAAGTAAAAGAAATGCTTTTCAAACATGCGCCAAAGAAATGCATTTTTAAGTCTGCCTTGTCTGCTTGCATTTATGCAGTTTATAAACAAACAAACAAATAAATAAAAGCTATAGCAACAAATTCTTAAGCATTCATTTTAATGTCGGTGTGAAAACAATGCGGCAACATGGCCGACCAAAGCAAAGCAGCATAGAGATATGTTAGACAAATAAATATGTGCCATATATATATACTCGACTCCTGCATACGTGTATATGCACGAAAATGCCGATGCTGTGCATTTGCCTTATGCTCACAAGGCAGAGCGCAGCACGCCCTTTTCCGCATTACTGTTGTGTTTAAAAACAAATCAATTTCGCTGTTCAATGCACTTTTACAAAATAAGCACACACAAGCGAGAAAAAACTTATAATAAAAAAATAAATAACTGCTAGCCACAGCGAAAAAATTCATGCCACACAATGCGGTTCGCTTTGTTTTGCCTTGCGCTGTGATTTTATGGGCCAATGCACTAACTGTCCAACAGCAATTATCCAATCTTTGCTCAAACGTTTAGCTTAGTTCGGTTCGGTTCGGTACGTTTGGCTTCGTTTCGATTGATTGCTTATACGCTTTTACAACGCTCGTCCGCCTATCTGCCAAACTGTCAATCTCTGAACATCCGGTCCGTCGCTGGTCCGAGGTCTGTGTACGTTTCACTTTCAGCCAACAACTCTTGATTTATTTGCTATGTATAATACCCGCCGCCAAAGTACGCGCGTAAAATGTGCATTTGTGCATTCAAGTTTAGTCAGCGTTTAATTTCCAATTTAGTTTTGCATAAATTTTGCACGTAACGTGCCCACATTGTTGTCTACATTTCTTATTATTATCGTTGTTTTATGTAGTTGTTGTTGTTATTGTACATTTTCCCAACTGGCATAATTTCACAAATATGGCAAAAAAGAGCGTAATAAAAATGGCAAAGTGCACTTGCTGATTAGCAAGCGATAAACCATTTAAGCATTATCAATAGCGATAGCCAAGTTTTCGCTGCTGAGTCATCATCACGTATACGCAGTGTATGCCAGAAAAATTAAATATCATGTTGATATTTCGTTTATACCTTGTCGCAAGTTATAATGTAAAACAAAACTTAAGGCAACAAAAAATACAATTTCTTGTTTGTTTTTGTGTTTTTTAATGCGGTCTATTGCACAAACGATGCTTGCATAAGACACAAGCGTGTTAAATATTGCGCATACGCCGCATACAACAACAACAACCACATGAACAAAATATATGTAAATAGCCCCTGTTAAGCTAAGCTAAACATCACGCAAAGTGACAAATTTTTATCGCCATGTGCGCGCGCGCACATAACAAAACAAAAAACAAATAAAAAATCAAAACCAAAACAAAACTAAGCTTAGGCTGCAGCTTAGCTAAACTGATTTGTACATTTCTCTAGGCACGTAGAAAACCCAGTAAAGTTCAAATCTGCATAAATAGAGGGAAAAAAATAGAGACGCACACACACACAGACTCACAGTTGTGTGCATGCTTTGCTTTTGTTGTTACAATTCAAAAGCGAACTTTCACTTTGTCATAACGAATGTAGCGCCGCATGAAAACGAGTACAAAAAAAAAAAATATGAGAAACAAAAAAAAAAAAAATACATAGTAGAAAAAAGTTCAGGAAAAAAACAAACGTCTGCATAAGCGTTAAAAATGCACGCTTCAAGCAAGGCGCAAAACTCATGAAAAATTACACTAAAAAATATTGTGGAGCAAGACGTACTCTGTTGGACTGCACATAAACAGGCAGACGGACAGTCAGAAAGACATCCAGGCATTTGCCGATCTATTTATTCAAATCAACGCCAATTGGTTTCGTTTCGTTTGCTTGGCTTCAGTCGCCAGGCAAAAGACCGGCAAGACAATGCTCGGCAGCAGCAACAACAACAACAAAAGTAGCAGCAGCAGAGCAGTGCAGAGTTTATTGTAAGCAAGACATCGTCGCTGTAATTTGCGATTTGCAACGACTGTCGAAGCCGAACAAAGCGCAAAATCGCGTCAAAATGTTTATGCACAAGATTACTTTTGTTTTTTATTATTTTCCCCAGCTTCTTTTGCTACAAATTTTTTTACGAGTGTGAGTCTGCTGCCTGTTGGCTGATGCTTGCCTGGCTGCTGGCCTGCTGTCCTGTTGCGCATAATGACGTATTGCACAGTTGCTGGGTGTCTCGTTTCGGGCTTTTATGCTTGTGGCTCCCTGCGGGAATATCTAATGCTAACTGTCAGCCGTGCAATTGCCATGAGTTTTCGTTTTGAACAAATGATTTTTTTTTTTTTGGCTCTTTTTATTTTTTACTATTTTCCTTTCTTTATTGTATTATTTTTGTTTTACTGTTTTGTTTGTGCCAAAATTGTATTAATTGTGTTTGCGCGTAGCACAAAGCGCACCGAAAAAGGCGATTGGCATGGCATTTTGTAGCTTCGCTGGACTTAAGCTTATAATTGATGATGACGCGCCATGAATTTGACCAAGTTTGGCAGTTACTAGCTGCATAGCTACTTTGGCAAAAAGCTATAATAAATAAATGAAGAAAGAAAGGAAAACAAAGTAGAGAGAAAACAATATTATACAACTTTTGGCTAAGTTTGGCAAGTTGTCAATTTATATTTAAATAAAATTTCAGGTTTAAATTTTATGTAAGCTGTGGCAGCATTGCCAACACTTTGGCAGAAAGAACCGAGTAGTCAACACGCATGGCTTTCAACATTGACAGTTGGCCATGTCAGATGCATACCATGAAATCTTGCCTCGTGCCACAAAATTCTGCTATTTTGTTATACGCCTGGGAGTGCGCAAAACGCGCAACAATGTGGCATACAACGTTTAAAAAATTTTCACAAATTGTTGCAATAAAATTTAGCGCCGGTTTTTTTTTATTTTATAAACAATATAAGCAACGCATAACTTAGGTGTTTAAACATGTGTTTGCGCTTAGTCTGCTGCACAAATGAATCATATGTGGGCATTTCCATGTAGCGAGCAGTTAACTGCCATACTTCAATCCGCTAAACAACCTCAGCTTAAACAGCCCACATGCGTTGCTGCTGCCAACAAAACCACAAACTAAAATATATACAAAAAAAAAAAAAAAAACGCGTATACGCCGCATATGACGTCGCACACTTGCATACACACTCTCTCACACACAAACACACACAAAGAAACCAGATAAACAAGGCCTTAAATTGCAGTTAAACGTTTTATTTGGTCTTTGAGTCAATTGGCTCACGCGAAATTGGCAATAATAAAAAATAAAATGTCAAATTAATTTGTTTCAAGACACGTGAGGCCAATCAGCCAATAGTAGACGTACTGAAAAAAAGCAATAAACAGAAATGCTGGCATTAAAGCATTCATATCATTTATTAAATGAAATTGCGCGCAATGTGACTGAAACCTTTATGTCGATCAAATAACTCGTAAATAAATGCCATCAATTTCAGACATTTAACATGAGCACCACTGTATTACCAAAAATGGCCAACAGCAGGCTGCCGTATTTGGCAAATAACTATTCGCGTCCGCCGTTTCATTTTACTATTTGAATTAGATGGCAGCATATGTAAAAGCATTTTTAACTGCTTCATGTTGTCGCGGTCTGTGCGTCGCAATCAATTTAACTGTCGTGCCAATTGCAATTGAGATACGTTTAAATAAAAAAATAAACTTTTAAAAAGTATGCATAAAATTGCATATATATAAATAAAAGATTAACATAATTTGTAAAGTTTGTGATGTGTTTATAGGTTTATTTTTGATTTTATTTTTTACAAAACGCTTTTCAATTGCAACGCATGACAGAGTACGCAAAAAATCGAAGACGGCCTTAAGCCTTAATGTCGCGCTGCTGTCAGTTGGCTTTGAGTGTTTATTTGCTGCTTGTCTCTGCCTCAGTCGCTGGTCTGGCGATTTCATAAATGGTTTGTTGCTTATTTCAGTTGTGGCTGATTTGTTTGTTAACTCTCGCCTCTGACCGTCTGTTCACTTAGCTGTCTGTCAGCATATCGGCTAATTATGTTGTTGTTTTTTCTGCTGCACGACATTTGACTTATTTGGCTTGGCTATTGAGGAAGCGTTGACAATTATTAATTGCTTAATTTAATTTAATTGTATTTCGTTGTTGCCCGTCCACATCGAAATATATGCATAAACATTAAAATAAAAAAAATACATAAAAATTAATAGCTAATACCGACGTTGAGCAGGTTTAGTTGCCGCTCGCGCTAATATTCAGCTAATTGCCTCGGAGTAGGCCAAATTATCAATCACTGCGCTTATGGCAGTTTTAGTCAGGTAATACATCACATTTTTATTTAATAAAGTGTAGGTTTTGATTATCGTATGTTAAACTATGTATGCATATAAGTTTCAATTTGATTTTTCTCCTTGAAAAAAATCTCCAAGTTGGCACACAAACCTATTTGTAAAACTATTTTTGGTACTGTAAAGTTGGCATTTACAATTTTTCTTTACGTAAACATATTCAGAAACATGTTTTTATGCTACATACGGCAGCCCAAAAATAAGTTTCTAGCTGTCTAATCATTCAATGTTAAATGTCTTGTTTTTGTCTTCTTTCATTGTCATTAAATTAGATGTTCTTTTTTTACACATGTTTCCTACACGAGTTCAATTGTGTGCTAATGTTTTTGCTGTTCCCTTGACGCTGCCATATTGCTGCTGGTCTTTACACCAAACACTCTATGAAAGTTCACGAATATTACTTACAAGGATTTTACTTATAGTTAATTAAAATTGCAAAGCCCACATGATTTTCCCATGTGCTTTTCATTACAGCTTAACCAGTGACCTTTCTGGTAAAATACAATTTAGCAATCAACAAAATTATTTAAAACATTATCGACAATTCACATGGCTGTGACTTTAAATCACCAATCGATTATCAGCTTTAGAATTCTTATGAACCCAACAGCTTGACTAGCAGTCGAAACGACTGCATTAAGCCGCAAACATGCCAGCAAACACTTGACAGCTGTTTATGCTCAAAAGTCCACTCACAAGTTTAACTTGCTTCCGGTAATTTCAGCTAATAATACTTCATTAAAGCGAAATTAGCTACAAAAAATAATAATAATTAAAAAATTATTATTAAAAAATAATTCGCGCAACGCAACACAATAGCCACAGCAATATTAACACAAAAAAAAAAGTGTGTTCAAGGTTACCCAGGAAATCATAGACAAAGACGGACAAACACAATTATAAATATATATATATATATGTACAAAAAAAAATGCGAAAATTATACAAAGCTTGTGTTAAGCGACAAAAAAGAGACAATCAAAAAACCAAATACAAAAATAAACAAAGTTATTTGCAAAAGTTTTAACAACAACAACAATAACAACAACTATGAATAGATAATGCGCTGATATTAAACAATCTGCTCAATATTAATAAGCAACGAAAATATTTACACAAGCCGCAACTGACATTTAACAATTATCGCACAAAAATATACCCAGCAAACACTCGTATCTCGTATCTAGTATCTAAACAGCAACTTTTCACTTTTATCAACGGAAAGTGTCACTCAACAATGTAAGACGCGCGCGCGGCGAGTGAACGGCAGCAATGTGAAAAGCCATGAAACTATCGACCAAACTTGCAGGCAAGTTTGCACACCACACATCTCACCTCGCACACCACATACACCAACCAGCAAACACCGCATACTGCCACAATGCACAACATTTATTTATGTCGAACTGCGTCAATATAAAAACACAGACGAAACGTCATAATTGCTTAAAACGAAATGGAAAAGTTAAATCTGAAAAAAATAAACAAAAATGCGCATATATAAAAATTTTATGAATTTTACTTGCGACAAAGTTTATAAATAATTTGAGTTACTTTTTTGATTTTTATTTCTAAAGCGCATTTATTTTTGATATATTTTTTTTTTTTGTTTCTTTTACATTTGTACATGGCACACACAAAGTTTTAACGTCAATTAAAACGCAGACGTCACAGTCATTACCAAGTCTCATACACTCACATATGCGCTGCCGTCAACTGTGCGTAGCCATGGTCAAGGCACATTTCGACTGAATTGCGTAGCTGGCTGACTGACTTGACTGTTGGCTCTTGCTTGTTAACTCTAAGTCCGTCTAATAGCGCGGTTTGTGCCACTTTTGTGTGAAAGTGAAATTGATATAAGCTGAGCTGCTGTCGCAGTGACTGTAGCTGAACTGAACGCGGTACAACATGAAAACGCGCTTACGGCAAACATATGTAACTATGTGAGCATATGTATGTAGGTATGTTTTTTTGTGTGTAGCTGCGTTATACGTTTGCCTGCTTTACGCAAAGGGTGTTAATAATGAAATTAAACAAAATACGCAGCTCCAAGCGACATTGGTTTGGCTTTGTTTACAGCCATAAAGCATGCGCAAAAAAGTGAAAATGTGCTAAAAATAAAAGCAACTGAAATTATTTTATGCATCTCATACTCGTGTGTACTCATGATATTTGTGCTAAAGAAAGCAAGTTTTTAACAAAACATATATATATTGTGTATTGTTATTATTCATAGTTTTGCCAACAATAAAAAATAAAAAAAAAACAACTTTAAGCCATACAAAACATGCAATGTACATACGCTCCGCACCGGTGTCCGGTATTTAATTTTTGTTTCAGTTTACTTTTGTTTTTGTATTTCCCCCAAAATATTATATTCGACGTAATTACAAGTCTTACTAATCGCGCGCTCATGTCGCGTAAAGCCATTGTCTCAGATTTAACCACTTTTTTCCCATGCGTTTTACTTGGCTTGTCTTGGCTTGGTTGACTTGGTTTGTGTTAGCTTGCGGCTTGTGTTGTCTTGTCTTGCCTTGTCTTAGGTACGTGAGCGTGCACAGCAAAGGCAAGACAAGGCCTTGAGTGCGGTGTCTTTGCACAAAAGCTGCTTAAATTGTATGTATAGTTACAAATATAGCTAAAAATAGTTAAACGTATAAAAACCAGCTGCCATGCCATTTATAATTAATAGTTATTAAATATTCTGGCATTGTTTTATTTATGCTTGGCTTTTAATTTCGTTTCGTTTGTTTTTTTTTTGTTTCGTTTTATTTAGACTTGCTGCTATCACAGCAGACAATCAAGCGCGCTCTGCTGCTGGCCTACATGAGTCATCATAATCGTTGTCGTCATCTTCATCAGCGTCAGCATCATGGTCGTCATCATCATCAACATCATCAGCAGCAACAACGTGCGCTCTTCTTCTTCACTTGGTTTAGCTTTGAGCAGACCGCAATTTAAGCGTCAATGCTGAAGGCGTAGTTGCTGCTGAGCAATGGTGAAAACTGCAGCAGCAGCGCCTCTTCTTCTTCTATACTTACAGCAGCTTAGGCGCTATGTTGGCGTGCATGCAAAGCGTTGAAAAGCCAAAGTCAATATTTTTGCGCCTTTCAAAATTTGATTGAGCACATTTAATATAAATATTATGTGTAATAGTCGCGGCGTTAAGCGCAAAATAATAAAGTTAGGTAAATAAATGTTAAGAAACAAAACAAAAAGTAACAAGAAACCGTTTGCAGTTCGCAGCTGTTGCTAAGTTCTGGCTTCGTTTTTTTTTTCTTGCCTGCCTGCCTCGCCTTTGTTTAAAAAGCAGATTTATTTATTTTTTTACACTTTTGTTCCGCCTCAATTGAAGACAATGACCTTTTAACTTACAACAACAACACCATAAAACATGAGTGGACTTTTTTTCTGCAACACAATTGTTTTTTTTCTCTGCTCAATTGTTGTTGTTTTATTGTGTTTGCAATAATTCAACTTGATTTGTTTAGTTGGTTCATTCGTCGCTCGCTCGTTCGCTCGTTCGTTTGGTAGTTAGTTTGCCTTTCTGCCTGCCTGGTTGCCTGTTTGCTTTTACATATCTATAGCATGCCACCTATGTATGAGTATGGACACAAATGCATGTGCAATGTAAGTATAAATGCTTATTCAATTCAATTAAAAATGCATATATTTGTTTTGTTGTTGTTATGATTGTTGTGTGCTGCACTTTGTTTCAAATGATTTAACGTTTTCGTGTCGTGATTTGCAGTGGCAATTTTTGTTGTTGTTGTTACGTTTTTTTGCTATTGTTGTTGCTATTTGACTTGATTATTGGTTGTTGTAAAATATTTTTTTTTCTTCTTTTTTAATTTATGAATTAATTGTGCAAGTTGGCATAGCATTTTGTATTAGTTAAATTTATCATGCAATCAGTTGTTTTTGCTGCTGTTATTGTTGTTAGTGTTGCATGATTATTTGTATTTATCATACGCCATGTTGTATTAAAGTTCCAATTCGTAATTAAGCAACTATGTGTTGTGTAGTTTCCATTTTATTTTATTTTATTTTTATTTTTTCCTTTTCTCTTTTAATAGAAAATGTTATTATGATGAAACCTTGTGTACAATTTTTATTTTTAGTTGTTGATTAAATGTTGATTAGCAATTGTTGTATTTGCTTTGCAGATGAGATGAACTGAGTTAATGACTCATGCATAAGACCAGATCATGTTAATTGCATTTTGTGCATGGAACCTTCAGCTTTACCATAAATGTCGAACACTAAATAATTAAGCAAGAAACTCAAAATTAATAAAAACAGAAATATACCAACCCACGCTAAGTGTTGCGCGCTGGCAGCCAAGACAATCGATTAAATATTATTAAGTCGGCAGGAAAGTTAAATTGAATAAAGATAAAGCAGATTAAAGACTGTAGTTTACTCAAGCAGCTCATAAAACAAGGCACCAGACGAAATAGATTACGAAAAATGGCGTTGCATTCGAATTGAAGGGAGAGTCTTAAAATACGAGACAAAGAATCTGAACGAGTAGAATGTAAAACGGCAACAACCCGTATATTATGCATTATAATCATATCCTGTCTCTCATTGCACTGAATGCAGACCGTCCTTAGGCGGCTTAACTGACCGTTTCTTACTGGCTTCACAAACTAGAAGCTGGAAAAATGAACTGAATTGGTTTTTTTGAACAAAGCTATCTAAAAAGTTATGTTGAAACGATCTCTAAACACCCTACTAAAATTGACGAAGGGTATAAGGATAATATAATTTCAGTTCAGAAAAAATAACATTTACTCGGCTGAGGAACTGTCAAGTAACTCGGTTAGCAGTAGTCAGGAATGCTGACTTGATAGCCTTGCAAGCTTAAACTTAAAGAAAAAGCTAGCAGCGTCTGCAACCGCAGTGACCTAAAAATCTAATTAACTACTAAGAGATGAAAAACCACTAGCACATTTGTAAATGGCCAATACGTTACAAAAGCTATGGCAAAGTCTGATTACCATACAATCGAAGCAAGCAAAGGGTATACCAAAGACAATAAGCACTTAAAAAGTTCACTTGAGCGCATTTAATGTTTTATTTTTGCATATTTTACTTGCAGCGTAGTTTATTATTATTTGCGCATAATTTGCATGGCAACATTTTTACTCTGTTATTATTGTTTTGTTTTCTTTTCTTAAATACAAGAAAAAAATAAATAAATAAATAATTAAAAACACAAACGCAATAAACATACCAGCAAGTACGCTCACCTCAAGGGTAAATGTAAAGTTGCTGCCAGTTTTACTTTCTAGTGCCACAATCCAATGAATCAGCACAACAGAACAATGCACAGGATACATCATACTGCAGCAACAAAACTTTTATTTCTATGCCAGCTGACATAGATTAAAGAAAAATTCTATGCTAAATAACCATAAATGTCTGCTCTCGCATGTCGTAGATATTTCATAGCTTAGGCAATGTCAACACAAGCGTCTGCCACTTAATTGCATTGTTATGATTTATTGTAAGTATGAAGTCAGCTAATTAGCACCTTAATACACACACACGCATACACACATCCATAGCTGGTGTCTATAAGTTAGGCTAAATAATCATGACACGAAAATATTTATTGTCAATGAGCGCAAAATGCAGGAGCAGGCAAATAAAAACTAACTTTATGGAAAAATTTCAGTTTAGAGTTTCACAGAAGAAAACAAAAATAAAAAAAAATAAAAAAAAGAGAAAATTCGGCATCGCATTAACATTTTGAAAGCGCAGTCAAGCATTTAACAACACATAAAAAAAAAGAAATATAAAACAATAACAAATTCAAACAAAGTTCATATGCAAATTAATAGCCACACTGCATTTATTAATAAACTCAAAAACAACAACAGCAACATAATAACGTCAATGGCAGCAGCAACTCACTAACAACCTGCTGTAGGCTGCAACTGGCGTTGGCCAAAGGTACACCACACTGCACACACACCACACATACACTGGCACACTCGCACACGCAATAAGCGCAAAGTTAAATATATTTCTGTTGTTGTTGCATTTGTATTTGTATTTTTATTTTTTTTTTTTTTTCATATTTATTTTTGTTCTTTTTGTTTTTTTTTTTTAGTTAGTTTGTTTGGTGGGCACACACATAGTTCAATAAACTCATAATCAACGTTTTGTTTGTGCCAACGCTTATGCGGACGCTGGCGTCGCTCTCTTTGGACAAACGGTGGCCGCCGCCAATGGCCGCCACTACTCGTCGCTAGCATTTTGATTATTTAAGTACAGCCGTGTAGCAAAATTTATTGTTATTATCTCTCAGTGTTTTTTTTTTCTTGCTGTTTTTTGTTGTAGCAAGGCAGCAACAACAACTACAAGGGCCAAGACAATATTCATTATCGGCATTGCATTGAACACTTGCCACTTGGCTGTGTCGTGCATGTGTCGGTGTCAGTGGTGTCGGCCAATGCTGGCCGCTACCACGTTATGCATATTTTGTAGTTAGTAAAACTTTACTTTATTTTACTATTTTCGTTATTATTTTTTTTCTAGCTCTTGCACACAGTACTTCTTTTTTATTATTTTTCTTATTTTGCTGCTAAGCAAACACGTTAAGGGCGATGTGAGACAACCGCAACACTTTCATTTTATAATCAACGAACGCTTGGCTGCTTCAAATGTGCAGCCTTTTGGACAAACCACAAACACGGCGAGCAGCTGGTCAAGACGCAGCTTACAGTGGTGTGCATAAAATAAGCAGCATTAAACAAATGTGCTTAAGGCCTTTGCCTTCAAATTTCCTACAATTTTCATTACCTTTATGCTGCTGCTTTGCAATTTTTAATTAAGTTGCATAAACTTTTACGCGTCACAAATGTTTTTAAAAACTTAATGCCAAAGCTGCGCAAATTTGCCCGGCTCATTTATATTTTTTGCAGCGATGCAGTATTTCGACTAAAAGAATACACACCTGTGTAAACATTTTTTTAAATTCGTCGCATAATCTTTAATTTGCTGATAAAACATCTTAGGGTTTATTTTTTAAAATTTTCACTCAGCAAAACATTTACAGCTTAGATAAACCTTGACAAAACTGATAAATGCAGAAGCTTATTAGCATCGCGAACACATGTTGACTTATTATCTGCATAACATTCTTGGTCTATGGATTAATTAGCACAAGGCCATCCAGCTATATGTAGTGTCAACTAATGTTTGGCATTAAGACAGCATGTGGATTAATTTCGATAGAATAATTTGTATGCTTGTCTTTTTGATTCTTATGCAATTAAGTTTTTAATTTCACTGCGCTGCTTTTGTTAGGCACACAACTGTATGTACAACTTGGCTGACAGTTCTCGTGTTCAGAAGTTAAAAGCAATTGACAAGACAGGATATTGTGCTGGCCAAAAACGCCTTTTCTGTGATTTTCAAAAAGCAGTAAGGTAAGTCGCCTGTCTGCTTGAGTTTGTCTAAGCAATAAGCACACTGTGTATACATAATATTTGTGGTTACATTAAAACCGGCCGTATAAAAATACGTAATAACAACAGCAAAAATAATAGTTATAATAATAATAAATAAATAAAACAAAAGTTTGAACAACCACAATGCTGTCGGGCAGCGCCATCGCCAACGTCGTCGACATCGGTGACGGCAACGGCAGCGGCAACAGTGACAACCTCCAATGAAGGGCGCGCGTATGAAATTGTATCTTGGCCTAATGCCGACAGAGTGAAAAAATAAAACCAAAAATAAAAAATAAAAAACCGAAAAACCAACAACAAGCGAACAGTAAGTAAAAGCCACGTTCATGTTTGCACTCGTAACGTTCTCCCGCTTGGCTGTGGCCAAATGCAAGCCGTGCAGCCAACAGAAGCAGCACAACAGCGATGGCGACTGTGAGCTCAGTTGCAAGGCAAAAGATAATATCGAAAGTGCACAGATTGTTCCAGACATACACTAATGCTGCACACAAATTAAAGTGTACGTGATTGTACATTGTTAACGAAAACTACAAAACAATAAAATGAAATGAGAAGAAAACAGAAAAAAGGAAAAAAAAAAGCGAAAACAAAAACCAAAACAACAACAAAAACGAACAATAACATGAAGAAAAGTCTTATAATTGCTTGGCGCTTAATTTCGATTTAAAAATGATTTTGACTTTTGGTTATTTGGAGCATAAATATGCTTATTAAAGTTTCATTAACAAATGAAATCATTTTCGAAAGTACAAAAACTACAGCGCCGCGAAGTGGACAACAAAATGGCAACCCCGGCAGGCAGGCAGCTTAGCTAGCCAAAGTGCGGAACTTAACTCCAGTGGCCAGCGAGCGCATGAGCCGCCGTCAAGTGATTGACGTGCGCTGCGGCCATATGCAGCGAGTGAAATTAATGCGGTTAACACTTTCGCTGTCTCCATAGCAAAGCAAAGCATAGCATAGCAGAGTAGCTGCCAATATGCTGACGAACTGACTAGCTGGCGGACTGCCAGGCTGTCCAACTGCCGACATCTCCGTAGTGTGCTTTTCATTTAATTTAAAGAGAAAAACATATGAAACACAACGGGCGGAGAGACGGACAGAGAGACGTACATATAAAATATATATTAATTTCATAATAAATTTAATATTTTCATTAGCCGCCTGTCTAAGCTTTCAGCGGCAAATACAGATACAAGACAGCGAATGTGAGCTGCAATAAGATGTGTAGCAGCAGATAACAACAAACAACAACAAAAACAGCAATCTTAACAATGAAAAAGCGCAGCTGCAAGCTTGTCATGCCTTCACACTTAGTTCCGTCCCAAGCGGCAGTTGGTTTTTTTTTATTTTTTCTTAGCATTGCCTTGAGGCTACTGTTGCCTTTAACTAATTTTACGCAAGCGCAGCTCTTGACTTTAATTTTAAATTTTCGTTTTCTATTTTAATTTTCATATAATGTAGTTTTTTTTTTTTAATGCGTTGTGATTTAATTAATTAAAAATAAAAACGCATACATACAAAGAACTGTCCGTTTTTAGCAAAAATATTTGATTTCACTTTCATAACACACAGTTCGAATTCGAAAACTTACCTGAAAATAGATAAAAAGAAAAAATGAAAAATTTTAAAGTTGTTATACGATTGTTTAAAATTTATTTTTGTATACGCATGCATAAATTTTGTATTTTTTGCTTTGAAGCAATCCGACCAGTTTAGTTAAGTTTCATTGGTTCTGAGTTCAATGTGCCCATATACATACATATGAGTGCACAGTAAAATTTGCTTTTATTTTGTTTATAATTAAAAAAGTGTCTAATGAAAAATACGTGCAAAGCTCATACATACGCCTGTAGTTTTAACAGCTTGGTCGTAAAATAAACAAAAACAAAATAATAAAAATTATATTGAAAAAAAAATTGACTAAAGATTAACTCTAAAAAAAAAATCAACAACTCAAATAGAACGGCTGTGTCTTACGCAACGCTTCTAAGCAGTAAAAGTTAAAAACAACTTTTTGCGCTTTAATTGGCACAAATCTGTTTCTTTTTTTTTTTTTTTTTTATTTTTTTTTTGTCTTATTCTTTTTGCTGTTCCATTTTTTATGCTTTATTTCAACAGAACTTCGGTTCCGGTAACATTTTTAAAAGCGAGTAGCAAAAACAAATCTAACTTTTACAAAAAGGTCATGGCTGCATTAATAAAAACAAAAAAAAAAAAAAAAGAACCATGACAAATTTTCTTATTGTATGCAGCAATTTGCCTAGTACCAGCATTGAAACTTTTTGCTCCTTCAAAAGGCAGCACCGCAGTTTTTGCGGCCCTAGGCAATTACTGGCAAAAAAAAAAAAAAAAAAAAACAAAATAAAAAGCCAAATGCGAAAAGAGAAAAAACGATACTAAAATAAAGGCAAAATGAGGTAACATATTTGCTACCTGCAGCCTTTGTTAGGTGAAATAAAAAATTGCAAGCATTTGGCAGGCAGCCGCTATGCTTGTGTTGGATTAACGCCAAAATATATTTTAGTTAAAGTCTAAATGAAAATACCTAGGTGCATATTTTGTTTCCGGTTACTTTTTGTGTTGTATTTTTACGCGCCATTTAAAATAGTGCGAAAATAAATGCGAAAAATCAAACTAAAAAATATAAAATATATAAATAACACACCTACAAGTGATGTCTAATAGTTCAGGGGAAAACAAGAGACCAGACAGCAGCATAAACACAAGAAGGAAATAATATGGTATTTGCTTAACATAGTTTTCAAAGAAAAATAAATACATGTGTATAAATATTACACAACATAAATAGTAAATATTAAGCTTTTGAAATAATTGAATAAATGAAACAATTTATAAAGTGAACTAAATCAATTACACTTAGAAAAATGTCTAAAACAATTAAAGCAAAAAAAATTACTGTGATTTAAGCGCACACAATGCTATCTATGACCCACCCTAGAGTCTAAGCCAGCAGCAGCAACTACTTGCCCTCCCATCCACACTCTCCCAATGCCTGCTAAACTTTAATTAAGGTTTCGCCTAATTAGTTAAACACCTTCAAAGCGGTGCGACGCGCCATGTCGTCGTCGTCAATGTTGCTGTTGTTGTCATGCAAACAAATCGACGAAGAAGACACAGACCTGCATAAATTCTAGCTGGCATTATGTGTATTTACACATTAATGTCTGCAGCTGACCTTCCGTATCGGGTAACACGTTAGTCAACAACGTTGTAGCCATGCGCTTAAGTCAAAGTACGACAATGGGTGTGTCTGTGAGTGTGTGAGTAACATTTGCAAGCATGTCAAATAAAATAAAATACAAAGAGACAGCAACGCAACGCTCATCGTGTCTATGACAAACGTGACAGTCGCTTAGACGCTCGCAGGTGGCAACAAATCAATATGGATTGGCTAAATGACCGTCAGTTACGCGCCTTAATTGCAAATGAAATCGAAATAAAAAGAAAAAAAAAACAGAAACATTCACAACAAATGTCATATGGAAAGTCTAAGACTTTAGCAAAATGCTAACAAAGTGTTTAACTTTCAATTTCGATACGTATTTGGCATAATTTTGTTAAATATTTTATATTTAATTATCATTGATTTTTTCTTTTACAGCAAGAGCAAAAAAAAAACACATGATGCGCGGAATGGTATGACATGGCACGGCTTTCCAATGTTTGCTATGAAAGTGAAACTTGACATCTCACACTGCCACAAGCAAAGATCGCACAAAAAACAAAAAAAAAATATATACCTTTTGCTCAAATTAAAATTTTAAATAATAATAAAAAAAAACACCAACAAACATATTTAGGTACCCGCGCCCATATGCAAAACGCACTTGGCCTACAACGACCCTGACTAAAATTAAATTTAAAATATAAATCAGAGCAAATATTTTTATGGCGCCCCAAAGACTGTTGGTATCTAAACGACAACAACAAAAACAACAAACACTAAAAACTTGGCTTGCTCATAAAAGCGTTTAAACTTGACACTGTTTAAATATATTTTTTTATTTTTATTTTATTATTTTCAATTTTGCCATGCTACGTACAAACTTTGCGCATATTTCTGCTAACGAAGAAAAAACTTAATTCAACAAAAAAAAAAAAAAAACAGAAAACATTAGACTCGGTTGTTATTGACTATGTATAGTGCATAGTACAACAACGCAGCTAATGAGACCGAAACATTATTTCTCAAGGTTCATGACTTTATTAAATTGTCGTTTTCAGTCTTTTTTTCCCTAATTTTCAATTTAGCTGCCGTCTTGCAGTGCCACAGTCCATCGTCTACATAAAATAAGAACAACAACAACAAGAAGCGCAAAAGTAACGCCTCAAAAAATAGCGCACAGCTCATTAAGCCACTTTGGCTGGTTCTGTTAAGCTTCAACTTCAGCCACAGCTTGAGATACGCTGCCAGTTTAGTTTGCTGGTTCTTGCTTTTGTGTTTCATTTGTACTTTTTTTTTTTAAGGTTGAAAATAAGTCAATTAAAAGCACAAGCAAAGCTGAAATAAAGCCAAACAGCGTAGAAACATTAAAGAGAAAAAAAAAAAAAGTTAGTAGACAATTGTTCATCAAGGTTTTGTTTCAACAGGAACCACAAAAATTGTAGCGTGAAATATTCTGAGTCAGCAAATGACGACGTTCGAGTGATTACTCGAGTATATGCAGAAGCCGATGAATGCCTTGTCTGTTTGTATACAAGTTTATATGTATGTATATATGAAGGTATGTTTTTGGAAGTCTCTGCTTGGTAGCTTAAAGCCAAATGCTGGCAAATTAATTCAAATTTGTTGTGATTTTTTCTTTTCGTGTCTGCGTTTTTCTGCTGTTCGTGTTTTAGGTTTATGACCTGCAGCGTTCATCGTTCTATCCAACATAAATGTTTGGCATGACACGTGATTTTTTATGCCGCTGCCGCTGCCCCTTCTGCTTTGATTTAGACATATAACAGCAGCCAAAACAGCAGCAGCAGCCTTTCTTGGTTAAAACTCATAAATATTATGGCATATAAAGTCACAACTTTGCTTTGTGTGTGCTGCTTGTGGATAGTGAGCGAAAGAGCATTAGAGACTGTTAGGCAATAGGTTTGGCTACAAAATTTGATTTCATTTCAAAAGCGCATTTGCTTGTTCAAGTTCATTATTACGACATGCATGTACATGGATTAGCTATTTCCTACTCTATACATTGTTGTTGTTGTTGTTGTGCCTGTTGCTGTTGTTAATATGCATAATAGAAAAATAAGCAACAATTTGATTAACGATAAAATGTCGACAAGCGCTAAAACATCATTAATGCTGCTTATCAAAAGTAAAGATTTAATAACAATTTGACGTTCCGTCCTAGACGTAAAAGCAAATGGCGGAGATTTTTGATTTTGTTGCTGTTGGGGATTTGGATTTTGTTTATGCAATCAAAACACTTCGACACAACTTACCTTCACCTGCTTAAAGGCCTAAAGGGCAAAGGGGAAATAAATTGGTAACGCATTTTTGCCATAGTTTCACGCAGCAGATTTTTTCCGATTTCTTGTTTTTCTTATATCCTCATTGACTAATTAGTCAACCCAAGCGGTTGGCGGGCAGCGGGCGGCAGCGCAATGGTTAAGCCCTTACTTGTTTACGGTAGCAAATAGGGTTTTTTCTCGATTGTTATTACTATGATGTTTTATTTTTTATTTTACTTTGGCCCCAAGGGTTTTATGCGTTTAAGTGTGTTTGTCATTAATTTACGTTGCTGTTTTTTATTTTTCATTTGTTGACTTTCAGTGTTCGCCATTTAAAGCCCCTGACAATTTAATTAACAAATGTTGCAAAAAATAAACTTACAAGGGTTTTGTGCTACTTTTTTATTTTTGTACAAAAAAAATTTAAAATATTATTTTAATTGCTCATTGTGCATAGTACGCACAAGCAGTAAAACCTAATAAATCTTAATTAAATGTTTGCTTAGACAGTCTAATTAAAGCCAACAATGCTGGGCATAGTTATGCGACTAATGAAGTGATGACTGACTTTTGCTGCAATTGTGCGTTTCAGTTTGCCTTGAAAGCATTGTGGCAAATGTTTGCAATATGTTTTAGCAACATTTAAGTAATTTGCATAGTTTAACTGTCTGTGCGTTCGTTTATGCAAAGCTGAGTGCAAAGTATCATTAGCTGCCATTTAGCTTTCTAATGTATATAATAATGGTGTGAAAGTACGAATAACAACAAGATGCGCAGGTTTTGGCAAGTCGACAGGATGTGCAATATTAACCGGTCTCAACTGGCAGCATAAATAAATTAAGAAAAACAAAAATTCAAATTCCGCAAAGAATTTATACGAATCACACTGTTGTGTAAAATAAATGCACAGCACTTCGACTTTACGCCTTAATGAGTTTTTTGAAACTAAAGTTTTTATTTTAAAACAAATTAATGTGCTATTGGCATAAACTACACTGAAACTGGTATGTTGATTTGCAACACTGCGTCAATCAAAGTGAGGCTGGCTTGGCACACCACTGTCAAATTTTATAAAAGCCTGATTTTTATTATTAATGACCATAAAGTTTTAGGATTTAACAAAGATTAGGCATTACTTATTTGCATAACTGGGATTTATGTGTTTTTTATATTCAAATAAAAAATTCATTAATAATTAAAATGATGAAATTTTTTAGTTTTTTATAAAAGTGATACATGCTGTATATTATAAATGCCAGTTCTATAACCCAAACCTACGCCCTCATAACGATTAATCTTAATACAAGTTCAAAGAGTCAGTCAATTCAGATTTATTTGCCATAAAAAAAAACCTTCTCAGGCAACACGCGCAGTGACTTGTTTCGAACTGTACGACAAATTACAATAGCAGAGAAGAAAGTTGTTTAGTTGGCACCCTCAATTGATTACTTTTCCAAGTCAAAAATGTTTATAGCTTGCGGCTATGCTCTGAAAACTACATTGTTTAAAGTAGATGTTCTATATAAAGAAATCACATACTTGTTAAACGCTTCTAAAATAAAAATTCCACCGAGCAAAACACTTAAAAAAAACTATCTAAAAACGTGCATAAATGTTTTATCTATAAAAAAACTGAATATTAAATTCATATGCTTTTTTTTCATATACATATAATGCAGTTTAATAGCAAACTCATAAATCAAATAGTTAACTGTCTTAACGCATTAAGAAACTCCTATATAAAGTGAAAGACGCTAACATAAAAAAAACTATTATACGCAAATATAAACCCCAGCATTGAACACAAAAACAGCATTAATCTTAATTGAAATTGTGCATAAAACAAATTCTCTGCTAATTATTTGAACTCGACCGCAAATAGCAGCGAATACGTATATTTGTTGTTATCTTTCACTTGCGCAGCATCACACAAAAATAAAGCAGAGCTACGCTTTTGCCAGCAAAAAAAAAAAAACAAATCAAGAACGCAGCGATAAAAATTGTTGCCTAATTAGCTTTCTGCAATGAAAGCGCAATGCATGCAACACAGTGCGCGCTGCAAACTACAGTGACTGCAAAAAATCACAAAAAATTTGAAAATAAATGACAACCAAAAAACCTGTTCAACTGACAGCATTGATTGCCAATAGTAGCGGAAAACCAACAACATTAAAGAAACCAAATAAAAAAAAAAAACAAAAAAAAAATGGCCAACGTTAGCCAAACATGGTCATATGATGCACTGCCGCTGCCAGAATATATTCAAAAAGCCATAGACTTGTTTGCAGGCATTAAAAGTTGCTTGAAAAAAAGTTTGAAAAAAAACTACCAAAAAAAGAATAAAAAACTTTGGTTAAATATACAAATCAACTTGTGTTGTGCACGTCTATTTGAATGTATCTAACTATGTAACAACATATGTAGGTATGCATGTGTGTTTGTTTGTATGTATGTCTATGGCGTAAATGAGGACGACAACGATGAAATATATTCAAACGATCGATCGATAAGTATGCAAGCTCACCAAGCAGTAGGCAAAAATAAAAAATAATAAAGAAAAAAAAAGTACATACACATATACACAAATATGTATCTAGCTAGTTACACACATGTGTATACACAGCGCAGCACAAGGCAGCTATTTAGCCAGCTACCAAGACAGTTAGATATGTACGTCGTGTATATTCGTGAAAAGACATATTCAAGCTAAACCACAAATTTGCGGTTCAGTGGGTTTTGGGTTGGTTCGCACTGCTGTGCTCTGAGGCTGGCTTTGATTGGGCTGCGCTGCGCTGCTCTGCTAGACTTGGCGCTTAGCCTACATGACGCAGTGGGCAGCAGGCAGGCAGACAAACAGATAGGTAGGCTGGCAGGCAGGCGCTGCTTAGACACGCTTAGCTTGTTGCCAGTCGCCCGTTGACGAATGTGTCGTGTGTTTAGCGTGCGATTTGTGGCAATATGTCGTTCGTCGTACATCGGTCATACCTGTACACAGTTGTTGGCAGTAACGGCGCCGCTGTCAACGTCAACATCGGCGCCTATTAAAAGAAAAATTATGAGCTTTTGATTACTAACAAATAAAAAAAATTCAAAAAAAGGATACACCAGTGCACGCTTGTGGGCGTTGCTTTGTATGTGGTTAGCAAAGTAGGAAGCTCTGCCAAAAGTTCGTTGACTTGAGTGTCCATGTGTGGGTGTGTGTGTGTGTCCACATGCGGCCAAGCCTCGCCCGGCTTACTCATAAATAAAACATTGAAATTGATAGTGTCAGTAAGTTGGAAAATAGTGCGTGGAAAATTTTCATTTACTAGCCGATGCAATTACCCCACACAAACCAACACACATACATACACACACATAAGCAGGTGCATGTTTTTTGGCGACAATTATGCATATTTCATATTAATTTAATTTATCTTTCTTCTGTTTTTTCAAGCTTTATACGTTAGCGGTACCATATGCAGCTGTTTAAGCCAAAAACGTAATACGAGCAGCAGCGCCTGCGATCAATTACAAACGGTAATAAATGCTAGCCAGGCCAGCAAGCCGCAATCTGCAACAGCAGCAGCTGAAGAAGCAGCCAAGTGTATAAGCAACAAGTCGGTAAGCAAACTTCAATCTGGCCCAACTGCTTGACTACCAAAAACGAACGTTTAAACCAAACTAACACGGCAAGCGCATGTATATCTTGTTGTTATTGTTATAGCGTTGTTGCTCATGCTTTGTGCTGCTTCTTTTGCTTTTCGGTTCATGCTTTCAGCTTCATGTCTTCGTCGTTGTCGTCGTCATCGTCAACATGTTAGCAGTAGCAACATTAAATGATGGTGACCTTGGCTCGACGACATGTTGCAGCTTCTTGACTGGCTTGGCTAAGCTCAGCTTGGCTTGGCTTGGCTTCGCTTTCTTACCTTACTCGCCAGCCAACTAAGCATGCGAGGCGGCGTGTAAGCCATTAAAGTGTAAATCTTTCGACAGCTGCGATGTAGACGACCACGACCACGACTACAGTGTCGACGTCGACAGACACCTGAGTAGTATCTGTCCAAAACATAGTAAGGCGAGGCGAGGCAAGGCAAGGTATGGCGAGGCATGGCAAGGCAAATCAAAGCGTAACGTACAATGCATAAAAAGCATCTCAAGCTAAAATCCATGCGCGTATACGACGTCTGCGTCGTCTGTCCTCGCCGCTGTAGCCTGTGAGCATTTTCGTTTATCGCATCTTGCAGCACATGTTTTTCCCATAGTTTTTTTTTTCTTTTTTCATTTTCTTTACGGTAAAATTTAGGTCGTTTGTTGCTAGTTTCAGCACAGCTTCGCTTGTCAATATTTCGCTAAAAATAGCAACGTTGCGTTACTATTGCTTAGGCATCATGAAAAATCATGTTGCTTTTCATTTATGTTTTACTTATAGTAACTTGTAATATGGTCGCTGTTGTTGTTGTTGCTTTGAGACTATTTTGTTTTAGATTTCCTTTACTAATTTTTATGCGAGTGTGCGTTCACAAGCAACAGACGCACAAACCGTTTTTGCCTTTTATTGCTGCTAGTACTAACTAAATAGTTTTCATTATGGCCATAAATGCAAACTGCACACATACAGGCAGACAGACGGACAGACGCCAACACCAACAGCAGCACGCCATAAGCAACTAAGGCAACCACATGCCTTAGCTTATTGCAGATATGCACATATGCTGCGGCTGATGATGCTGCTTCTCCTACTGCTGTTGAAGCTGCTTCTTTTGCTGCTGCTGCTGCTGTTACCGTTGGTGAGGCACACTTACTATGCCAGTAGTGTAGTGCCATGAAGTGTACTCGCATGTTTTTGCGGTTAGACATATGTGCGAGTATTTTATTTGGGGCATGACATAAATTTTCGCGCACATTAAATATTGTATGCGATTTGTTTTTCGCGTTTCCTACTTGTTTATTTTTATTTTTTTTTTAAATCTGCTTTTCCTTTTTCGCTTATGAATTTGATTTTCTTCTTCATTTTTTGTTTTTCGCAATATGAAAATTATCAACACGCGCCACAACTATGCGCTGCTTTTGTGGCTTTGTGCCTATTAACTCATTAATTCGTGCGTTTATAATTTATTATAATTGCGAAAACTACTTTGCAATATTTGCTTCTTTTTTCATCGTTTCTGTTTTTCTTCTACCCAATTTAGTGGCTTTCAAAACATTCTACGCAAGCATGGTTTTGCATGAAAATTATGTTAGGTTTTTGCGGTTTTAAGTGGGTTATTATTTTTTAATCAAAAGTAATTGCAGCTACGTTCTGTTTGTTTAAAACGCAACCCTAAGTTGTCTTTAGCTTAACATCTTCGCTACAAAAGTGCCAAGCTTTGACATCAAAAACAAAACTAACAATAAGGAAATGCTAACAACCGGAAAACCCATTAAAAAAAAATCCGAATCTTTATTTGATCTTTTCAAGCAGCACAAATAAAAATCAATTCACTTCGTTTAAATGTTATTAAGCTGTTGATGAGGCTGATCGATTTTTAGTATATCGGAAAAAATCTTAATTGACTTAGTTTTAGTCGCTTTCAACTTCATTCTTACCACATCATAATCAAATTAGCACACGGTGAGTTCAAAAGCTTACCTGTAAATAAAAGAAAAGCAAATTAATATGAATTTTTACGACTTTATAAAATTGGATTTCCTGGAATAACAATATAATTGCCTAGGCGCAGTTAGGCTTCCAGTTATGACGAAAGAAACATAAAATACAAAATAAAATAACTACTCGAATATACAATAAAAACTCAACAATATGATTAATCAGTTAGGTTCATCATGCAAAGGTGCTGCACTAGACTTCACACTGTCAGTCAGCTACTCGCATACGCCATGCTGTCATTTATTAGGACAATGGGCTGTCAATTGGCTGACAAACGCACAAGTGCGGCTGGCAGCCAACAGCAAGCAGCAGCATACACGAGGGCACACCTGCGGACGACGCCTTCGAAAAAGCAATAAATAATAATCAAAAACGAAACAAGCCAAAAGCAAAGAGTGACAAATGCGCATAGGCCAATTTTTATAAAGATATAAAATGATATACAAAACAATTTTGCAAACTAAACGCAAACAGTAAATATTTTGGCCAACAACACATAAGTTGGCCATTTGCCAAAAGAAAAAACAAAAGCAACGTGTTGCCGCTCGTATTGCGTAAAGTGCAGAAAACAAAAAACAAAAAAAAAAAAAAACAAAATCAAAGCAAATGTTGTGGGCTGTGAAATGCGATACTAAATAAGGCTAGGCTAGCTCTAGCGTTTTTATTAGCTCGGCTAGTTTGTATGTTTGCTAGCAAGTGTTAGCTACAATAACAATAGCAACAACAAAGAGGCAAGCAGGCAAGTAAACATATTTGGTCAAGACTGTATTAAATTTGTTATAATGCCGCGTGCGTCTATGTGCGCGTGTAGACGCTATGACGTGGAGAAAGTCGGAAGCAAACGCGCGGCGCAGCTCAAAAGTCAAAAGCAGCACAACGCTGAAGAAGCGCTAAACAAAAACAACATCGTCATCGGTATCAGGCAACATGCACTGCTTGGGCAGCATGCCAGCGGCTACACAGAGCAACTGGCAGCATGGCAGCAATTTGACGCTAATCTGGCAACGCTGGCATTTGTTTGCGCTCATGTTTGCTAATAATATTTAGAGCAGCAGCAACAGCAGCAGCAGCAGCCACCAGTTGGCAACTGAAGAAGTTATTATTGTTTGCTGTTGTTGTTGTCGCTGCTTTAGCTACTTTGAATTCGATTTGCAAATTGTATTGTGGTTGTTGTTATATTTTTTTTCACGTTATTATGGTTATTGTTGGCGCTGTGGTTTTTCGCTTTCTGTACGAAGGTTACTTGCTTTAGCTGCTGCTGCTTTCCATTCCTCTTCCTCCTCTGCTCTCTCTGCTGCACATCATATGCTGCGCTGTTTCACCGCGCTAACCTAACGTTTTTTTTTGTTTCTTTTTTTTTTCTGGTTTATGTTTTTACATAGTTTAAGTTTATGCTGCCAGTCATAATTTTATTTAACATTTTAATTGTTACGTCGTTTGCGTAAGCAATAAGTGTGCGTTAAAATTAATGTTACCAATTAAACAAACTCTGTAGTCTTTTCCTACTTGCCATGCCACACAAACATTCACACACACACAACAACATCATGTCTACTCATGAACATAAAAATAAATATTATTTATGTTTGGGCTGCTCTAACGTATTTTAATAAATTTTGCCGCGAAAATTAAATTTTTCCAATGCATTTTGCCAAAGATTATAGATAAATAGATATACGAACAAAATTTAATTAAAAAATTGCAATTATCTTTCATAAAAAACCAAACAAAAAAGTAACTAAATAAATTTTCAACTTTTTTAGCAATTTATAAACATTTTTATGTCATATCGTGCACTTACAAAGCTGCGGGTTTGGCACTCTTGCCTATATGGCACTATAGGCGTCACTAGACTTATTTCAGGTAGCTTTATTGGTTTTTCTTAATTTTCGCTTTTAAATTAATTTCTGTCTAAAATTATGGCGAAACTTAAAAAATGAGTTCAAAAAAGCACATGAAAAAATGATAGCTGTGTAGCAAATGGTAAATAAGTTTAACACAGTTAAATCAATTCAGTACTGGATTTAATTTCATTAGTTTTGCTGTCGATTGCATAAAGACGGTTTTTTTTTAAGCAACTGCTTTAGAAAGTACACATAGAGTTGGCATTTGCTGACAATGGCACTTAACTAGAAACATTTTTGATTTTTTAATATTGCTCAACAGCTTATTCAATTAAATAAAATAACGATCAACATAATATTTAAATTTTACCTATATGCATATGCAAACATCATTTGCAAAATTCAACGATAAAATGTAACTTGATATTTTTACAAGCTTTATCAGGAAGACCATAATTAGCCAAATAAATATACATTCACCTTTAACTTTTAATGGATGAACATTTGTTAGCTTTCGTATGTTATTTAAATTTGTTATCTTATATTAGTTAATTTTTTATTATTATGCCCAATAACAAACCATCAAAATTGAAGTCAATATACTACAAAATAAAAATAAAAAAAGAAAAAACAAATATAAATTTAAATCCACCGACATTCGTCAAAATTCAAAAATCAATTCAAAGTCAATAAAATATTTAAATATAATTTGCAAATTTTCGTTATCTGTAAAGCATCAAAGCAAACAAACTTCGCTGATTTTCGTTGTGTCTGCGGTTAACAAAGAAAGTTTCCATAATGAAGCAAAAAAAGCACAGACAGGCAGCAGGCGGACAGTGAAAGACGACAGCAACAGCATTGAACTCAACTCAAAGAAACCACTTTTATTATCTGCTGCGGTATGCACAACAGCACAACAGATAACGATAATTGAAAATTGTGCATTGAATTGAGCAAACATCTTAATTTAAAAATAATTGTGAAAAACCGACTAAATTAAATTTGAAGAAAAAAAAAAAGAAAATACCAGCAAAACAAAAAAAACCATAAAAATGTTTTAAATGAAACTAATTCGCGCGAAGCGTGCAAACAAACAAAATACCATGCAAGTCAATGGTGTTGGCAGCTGCTGTTGCTCTGTTGCTGCTGCTGCAGTGCAATGAAAAAAATTGTCTCTAACTGTTGACTATTTTCGTAACTTCTTTTGTTTGCATAAAGCAAAAAGTGTTTTAAAAAAAAAAAATCACACAGCGGCAGGTGAAAAGCATTTTCGGGCTTTAGCGTAATTTCGTAATGGCGTCTGTCGGCTCTTGCAGACATAACGGTTAAGCGCAAAGTAAACGCCATTGATAATAGTTTTTTAAATAGACAATAGCTGCAGCATTAACTAATGTTGTTGCTTTTGTTGTTGCTGCTGGCGTTGCACTCATTGTTGCAGCAGCAGCCGCAGCAGCAGCCGACAAATGCTTTTTCATAATTTTCTTTTGCAATTTTTTCGGGCTTTCCGTTTTTTATTATTTTCTTTGAGTTTTTCTTTGTGTTTTTTTTTTGCGTTTCATAATGAAAGAAAAAAATGATAAATTGTTGTATGAAAAAAATATAATAATGTTCGATTGTGTATAAATTGTGGGCAAAAAGAAAAAAATAACAAAAATTCGCAGGTGGAAAGATAAACAAAAAACTAAGCAGAGCCTAGCTACGGGTTACAGCATTGGCGGCTATTTGTTTTCTTTTTTTTTTTCTTATATTTTATCTTATTTGTATATTTTGCGACTGGCAACAATAATTGAGCAGTTACTGCATGTTGCAGCAACATAATTACATACTATGCAAAAGCCAACAACAATAACAACAACAACTATCTCATCGGCAATAATAATAACAATAACAACAACGACAATTGCAACAGCTCAATGAATTTGTTGTAATTATGTGCAATGTCTTCTTTGATTACACAGAAATATAAGCAAAAAAAAATTAACAATAAAATACGGCGAAGAAACAGTGTATTGCCAAAATTGCGCTGATCCATGAAGTACATTAGGCCAAGACAATAATTACAGCAGCAACAAGAAGTTGCGGTTTAAGCCAAATCGAATTAAATTGCGACAAGAGAAGAACATTGCAAATAATTCACATAAAAAACTACAGTCGGAAGTGTCATTAAGCGTGACAGATGATTGAAGAGAGAGATAGACTAGCCGACAGACAGGCACGCAAACTTGTAAATAAAATTACAAATAAATTGTTAAAACCACAATGCAAAGCAATCAGCAAAAAGCCAAAGGAATATGAGTACACTACCTTAAATAATACAGACAATCAGACAGACAAATAAGAAGAAAGACAGACATCTTGGGCTTATTGCTTACCTACAAGCAGCTGACGTTGTCTCACTGTATGTCTGAATGTCTATCCGTCTGTCTGTATGTCGATGTGCTTGTCTATGTATCCGTAAATGAGGTCATCATATCCGCATTTCGTATTTATGATGCGCACAAGGCAATAGATTTTGTGTTTTAATGCACAATGGTTAAATAAATAATGCAGCAAAAGGCGCAACTCCGTGAGTTCATCAGGAGGCATGAGCAGCAGGTAACGTCATGAGGCGCAGCAACATTTGCCGTTAAGTAATTGATAAAACGTAAGCAGCATTCGACTTCAACCGTAAAGGGGTTAGGTTCCCTCCTATGCACTGAGTGCCTGACAACTTGGAACTTGTGCAATAAAACCAAGTGTTGGGACAAACAAAAATTCTAATAATAATAGTTGTGTTACAACATTTCTAAAGACTAAACTACATTTGTTAATAAAAAGTCTGTAATACTGTCGTTGGATTTGATATATACACTTATGAGAAAACAATTTAATTCTATATCTGCTATAAGGCTGCAAATGAAGTCTAAGTCAGCTTTAAAAACAAGAACAGAGTTAAAAAACTTGAGAGCACAGCTGTCAGTCAAAATAAACATATCAATATTGTATATATGTAGATAAGTGCAGCAAGTAAGCGATCTTTTTACCTTCCCTAGAAATAGTATTGCCGCCACTGTGACTTGCATTATGTATACAAATAAACACCCAGCTGTAGGGTCTAAGTTTCGTCATTTGCTTGATTTGCTTGCCAAGTACAGAGTAGCACCGTTGTCGGCATGTGTGTGAGTGCGCGTTTCGATCATATGACTGTCGTGTTGTTGGCAGTGTCGCTAATTAATTTTTTTTATATATTAATCATGTTTTACCTTTACGGTTTTCTTATCTCAGAGTGGTTTACTTAATGCATATGACTCACAAACATTATTATTGGTACAACTCATTCAAGTGTTACAACACTAAGCCATCAAAAAAGTTTCTGCTCTATCTCATAAAGCTTTCTTATACGTAGTTCTAGAGAACTAAGAAACTGCTCTATATAAGCGGCCTGACCTAGTTGCAGCATATATATTTCACAGCTGCAATGTTTCAGTGTTGCTTTCACTACTTTTTGTAGCCACATTGTCTGAGGGTCTGGGCACTACACCTTGAATAATGCCAAGCTACAACTTTTGTTAATGTTTGGCAGCTAAATCAAATCATTTAAAATGTGTACGTGCTAACATTTATAACAAACGATATTATCACGACACCAACAACAACAAAAAGAATAATAATAATAATAATAACAACAAAGCCATGATTCGCATTAAAACCAATTAGCTGTTTGATTTTATCGTTTAAGATCTGTTTCACTGCACACATTCGCTGCATGCGTGCGCGCAAGTTCTTGAAACCTTTAACTAGTTTAGCTCATGTGGTCTTTTAGATGTGGTTATTGTTGCCTATTTTCTGCTATTTTATCTACATTTCGACTAATCTATAACAGACGTGCTGCGTCACAGATTCCGTAGAACTTTCTCCGAAAGCTTTGCCACTGTTGCTGCTGCTACTGTGGCTGCGGCTGCCGCTTTTGTTGCCGTTGCTGTTGCTATTGTTGCGCTTATTAACATTGTCGAGTAAGTTGCTGCTGCTAATGTGTTGTTGCTGATTAAAAATCAACTTAATCCACACGACGACGGTTTTCGCGCTGCACGCATTTTAATTGCCACAATTTTGTGTGTAAGAGCCGAAGGAAAGCGCAGACAAACCTAAAACTAAAACTCAATGCCAAGTAGCACACACACAAGTAGCGCAGCGGCATATGAAAGAAAAGCAAAAACAATGAAAATAAGCACAAATACAAGAAACAACAATTAACCGTATTTACGCATCTCTAACTACACAGATGGTTTACATTCATTACGACAATTTCCTAGGTTAAGCGGAGCGAGCGAAACTCAGATATGGCGCACGAACTTGTTGGGCTCATAGAGCATGGAGTATGGGGATTGGCCAGGGCCTGTGCATGTGCATTTTGCCGGTCTCTCGGCTGGGTTAATTGCGCACAAAGATGAAAAACATTAACGCCTAATGAATGAGCACACGTTCAAGCTTAAAAGTCGCCGGAGGCAAATACATGGCAAGACCGCGCCAACGTCGTGCCTTGGCAAGTCTTTGCGCCGTATATGGCTTAAATGCAAACAACCGAAACTTAAAAGTTCAGCTGCACATCATGCTAATGTCTTTTTCGCCGGGAGCAGTATATTTATATTGGCCATGTTGTCTAGAGTACTATACAGTTAGACAATTGCAGTTTGTCTGTTGTGCTGTTTTTTTTTTTTTTTTTTTTTGTTTTAATTCATCTCTCTCCGCTGCTTTACGTTTTTGAGGTTAAGTAATGCGCTCGCCGACCTACACACCTATTTTATTTTATTTATTTATTTTCATTTATTTTCTTTTTTTTTTTTTGTTATTGTGTTTTTTTTGCTTCAAGTCTTGCTTTCTGCTGCTTTCTGGTTTTGTTTGGCTGCTTTGACGTTTGCATGTAGATACATTTAACTCCCACTGTTTTTTTGTCATTTGTTTGGCGCGTCTGCAATTTTTTTTTTTTCTTCATTTCGTCTTATTTTGTGTGTTACAGCAACATTGTATCTTAAAGATACACATAGAGCAGCTGTTGTGAAAGGAAAGGCGCAATAGTGCGCGTGAGCGTCAGCGTAAATTGTGTTAAGTTCTTTGCAGTTGCTGCTGCTGCTGTTGCTATTGTTGCTTTTGTTGTGCTTTCTAATGGCTTGTGTACGACTGTCGTTGTATCTCTGCCTGCACGTTTGTGCGTCCGTCGCTGTGTCCGCTTTTTTGCCGTCACTGTTTAGTTTAAACAATTTGATCGACTTGACGCCATTTAGTTAGTTTTCTTCTGCACCTCCTTCTCAGTTTTATGCTTAAACTTTTTTCACACACACACACTCGCTACGTGTATTTTTTTTTTGTTGTTGTTGCTGCCTTTTTATGAAGTGCCCAGTTAATGTCTGCGTTGATGATTATTTTCGTACCAGTCGTCGAGTTTCCCAAAACACATACAAAACATATCATAGAGCAAAACAAAAACAACAAGTGAAACAGAAAGATGAAAAAAAATCAACAACAAGCACCGACGTCTTAAATTACTTGAAGTCTAACGATAATTAGTGGCATTATTTTCTCATTATTCTTTATTTGTGTATAATTTATTCTCGTATATTTTTGAAGCACATTAAATAGGTGGCATCGTCGTTTTTTCTTCTCCATTTTTTAAGTTGCACGAAATATGATTTTTTTTATTTGTTTTGATTTTTTTTTTTTTGGTGGGCGGCAAGCTTTAATTTAGTTGATTTGCTTGGGAAGTCGTCGTGAGATCATTTTCGTAGACTTTGTTACATCTGTTACAAAAATGTGACGGCAGTTTTAAAATGCAACTCAAAGGGGACATCTGCGCTGATGCTAAACTTATGAAGACGTTAAATGCTCTTAACCTGCACTTGGTATAAATTCTGAGTTTATGTGATATATGAGCACACTGTTAATCTATTGCGCTATCGGGGTTGTCATTTTTAAGTTGTGTGGGTGTAGAAGCTATACATGCAAATGCACGATATAAAAAACACGAGTGATTTCTTTTTCTTTGTATTTTAAAGACTTGATGATTAATTGTTAGACATAGCAAGTTCTTAAAATAAAACTTAAAATGATACGATGTCGTATATCTGTATTACGCATTCTGTGCGGTATTAATGGGGAATCCCCCTAAAGCAGTTGGCAAAGTAAGGGATTACAAACGATTTACCTGGTTTCTAAGTTAGCTTGGCATAAAAAATAATGAAATCGTGCCATTTTTTTTTCTTGGCCAACTACTTATTTTTTGAGTGGTTACTGTATCGTTATTTCGATTACTATGGAAACCTATTCGAGCGCTTTGTGCATTCTACTGTTGCATAACTTCATTGCGAGTGCAAGCGCCGTCTATCATGGCAATCTGAACGCCGCCAAGACTGCACGACTGAACCACAATTGTGAGCTGCTGCCTGCTGTTCTTATGTGATAGATGTTTTTACAAGTAATCTATGGCTATAAAATTTATTAAAACCGCAACTAATTTTATTAATTGCCCTTAAAAAAAATAATTAGATAAAAATGCAATTTAAACTTGCCGATATCTGATTTAACACCACATACCCCCCATAAAAACTATACGAGCAAACAGGTCAGCACATAAAACGCAGCTGATAAGTAACGAACTTTCAAATCACCAACCAATGCCAAGACGCAAGAAAAAAATGTAGAAAAAAAATATTGACGACAGTGTTGCCAATGATTTCCGTAAAAACCCAAGAAGAAAACATTTAACAGTCAAAATGCCAACACGTAGCCAAGCAGCCAAATCAATACAATTGACTTTGATTACGTGTCAAGCGATTTCCAATGATAAAAAATTCAGCTATTAACTGCCAACGATAGACTGCTGCCGAACGCAAAAATAAAAATAAAAAATTTAAAAACAAAATACGTAGAAAAAACTATGCTATTGACATAGTTACACGCTCAAAAGAATACAACTGACGCAATTAGACAAACACTTGCGAAAATGTTTGTATGAATTCTTCTATAAAAGTATGCGAGTATTTGCTAATCAAATACGACAGACAACGAAATATAGCAGCAGCAGAAATCGCAACAGAAAACAAAAAACTAAAGAAGCATAAACGGCATACAGCTAAAAAGCTTGAAATTGTACCAAAAAAAGAGGAACAAGCCAACAAAAACAACAACATAACACACTAATGTTGTTGTACTATATGTTGCCAACACTTGCGTACTAAGCAAAGCCTGCACAAGTCAAGTTAAGCCAAGCTGAGCGAGTAGACGAGTATATGAACGTATGAGTCGATTAAGTGAGCGGAGCATGTGAGTGAGCGTAGCCAAGCCAAGTCAACGCAAGACGCGCGCCTGTATGTGGAAATGTGTAATTTACCCTTCAATCAATGCGCAACAAATCAGTTGGCAACGCAGCAGCAGCAGTGGCAGCGGCAGCCAAGCTAGGCAAGCCAACCAGCCAGCAAGCCTCAGCGAGCAAGTGCAGCCACTCGATACGAGTCGATACATTGCGATTCGTAGCAGTTGGCAGCACATTTGGGTTAACTGACAAAACTGTGCGCGCATACGACTGTGCGAAAACTAAATGACTAACTGAGTGTATGTCTGCCTGTCTGTCTGTCTGTGTAACTGTAAGCACACTGCATACACGATGAACTGTCTGCCTAAGTGCTTGAGTGAGTAAGTGTATGCGCATACGTAGCGTAAGGTGTTTGCCACACGCTTGGCCAATCGGTTTATTGTTGACGGCCAGCCGCAGCGGCAGCAGCAGAGTAGCATATAAGTGACTGACTCAGCGATTACTTGCTGACGCTCGCTGCTGTCGGCTTTATCGTCTTTGTATTTTGCTTTATACATTTTAAGCATAATTTCTTGAGCAATGTCAGCCACAGCGAAATCAATCAGTTTTCATTTAAATAATAATATTTCTCCGGCAACACACAGAGCATCATATAAATCTTGCGTTATAAATTTTATACCAATTGGTTATGCTTTTTTTTTGTTTTTTTTGTTTTTTTTTTTTGTCTTTTATTTGCCGTAAGACATCGTTATAAAGGAAATGTTAGCGCACTAATGTCGGTTATTAACATGCCCATTTCAACTGTCAACAATGTGATTAAAAGCATGAAAAAACGCTATTGTAAAATGCACAAAAGCAGGGGGGAAAAGCCAAGACAAAAACAGTAGTGAAGAAAAAGCCAAAACCAAGGCCAAATTGCATTTCCTATTATACAGAAAATGTGCGCACGCAATAAAGACAAAAAGCTAATAACAATAATCGATGCGTTTTTGCTGCTGATTGTTGTTGTTGTTGCCACAGTTACAGTCCGCTTAAGATAGACATCGATACAATTTACAGTTTCCTCATTTTATGTGTGTTATTGTTGCCACATTTGGCGCAAATTGAAAACTTCCCACGAAGTTGCATTGTCCAGTCAGCCAAACCAACTTTGTCGGTCAAATATGGCTGGAAATTGACAATTTTCGTGCGATTTCTTATGCGGAACTTGTGCCGTCGAAAATGTGGAAAAACTTGTAGAACATGCCAGCACAAAAAATAGAAAAACTAAACTTACAAAAAAAACGTATAAAAAAATTAACAACATGCGTCAAAGTAAACGAGCAAGAAGAGTTTCATTTTTTTTATTTTAAGCTTTTAGCCAATAAAAAGAAAAAAAATAGAAATAAAAGTGCAATAAAAAAACCGAAATAAAAGTTGGAAAATATAAAAAATCGTGTTAGCAGTTAAGACACATAAAAATCGTGTGGAAAACTCGCTTAGGAAGCGTGCTGAGTGCAATAAGCGCAACTGTGCCCGCAATAAGCGCCGCCGCTGCACGCCAAAAAGAAAATTTATGTATGCCATGACTTAATGCAAAAAACCAAAACAGCAAATATTGTCATCGTTTTTGTTGCTCTTTATTGCTGCTGCTGCTGTTAATATTGTCTTTTACATAATTTCATGCCGTGTTTTAAACTAAGTCAACTCAAATTCAGCGAAAAGTGCCAACCCCACAACACAACAGAAAAAGTCGAAGATGCCGGCGACATACTTTTGACATTTGCACGCTTACAAAATTTCGTAATTAAACTTTTAAATTAGAAACTCAACACGAAAGCTAGCAAAGACAAAAAAGCCAACCGAAAAAAGTCGAAAACAAAAATAATGAAATTTTAATGTGGCCAACAACAGCAATAACGTAGAACTGCTGTTGCCAAGTGCAAATATAGCCGCAAGGCATACGCGGCTTATGCGTGACTTTTGCACATACGCGCGCGCCTAAAATTACATTTTAATGTCATGCGCCAAAGCAAACGACGCGTAGACAGACAATTTAATAGGCAAACGCAAAACGCAACGCATAGGGCAACGAAAGTTAGTCAGCCGAGAGAAGGAGAAAACGAACAAAAAATTGGCGGAAATTGAAACAAAGCAAAACGAAAAGAAACTTAACAAAAAATTGAAAAAAACAAAAAATATAAAAAATATTTAAAAACATAAACAAAACAAAAAATAGACTACAGTCAAAAAAAAAATAAATCAAACAAAATGTACGCGTTTGCGTATGCGTCTCTGCTGCGTCTGCTTAGGCACACCAACAACAACATGCATAACGATACATGAAAAAGCACAAACAAAAGTAAAGAGCAAACAAGATTTCCGCATTCCATGCTTGCTTGCAGGCAGCCACCAACAACAGCGAGAAACAACAACATACAATCATTTGGATACATGCGAAGATGCGCACCGCAATGCTGCTAAACATGCGCCAAATGTTGACGAAGACGACGACGGGCACGACAACAACCAACAGCCGATGCTGCTTTTTGAGCTGCTGCTGCTGCTGCTGCCGAAGCCATTGCAAACAAATAAACGTACAATACTCTTATTTTTTTTAATACCCGCGCACTCAGTCAGTCAGCCTGCATGGCTACGCGCGCCACGTACAATTGTTGCAATGTGTGGAGTGCAGCGAGCGCAGCCGTTGAAGTGTTAACGTCGACGTCGCAGCTGCTGCAGCAACACTAGGGAGTCAAATATAATGTAGCAGCGTAGACTAACCTAAATTTTGTTGCGTGTCAACGTTGTGGCTGTTGTTGTTGTTGTTGTTGACTTAGTGATGGGGACTGTGATGGTGATGGTGACTGCGTTGGCGATAGTGATCTGTGCAGTCTGCTGTTGGTGTCAACGCTGTTGCTGTTATTGTTTCCTTTTTTTTGTTGTACCAAAACAGTTTGACTTTTAAGCGAATTGCAATTTCTTTTAATTTTATTTTATTTTTTTTTTCTAGCTACTCTTTTCTTTTTTTTTTTAAGTGCAAATGAAGTTGCCAACGACTGCCCGGCACAAGTGGAAAGTGTTGCCAATTTTCTTTTAGTTTTAATTGTGTAGTTTATTAACTCTACTCGCCGATTTCCACCCAATGCTGCCTCTCCACTGCAACTAAATTATCTCGTTATCTATTGCTCGCTTTGTGTTGATTATTATTATTTTTATAAATAAATATTTTTTTCTTTATATTTATTGTGTTGTAATTTTGCTTTTAAGCTGCTGTTGCGATGTTGCAATTTAGTTTTGATTTATTTACAGCAATTCGATTGAAATTATATGAAAATTGCTTGGCAATTTATTGCTATTGCTTTCGTTGTTGTTTTTGTCAGGAAGTTATGGATTAAAATGTGTGTAATATTGTATTTGTGAGCTTAACTTCATTTAAGTGAGTTTAATGTTACTCTTTTTTTCTTTCCTTATTTAGTTATTATTAGCTTTTTGTATTTTGTTTTAGTTTTTCTTTCACTTCTTTGTTAATTATCTGCTCTGTAATAGATCATGTTAATGCCAAAGTTTTGCTGTTTGGCGTACTCCCATACGTCTGCCGCCTGACATTTGACCCATTAAACTGTCGACTTCTAAAACAAATCTGTTATAATATATGACAGCGCTTTTTAGTCATAAAAATATTGTAAACAAGCCATAAATTATTTATGCGATTCAGATTTTGTTTAAAATTTATACATGCATAAAAATACACAAAGCACCAACTCGTTGCTTAAAATATTTAAATATGGGAGTGTACCAATAAAAACTAAAATCATTGCCAAAATATAAACTTTCGACAAGTTTTGACAATAAGTAAAAAAAAATTATCTAAATGAATCGATTTTGTAAAAATCTTCAGTTACTAACGAAATATGTGAATAAGATGAATTATCAGTTAGCTGGTTTTGTAGATTACATTTTTATATTATTAAAACTAATAACTACACAAAAATGCAAACAAATTTATACAAGAATATTCATAATGATTTATTGAAAAATGTTGGAAGCATAATTTGCTTAATTGTTCTGGATTCCTGTTTGACTTCAAAATTGGAACACAAACATTTATTGCCAATAAGTTCAACTAGATTGTGGTGGCTTTATTTTGATCAGGCGGTGATTTTCTTTTAAACTGTTGGCATCTTTGTTGTGGATTTTTGTACAATTTGAACTCTTTACTAGAGTTTACATGGGCAACCCTAAAACGCGTGCTCAGCAAAACAATAAACTCTTTCTTTTCGGCGTTCGTTAAAAAGAAAGTGATAAATGGTTTATTAAAGAAACGATTTTTATTAAACTCTGATCTTTTGCCCGAATAAGTAACGCTTGGTTAATTTTTTGATTAGATTAGTTACGCGCGCGCATAGGCACAGCGTTAGAGATTGTAAAAACGTTCTAGAAGTAATCGCAGAATAAGCGCAACCCTTCCCCTTACTCCTTTGCAACACAAACCGCAAAAGCTACCCACGCGCGGGTTTTCCACACACTCACACATACATGGGCTCATAGAAAGTAGAGCAGCATTGTTGTGTATAGTAGAGAGCAGAACATCGTCTATAACGCAGTTAGTGCGCAAAAACAAAAAAAAAAACGACTAACAATAAGTAATAAAAAAAATTTGCAATAGCGAAAAAAAAAATTAAATAAAAATGAAAAAATAAATAATTTAATAATAACAATAACGCTGGCATACAATGCCATAATGCTAATTTATATAAATACAAATAAGCACAGCAACAACAACAATAATAGCAGACGTTGTTTTATGTTTAAATAAAAGAATAAAATAAATATTGTATATAAAAAATAAAATGGAAAATTTTTGATAAGCTTTAATAGTCGAAATACGCGTCGACAATGTGAACACATGAGACGCATGCAACTTTGACACATTGTATGCGAATTTAAAATTGTACATATAAAAACATATTAAAAATAATTGAATGCGCGCAAATATATCTTTAAAATAATATTATGCATGAGATGTGAGCAAATAGCAGATACACGAAATCTCTTGTTGCACATTTGAGAACTGTAACACAAAACTCAAAACCGAAAACTAAGCAAGCAACCAAATTGAATCTCAGCTTTAGTGCACAGCAGCGACAACAATTGCAGATAAGTAAAAAAGCCCCCATACAACTGACAAACAAATAAAAATAATAATAAATAAATAAATAATATGTGAAAAATTTCACAACTTGCAATTTTACAATTGAAAATATAATTTTTTCTTCTGCTGCTGCTGCTTCTTACTTCATGCCTGGCAACGTTCATATGTGGATTCATATTTTTGCACAGTTTCTGCTGCTGCTGCTGCCGCTGCTGCTGTATCCGCGTTAAGCGTCGCCCGCCCCCCGTGAGCGATTGTTCCGACCACTCTGAGACGTGGCTTCAACAAGGTTGTCTTATCGACAGACAAACAGACAGGCAGACCGACAGAGAGGCAGTCCAATGAGCCAATTGTATGTATTGTACGCTTATAAGTCTTTGCCTGCGTGTCGTCGCCTGTTCGCATCATGCATGCAAATTTACAGATTTTGAAATTTATACACGCGTATACAAGAGAGTGACTACACAATTTATATGGAAATGCGGCTCGCTTTGGCTTTGTGTCGTTGCATATCAAATGTACTGAGCCACACAATGAGACTAGCTGAGCTATATGAGCGCTGCAGTGCCCTGTTCCACCGTGCACAATGGTACGCGTTAAATGCAAATGCTTGGAACTGATTGCCGGTAATGCTGAGGGTTAAGCGGAGCTGTGGCAGTTTTAAATTTAATAAAACTGTTGTGCCGTACTCACTGAATAAAAATCAATCCCGAAACGCTTAAGATAGGCCACAGCAGCAGAGCAAGGCGTCGGCTATAAATGGGATTTATGACAATGGCATGCATCGTTTCCTTTAGTCAGATGACAGACGTTAATCGTTAGCAATGTCTGAACAGTTACACTGTCCTTTACTCAGCGTATGTAGGAATTTCGGCATTGATGCCCGCAACTTTGTCACCTACAAACTGGAGGCCTTGTTATCAGTTTCGGAGCTCATGATATGTCATTCACTTAGTATACAGAACTGATAAGCAGCATACGGACTACCAGCAGCCGATTGAAGGCGCTACACAAACAGCTGTTAAAGCAAAGGTTTTGCGAAAAGCAGGGCAGCTTTTTAGTTCTTTTTCTTTATTTACTTGATAAGAAACTGTCGAGAGTCCAATTGGTTTGTTTACATTCTTTTAATATTCATGCATATTTACATGTCTAGAAAGACAGCAGCAAAGCAAATAATACAAAAAAAAAATGTCTTATACATGCTTTACAGACAGTCAAGGTAACCTGCCTAGCTGTCTTTGCGATCTTGAGTAACCCATAGACTTTTATAAACACTTTAGAATCGACGCTACAATTAAATAGAAATCGCATATAATTGACGATATTTTTATAACATAAATCGATCAAACTGAGCGTCAGGGTTCAACTTAATTGATTATTTCCACCAAACACTAACGTCAATACTAAATCAAACAATAGGCTCGACTTTGCGCAGCACTGCGAGTGACCAGATCACCCTGATATATGTTGTCATAGTGATCCAATTTAATACCTAAGTGAGCATGACAGACAAAGGCACGGAAGTCACGTATGCAACTTTTTAACTGGCTGCATTTCGACTGGCGAAAGAGTTTATGGTATGTAACTAATGAAAATCTATGAAACACCTTAGCAGGCACATTCAATAAATTATTTTATAATATATATTATAACAAACTTACAGATTTTCATTAAAAAGTTTCGATAATGAAATGTATTCTTTGATAGCACGAACTTATCAAATATATATGTATATACATATGTACATGCTTTATTTTTTTCTTTTTTAAAGTTTTTCTTATTTATTAGTGCTTTTAACAAAACCTGTCAATTGCTGTGTTCTACATATCATTTTTAACAGTTGATAAGCGACAATAACCGCAGACCAACAACATGCACTTTGTTTTTTAGGGTCTTAATTAACTTTAAGTGTTTTCACCAACAGCAAAAATATACAATATGTACAATAGCAAATGCAACAACAAACAGCAAAATACATGTTTAAATTTCAGCAAAAATAAATGAATGACTGACTGAATGTATTATTAAACAATAAAGCGCATAAAAAGAGTGTATAAAAAAAAACGCAATAACAATTAAAAATGCCAGCCAAGTAAAGCAACTGCGAGAAAGAAAAATAAAATAACAAAAAAAAAAAGTAGACTTCAATGCTTTGCACATCGCCAGCAGTGGCTTAATAGCTGTGCTATAGGGTGCATGTTGTTGTTGTTGTTGTTGTTTTTATTATGGTTCCGCACTCGTAACTTGAGCCGCGACCCGCATGACAATATTATACACTGCGCCAGGCAAAGCAACCAGCAAACAGCAACCAAATGTGGGTTAGTTGCAATAAAAATCATGCGCAATGCCGAAATCAATATACAATCAACATTATGCTTGTCAACCAAGCTGAGGGACAGACAGTCTGGTGGACAAATAGACTGAGTAACGTAAATGTACTTGCAACAAGCGACCCCACACATGCGTGCAGCTAAGCCAAAGCAAATAAAACTGCAGTCAGTAGAAATTATAAACTAACTGCCAGTTAGTTAATTAGGCAGTTAAGTGATTAGCTGGCGAGTGTAATAGCCGCAGCAGCAGCAACAACAGCTCAGCACTGACAATTGTGGCGTTGCTTAATGCTCGAGTCTTACGGAACAGCACACAAACACAATATAAAGCGCGACATGAGGCAGACTGACAGACAGACAGTCACACATAAATGTACTTGCGCATATGTAACTATAATGTGCAATTAGCGGGCAAGTGGGCAATGTGTGCATGCAAATTATTGAAACGTGCACAAAGCAGAAGCAAAAGGGCAAGAACGCGGGCGCGGCATGGCATGGAAGCTGGCATGAAGCAACAGCAGAATCTACACGACACGTCTGATCTGTGACTGCAGCAAACAGCAGCATACATAATTATGCGCACGTTCTTAGATACTTAATGGAGGGCCAGTTCTGTTTATCTGCACTGTGACCAAGCGTTGCGTTCAAGTGTGTAAGACAGCCAATTGCAGAACAATGCAAAACAAAACATGACAGACCAGTGCCGGAGCGCAACTAGTAGCGCTGCAAAGTCAAACAAATTAACGCTTGTGGCTGTGGTGTTTCAGCAGTTGCGCTATATTCTTGAAAATACAATTGCACCTCACAATCTAAAGAGCAGTTACATGAATGTTTCTATCCTGAAGGCGATCTGGCATTTGGCTACAGCTGCCGACAGAACAACGTCTCAGCTGCAGTGTAGTGCATCGCAAAAACTAACTAAATGATAAAGTAGCTACAAATGTAAATAATGCAAAAAAGTTGAAATGAAAATGCGCAAAAAAAAAAAGATTTTAGCATGAAAAGTGTACAAACCATTTAATTAGTGGGTTTCCATGTAAGCTACACAATGTTGCTTAAAGTTATTTGTTATTTTTTTTGTATTGCTTTTCACAGGCACGTTACAGGGTGAACTCAAATGCCGTTTTTAGTTAGTTTTGCTGCTGATAAATTTACTATATAATTTAAGCAATTATTTATTTGTAATTTAATTTTTTTCGATAATTAAAACCAAAACATAGATGTTCATGTTTTGTTAAGGCACTTATTTTTCTTTCTGTACTGTAGCAGGTTTCACTTTTTGCACATCTTCCGTTTATTTCATAATTTCCGTACAAATATGCTAATTTTTATTTCAAACTATTGGAAATCTCCGTAATACGCTGACTCATTAACAAAGCACACAAATAAATGACATTTTGCATAACTGCAAAAATTTATGTAAATTTTTTCTTCTCTTTATTTGTAATTTGTAAAAAGATCTAGAACGCGATCAGCAGTAGCATGCGTACGATTAAGCAAATGACGCAAACACTATAGCAGGCAGAAGCTACAACAAAAAATGATGCTGTCGAACGACGACGCAGCTGACAACGCGACGACGCACGAACGCAGCCGAAGTAGCAGTGAAGAAACCGACAAAACACTGAATACACGTAATCAAAAGAATAAAAGTATAATCAAAAGAATTTTAATATGTTTTCTGCAAGGCTCTTTTTATGTTAATTTTTCTGTTGTTGTTATTTTTCGTTTGCTTTTACACATCCCTTGCCGCTGATACAAATAAACGTAGCACACAAAACAAAAAAGATACAAAGTGCAAAAGGTATACTAAACGATCTATACGCACACAGTGTTCGCCACTGCTGATAAACAATAGTAACAATAATCCGTTATACGCCGAGTGCGTTGTACGCGGCATCAGTATTGCTAAACAACTAAATTCAGCTCAAGTGCTGAAGCGGCTAAGTGAGCGTCGCGCGCTCTTTGAGTTAGTAACTTAATAAATGAGCGTAACAGCAGCACTGGAAATGATAGCAACAATTCAAGTATATGTACAAAAAATATACAAATGCATGAATAAAACGAACAGCATTGAGCCTTCTGTAAGAAAAAACGTTCCGCTGTCTACATGAGTCATTGTTATATTAGCCAACTGTGTTAGACCTAGGCAATTGAGTGGATGCAGAAGCAAGCGAGCGAGTCAGCGTGCCATTGAGCGAGTTACTAGAGAGTGAATGAGTGAGCGAGTGGGTCTGCAACAAGCTGCTCACTTTCTATTTGTGCTAAGTGCAACTGTAGAAAGACAATTTATGATCAACCTAAACGACTTAAATTGACTTAAATAGGAATTAAGTACGAAAAATAAAATATAATAGTATTAAATATAAAGCAGCCAAAAATTTATTAAATTAAGACTCAACAACGCCAATCAAATAATTTACAAAGTCACTAGCTGCAGAGTCGCACTCAAATGATTTATTCAGCGACAATAACTTGAGGTTGCCTACAGTTGCTAAGCGCAACAAGCGCTCACGTATTCAGCGTGACTGCTGGCATGCTCTTTCGCTCAGTTGAGTTCAGTTCATTTTACACTCAACGAGGCGAAAACAAATGCGTGAAAAAACAAAAACAACAATAAAAATACTGAACAGCAGATGTTGCCAACTTGCATGTATATGTGTTTTCTATCCGCTACCACTTTTTGTTTAGGGTCTCAGTGCCTACCGTTTGTGTACCTGTGCTTCACTTCACTTCGCTCTTCCAATTATTTGTTTATGCTGTTTTTCTACTCATTCTAGATTGTTTTTTTCCGATTTATTTGTAAACAATATCGGTTCTTCTCGCTGCTGTTTTTCACGTTGTTATTTTATGGCATTCGCTGCACTTTTACTTGCGCCGTCTTGAACGCTTTGATATAAGTATGCTTCTGGTTTAGTTCAATTATAGCTAATTAAATCCTTGACAGAAAGGCTAACGCACTCAAGTAGCACGCATTGTCTGTCCCTCCAGTTCAATGCAGTATAAGCGACGGCTACACTCGCACCAGTGACACACTGCACCGTGGCAATACTCGCTAACGCTCACGCTTATCATTATTGCTTAATTACTATAAGCACCAAGCGACTGACCGATCCGTAAGCGTTTGTTGTGTTGTTATTCTCGTTGTTTTTGTTGTTATGCATTAATGTTGGACACAACAATGGGTTGCCATGGTGTATGTCGGTCACTGGCTTCAATAAGACTTGCATATGTTCAATAGTTATTACTTTTATTTTCTTTTTTTTTGTGTTTTGTTTATTTTTCGTAACCTTTGTGACCCTGTTTGCGTGATATTTTAGAATTTTCGTGGATTACGTTATGAGTTATTGAACAGACTAAAAACACTCAAGATTAGTTGGTTAACATATTCAGCCTAGCATAGGGAGCTTAGTGTTCATAAGGGCAGAAGTTTCAGTTCCCCTATTTCTGCTAATAAAATTAGTCAAATGAATGCCTTCAAGTAAAAGTATGCGACTTATCGTAGCATTAATCCTAAGGACTTCTCAAATATTTTGTTGTTTGCTGTTAATGTTATCATTATTTTTTCCTGGAAGTGCATTAATTCTCTTATCTGTGTGTCTTATCATTACTGCTGTGCATATTTGTGGAACTTTATTGTTGGTGTAAGTAAACGTGAAATCTAGGTAAGCGCCATAATACAGACCTTACTTCTGCATACTTGTTTAACAACTATAAAATATATATATAACTAAGCATATTGGAGTTATAAAATACTTGCTAAATGTGAAATCACTTCAATTTAGGCAGCAGTTTCTTACCCCGCATTATATTTGGACTCTATAAGCCTAACCTTGGTACAAGTACCTTGTAAATGACGCTTCTGTGCACAAATCCCACGAGCAAGCGAATGACATGCAGTCTTCACAATTGTGAGAATAATGAAGGGCTGAGAAGATATTTTTTATAAAGCTGAATTTTTAATTTACTCTCCTTAAAAATAACCCAATGGGATCTTTTTTAATTCGCTTGAAAAACAGACATGATAAATAAGAACACAAAAATATGTAAATAAAAAACCATTTATGTACCACGACAACAATTTTCAGTTGGAATCATTTTTTGTAACGCCTGATCAAGAAGGTCAAACGAAAACACAACGAATGCAAATACAATAAAAAACAATATGCGTAGATAATGAAACATATGTGCAACAACATTTACATGAATAACAACAATAGCAACGACAACAACAATAGCAAGCACAGGCAAACACAGCGCAGCACAAACAAAATTTAAACACAAGAAACTGCGCTGCTCAAAGCTTCGCAGCAGCATCTGAAATTGTTTGGTTAAATGCGGCAGAGTCCAACAATAAAGTATCTATGTATATATCTTATACATATATTAAATAATGAGGGTGCGGGATGAAAGTCAAGAATCGCTCATCATCTCGCGTATGGGCATGTATGGTAATAAAAAATGCATTACATTGGTATTTATGCAAGAGCATTTGATACATGAGCGGCGCTTTATGCGAGCGAGCAAGCGTGCGAGCGAGACAATGCGAGTAATAAAGTAAGGGTGTGAGCGTTAGTGAGTTGCAGCCTATGTTTGATTGAGATTGTGATTGTTGTTGTTGCATTGTGAATGATGGCAAACAATAACCACATTTGAATTTAATCAGTCATAAAAATGCAACAACAACAACAAAAGCTACAGCAATAAAGGCAAGAAACGATGAGGCCTCTTAGACTTTGCTGTGCGCGACAAAGAAAGCAATTGACTGCGGGTGCGGTGCGATGAGGCACGACTTGTCGCTGTTAAGTGTTGTTTGTTTGTGTCATAGACACTCTACAACCGCAAATGAAATCAAAATTGATTTGAATTTAGAATGTAAACAAGCGTTACAATTACAACAACAACAACAACAACGAATACATGTCGCATGAGCGAGCAACTGCACTGAGTTAAACTTGAGAACAACAAAAATAAAAATCAAAAGCGAAATTTAAAAGAAAATATGCATAAATAAATAAAATATGAACGATGGCAGCAGCGCGTCTTGTCTTTCGTGTAAATACGAATATGCATGCCCGCACATGCCGCCTACCCTAGCGGACTTATATGCATATGGATGCATGCGTACGACCTTAAGCAGCTGTTTAAAGTCATCCGTCTAGAATTTCAGGTATGCAGCGCAGTGTATGCTTGTGGGTGTCTAAGACGTCTGCATGTCTAAGCTTGTGCAGCCACATGGCAACGATTTACCTGGCATTAAGCGCGCGCGCAGGCGTACAAAATAACTTTTTAGGCAACTTTTTTTTTTTTATATTTTTCAAAATTTAATTTTTTCTTGTGTTTTATTTTTATTTAAAGTTTTCATTGTGTGATAATAAAATAAATGCAAATTACCAAAGAAAGCTTAGCGCACAGTAGGTGTGTGTAGCCAAAAGGAAAGTGATAAAGCATAAAAGAGTTAACGTGCTGAGCTTGCTGGCCAACTTGCCCCAACGAAACTCAACCGCATAGCAGTCAAGGTGTGTTTCGCCGTCTCGCCAGACTCGCATTCAGCAGGGGGAAGCAAAGAAGTGGCAGCCAAAAGCAATTAGTCGCCATTTAAACATTTTGCTTGACATGCTGTCATTTGAGACGCGTTGGCGAAATGCGCTGCTGGCAAATGTTTAGCAACATCAGCGTATCAAAGGGTCAAGAGCATTAACTTGTATACTTTGGAAAATACAAATTAAAAGCATTTGCTGGCAGCATAAAGCGTATGACCAGCTATGCGTGCTGCTCTATGCAGGGCTAGGGGGCGTATAATTCTGTCAACAGACGAAGAGACTTTCTCAGCTGTCATTAGTATGTGCGAAAGAAAAGGGATTAAATTTGCTACACCCCTGCAATAGCATCGACTGTCTATGGCAAAAACGCCACGCCATGCTGTTGGAGCACACACAAAAGCAAATTGAGAAAAGGAATAAAAAGCAGACGTTTAAAATTTGCTGACTGTGCACAAGTACCTTGTCTTGGCTATATATGTTTTAGCAAAAACAAAAATTTGTATAACATAAAATGTCAACAGAATGCATGCAAAATGAAGAAAATATTTCGTTTCTATTTTTTTTTTCTATATGAAATCAGCCGCTGTTCAGAAGTAACACTTCGCTGCAATCAAATGTGGCCAACTGCAAAGAAATCAGTTACGTCAGCAGCACAGCGGCGCAATGTTAAACGACAACGTCGACGTCAGCGTCAAAGTCAACGGTGGCAGCACAAACTGATAATGAAGCTTATGAGCTGAGTGCACGTCACAAATCACTGAGCTGCAAAAATACCAAAACAGCAGCAGCAGCAGCAGCGGCAATAATAATAATAACAACAACTACTAAATAACGTAGACAACAAAGACGAAACATGGGAGAACACAAAAGCGCACGCAAAAAAAAAAAAACAAGAGACAATGGCCGTCGGCAGCTGTTGTTGTTTTTGGCTGCACCTGTAAAGCACAAAATGCAACGCAACAAAGGCGAAGCTCAAACCCAACACAACACGCCACCGCCGCTTGCGGTATTGTTCATATATATATAAGTATGAGTATTTAAAAAAAACAGTTACGCTTTTGGCTCATTAATAAGCACACGAGTAAACTGAACGAAAAATGGCAGCAGCAAAAGAAAAATTAAAATAATTCGTAACGTATGAGCGCACAGGCAGCAAAAAACAATAACAATTTGGTTATAAACATTATATGTATTAACACGTAAACATACATATAAATATTGTATGTGCATATCTATAGTTATTTTTAAACGTCAGGGCACTGCTTTGCGCCACAGTAGTTGTGACTTATTTTTTTACAGTAAAATACAAAATTAGAGTAAATTGGAAACTGTAGCGAATGCAAATAAAACGAAATGTTACGCACGAGTGACAATTGCATTTTGTGAGTGCGGCTGATCAACTGTCGACTTTCATGATGTTAACATAGAATGTTATGTGCAGCAACTGTACACTTGCTGTTAAGCGTATTTAACGGAAATAGATTATTCATCAAGGGTGCACTGAATTTGAAATATGTACGTACTTAAGATAGCCAGTATGTTGGAAGAGCTAACAGAACCTGGCTGGCTAAATTATGAAGTTAAGCACCAAAAAGGTAAAATAACAAAAAATACACACACAATTAGACAAAAAAAAATATAAAGTTGCAAATGTCAGCGCTGCAACGTTTGATCGTGCTGCATCAACAACAAACAACAATATAAATAAATATTTTTGTAACCACCGAGAAACGCAGCCAGGCGGAACGCGACAGCCAACGAAAAAATATGTTTAGCTTAGCTTTAGAGGGGAAACACAACAACAACAATGATGATGAAAAACAGTAAAGCACGCAGTGAAGTAAGTTGGCGCGGTGGTGGGAGTAGGAACAGCATTGGTCGAGCGGCATCACAATGCAGTGCAATGGCAGGCAAGTGCAATTCGAAGGGTGTGGGTGCAAAGACAAGTTGCGAGCGGAAGTGATCAATTAGATAAAATGAAAAAGGAAGCGATCAAGAGAGTGTGGGAGAAAGCGAGAGAGAGAGAAAGAAATGCATTATCGACTCACCTTTTTGCTTGTGGCGGCTATGGCGGCTATTGCAGCTGCAGCCTCCTTGGCAACACCCACGCCGTCGGCGGATGTCGCATGCGTCGACGCTGACGTTGCGTAAACGAAAAGCGGCAGAGAACTAAAATTACGCAAAAAGCTGTCACTGCCGCGGCGTACATCCTTCAAACGACGACAGAGCAGCAAATTCTTACTAGCGAATGTCGATGTTGTTTTTGTTATTGCAGCCGCAACGGTAGAAGGCGCTGGTGCAGTTGGTATTGTTGTATCGGTTTCAATATCAATCGCCTTCGTCTTTTGTTTGGCAGTACTGACAACGTCAGCGTCAGCATCAACCGCAGCAGCTGCTGCTGCTAGGGTGTCTTGCCTGTCATGTTGTTGTCCTGCTGCGGCTGCTGTAGTTGTCGTAGTCGTCGTCGATGTTGCTACCATGTTTTTGACCATTTAATTGATGGTGGTATTTGTTTGTTATGACGATTAACGTTTGTTACTATAAAACCGATAGTCTTGCGCTTTTCTTCTTCTTCTTCTTAACAAGGCTTTGCTCTTGTAGGTTCACCACGGCGTTGACTTGGCAGACGATGGCGTCGGTGGCGACTGTGTCTACTGGCTGCCGCATTTTGCAAACGCACACATAGGAATTTTTACATATATAAACGTGTAACAAGAAACCACACACAACTATTTTCCACAATTACTTTTTGCCAATTTTTGCAAACTTTTTTTAACTTTTTTTGGGAGTAGTCACAGTCGCTCCCTAAATAAAATGAGAGGCACAAAAACGAAGCCGAAAAGAGCCAAAGCGTAGCAGCTGATAAAAAAAATGCAAGAAAACGAAGACGAACGAATTGCAAAAATCACGTATGCTTTTTCAAAATCAAATCTGGTGTGTAAATAATGAATACTGGTACACTGTGCGGTTAAGTTAACTTTAATAAGACCCACGTAGTTACACTTTAGTGACTAATAAAAGCGTATTTTATAAATTTATTTAAAAATCGGCATGCGAATCCATTCAGCTGGCAGTTGTATACTTTCTACACTAAAAAATCACAATCGTCCAAAAAACACCAAAAACGTTACACGACTACTCGTTACATACAACAGCTACTCGCCATTACATATTCAACAGATGGCAGCACTGAATGGCGCAACTATTTCAAACTCTAAAATTAAGTTATTGCTTGCAAAATTCGCAATATCGAATCTTGCGATTGCACCATCTTCAACTAGAAGTTTAGTTCGTACATTTCAGAATTTTACATAATTACTAAACACTCATGGTTGTATTTCCGACCGTTGTTTTTTTTTAATTCATGCATGACCGATTGTAATTTTTTACGATTATTCATTGTTTATAATGTATTTACATTGTTCACAAAATATAGAATAAATACCCTACTTATCGCTTGAGTTATGATAACCCTGAAAAAAAAATCATCGACACAGCAGTTCATTACATTTCAAGCAAAAGACAAAATTTTAAATAAATTGTACTTCAAAAAAAAAAACACAAGCTCGTGCGTTGCCCGCTGACGGTGTAGTTGTTGTTAAGACAGGTTGGTCCAAAAAACAATGGTTGCAAATAAGTGCGTGCAAATACGTAGAAATTGCAGATCATAAAAAATGGCGTGCGTGAGTCTATCTTTGTTTCTATAGGTAAATCGGCTAATTGGCGAACAGTGCAGGATATCAAGTGAACCGCAAGAAACCCGCTATTAAGCTAATAACATTCACCCAGAAACATCCGGCTGTCAAAATTTACACCATTCACAAGCACACACTTGTCATCGCATTCGCATAAGTAACGAGCACCAGGTTTGACTGTAGAGCTATCGCGCTTGCACACGGTTTCGCGAATTGCCATACATAAGTTACAGCTGCACCGCTCAAACGCCAAGGCTGGTTATAAAGGCTTAGTAGAATTAGAGTATAGCTAACTCGTTCACGTTGATTTCACCGCTGCAGACGTGAGAAAGACGGCTAGTTTCACTTTCCTATTTGGCCAGTCAGCGCGCTCTAGTGGTGGTTCGTGCCATTGCCTTTTTCGCCCATAGTTTGTTCGTTTTCGTCGTCGTGTCGGTCGAGTGCGGATTTTACAGAGCTGCGCGTAGCAGAAAATTGATATCGGAAATTCTACATTGTTGCCGTTGTAGTCGTTGTCGTCGCGGTCATAGTTGACAAAACTCGCCAGCAGCCTATTTTCCAATACAGCAAAATCAGATTAGCAACAACAACAGCGCTCAATTAAAACAGAAAAAATTTTCAATTCTTTCACTGATTCGGGTTTTGATTCTATATATTTAGTTTTTGTGCACTTTAAACACACACACTCATTTACATTGAGACACACACACACACACACGTAGACACAAACACACACACAGAAGAAATCAAATTACAATCATAGCAAAATGGCGTTAAAAAGAATCAATAAGGTATGTGCAAAAAGTACATTTTTTATACCACAATTTTCGTATGCGTTTTAAGGCATGAACAAAGTGAACGCCGAACAAAACACGCAACAATAAAATTAAATACTAAGGAAAAAGACAATAATGAAAATGTTTGCAAGCGAAAAAAAAATGTGAATTCGACGAGGACGTCGGTGATGAGTGCTAATAAGCAGCCCAAGAGGCAGCGCAACAGCAACAGCGGCATTGTGAAACAGCAATGAAATAAAAAAGAAGTTATTAAAAAATGGGCGACAATTAACACACGTTGCAGTGAACTTTAAAATAACAATGTTGAATTATTGTCATTAAAAAAAAAGAAAATCATGCGGGTTGCTTTGACTAAGACGTGACGGCGGCCTTCGCACGGTGCTTATACGGCATTATTGCACAAAACCCAAAAAGAAAAAAAAAGCATTGCGGAACGTAGCAAATGCCAAAGGCTTAATAATTAAATGTGCGGCAGCGCCTTTCTGTGCACATTATTAAGGAAAATTCACTCAAAGTGGAATTTTGTGCGGTTCACAGTGTGTTACTCAATCCAGTGCTGCGATATATACACGCTGCGGCTAACGTCGCCGTCGCAGTTTGCGCAGCGCCGCAGAAAGATCCAGCAAAAAAAAAAACCTTTACCTAACCCTACTTTTTCATTGCGCTGTTAATACACGCTTCTATACCATTTTGTCATTAGTTAATTATTTAGCATTGCTAACAAAAATGGCATACACTCTTCCAATTAGGCAGCTACCGTAATGCGTGTACAACTCCATGTTGCAATTGGAGGTTTCATATACATAGTGGGATATATGTATGTATGGCAGAGCTAATAAGAAGCGGCTGCAGCTACTGCACTGTCGACGTTGACGTTGCTGTTGTCTGCGCTCACGCTTGCTCGCTTGCTCTCATTGCTATACTGTTGTGAGCCAAGATATGTGCCTGTGCAATATTTAGCAGCGTGTTAGTAGTCAACGTGAAGTAGTAATTTCTTATACTATAAGATTTTAAATTGTTTTTTTAAAGTTATTCGCTAGTTTAGCTTGTTTTTTTAGCCTCTCGCCAACTTGCAACTTTATGTGCCAACAGCTGTTGTGGTCTCGCTTGCGCGTTAATGCAATACATTGGAGCACATCAGCTGTTAGCTCTTTCGCACCGCTTTGTGCCAACACAATGGGCGCTCCATTAGTGTTGCAAAATATGTAATTTCTTAGTGTTTGCAAAATATTTAATTTTCAGAATTATTTGCTCATATTTTTTCTGTAAAACTTGCAAAATGTTTGCGCTCTTATAATCCAAAAATATGCTTTAGTTGCATTTTACTTGATTGGAAAGACACGCGCTCACATGCTTTGCATTTGTCTGTCCTACCTGTCTTGGCAATGTTAAACAACAACTTTTGCGTGCTGCTTGCGTCAGCAGCGCAGTCGGCTGCATAACGCGTCATGGCCACTGAATTTTTGTAAATGAAAGAAACAAAAAGAAATTAAATGTGTGGAGCTTATTTTTCGGCAGCGCAGCACACATCTAAGAGAAACCCAACTAAACATGCAATCGCAAATGAATTGAAATCAGGAAGCAGCTGACTCAACTCTCGATGGCACAAAGCAATGCGCATTAATAATTATATTAACATGCAAATAATTTGCAAGTAATTTTTATGTAATAGTAAATTTATTAGCATAATTTAAGAAAATCGCGCTCATTGGTTGGCTGTTAGCTGCACGCTGGTATGTTTTACTATTTAAGTGCAGATTTTTGAAAATCTTTGTGTAGCAATGGTAGTTTCACTTTTTATTTTAAATGGGAAATGTGCTTTTCAGCAAAGAAATTTCGCTTTAAATTTTAGCTGACTGTTACTGCTTTTGGTTTTAATTCGTGGCCTCAATAACGACAACAAAAAAGAATCGAGCACACAGCGCAACAACAAATCATGGTTAAACAAAGCAGCTCAGTAGCAGCGCAGTACTGCTTGAAGCCGCAGTCTCGTCGCGCTCGCATACAAAGAACTGCTCTGCTGACTCAACTAGTAGAAGCAAATCCCTTTTTTTTTATTTATTTGTCCGTTAGTTTGTTTTTATATGAATTAACTTGGTTGTCCGGTGATATTTTTGTTGTACATGACTCATTGCAGACACAGTTTGAAAAAAGAAAAAACATCACGTTGTTTTTTTTTTTTTACTCAAAATGTTGCTTCTGCAATGCTTTGAGTGAAAACGTAAAAGCAAAGAATTACTTTCTATTTTTTTGCATGCATGCAAGCGGTGTAATTTGTTGTTATTTTTATGCTCAACAGGTACAAATAGCAAAAACAAGAGTTACAACAAAAATGTGCGAGTCAAAAAAGCGACGTTTTAGCGCCCTCGCACATTTGCTTATTTGCGTGTCTTGCACTCGTTTCCATAAATTCTTTGTGTTTTTTTTATTTTCTTCTACCTCGAGCTGGCTATTTTTGAAAACGTTATAAAAAGAAAAGCAAAGAGCAAAAAAAGAACCAACGAAATTTAGCATCATAGATTTTTTTTTATTTCACTTCCTTGGTGCTATATAAACTTTGTTCCACAATAGCTTTGACTGCTCGGAGACAAAATTGTCCCTAAAAAAAAAACGGCTGTACGTGCGAGAGGTGGGGGAAAAAAGCACATTAGATGTGCGCGATTGACGATCATTTTGGGGGGCTGGTTGCCAATTTGCTGTACTTGTTGGGGTTTTTTTCTTTCGTCGAAAAACTAGCAAAAGTCGGAGCCAAATTTGAGAAACAACATAAAGCAGAATTTATATTTTTTCTTTGTTTTTAGTTTCCAACTAAGCAGCGTAAGCGTCATGGAACAGAATTTTATTTTTGGTAGAAGAAAGTAAAAAAAAAAAATCTAATCACATTTTCGTATATTCTTTGCTCGTACATATGCCGTCGGCCGCCGTGCAAACGTAACGAGACAATGTTGCGCATGTTGTTTTTTTTGTTGTTTTGCGATTGTTGCGCACCGCAGTATGTTTTTTTATTGTTGCTTTTTTTTTTTTTTTTATTTTTTTGTTATAATTATGGTTACGCAGAAGCTGCTGTTGGTTTTTTTTTTCCTGTATTTCGCCGGTTTTTTTTTTTTTTCTTTTTTGTCGCAGGTTTTCTTACGCATTTGCCTTGATTGTTGGTGTTTGCTTGGATTGTTTTGCTGCTTGTTTGTGTGTGTTGTAATACAGCCAAAGCCGCACACACATACGTACATATGTCTGATGCGTTCAGACTGCTGCTGCTCAGCTGTGTGTCGATGATTTTTGTTGTGGTGATGATTGTGCCGAGCTTGACGCCGAGAACGCTTTGTTGTGTACTTGTTGTATTTTCTTTAAGGCCAATGAACTTTACCCGTTTCATTCAGTTACAATTTATACAAGTCCACATTATTTGGTAGTATTGGTAATTCAATTTATATGCTTATGCAAATTTTTATTCCATTTTATTATTTTCCATTTATTAAATTGAAAAAATTATGTAATTGTTGCCATTATGTCTGCTCTGGTAGACCTATGAAATGCCTTAAAATGTAAACGAAAATGCGGTGGTATTTTTTTTACTGTTCATTACATAAATTTAACGAAAATTTATTTTACACTCGAATCGATTAATAGGTTTTTTATTAATTAATGTTTTTTTTTTAAATTTTTATATTTCTAATGTAATCGTTTGTACGTGCTTAACTAACAACCTTTTTTCTTGTCTCATATAGGAACTGCAAGATCTGGGCAGAGATCCACCTGCACAATGTTCAGCTGGGCCAGTTGGAGATGATTGTGAGTATCCACGGCAACAGCAACGTTACGTTACGTCAAGAGAGACAGACACATAATACATAACAGCAGCCAGCTGCACAGTTGAGAAAGAAAAACACGGACCGTATATGCTTGCGTCATTGCTGGTTTATTATTGTTTTTGTAACATAGGCTAAAATATTCCGTTCATAAGCAGTTTTTGTTGCAATTTGTAAGCGTAATTCTGACTTGCCAACTGATCGCCACAGAGAACACGTCATCATTTAGTCAGCTGATTGTTGCTTTTTATAGCTTTGAAACAATCGAGTTATGCTGAAATCACAGTTTTTTCTAGAAGTCTTGAAGTGTTAAACTGCATAATTTGCTTACGCCATTGCAATTTGATGTAAAACTTATACAATTTCATTAGAATCGTTTTGTTGATGTAGTTTCACTTGGATAGAATGCAATGACGACTGAGTGACGTATCAATGCGCCACTGCGGGCGTCGCCACAACACAAAATGTACTAGATTTGTTTATCATTTGATTGAAGTCGACAGGTAGTCAATACAATTTAATGTGTTATATTATTGCTATCCTGCAGCAAATTTACACAAAAAAATCGATTCCATTGAGACTAAGCCAAAGCACAAAACCAGAAATATCGATTATTTAGAATATTAATCAAGTTTTATAACCCAAACTACTCAAGGTTACACGGAATTGGACAGTTAGTTAGTTTCCAGTGCACAGAAATAAAGCAACGAACCAACATTTTTTTGTATTATATTTTCATTGATTTCCGTGTGCTGGTTTTGCATGTGCCCATGGTCACATGCTTGCTGTACTATGAGCAGCCAAGCAATGGTAGCATTTATAAACATTTAATTGCTGCTTTGTGCGCCATTGTGACTGCCGCCACTTATGGTGTCCAGGTGCGATTATTAAGTCGCTCTAAACTGGGAACCTAATTGCGAGGTATGATTAAGCAAATAGTTCTTGTCCAGATGACATCGGTTGAGATAAGCCTTGAACCATAAAGCATTCTGTTATATGAAACTAAACTGTTAATGTTTAAAGCTAGAATTGTATTGGAAGCTATTAAATTCACAAATTGTGTCAAAGTGACAGTATTCTGTTTAAACAATTCGTTTTTGTATATCATTTCTGAAATTAATAATTCCAACCGGCGTTAGATCTTATAAACATTGTAATATAGCATAGGTCAGGTAACGGCAAATGCATAAAGTAGTTGGTCTAACTTTGTAAATTTATATTCATAAATTATTTACCTCCTTGGGAGGTGTATGTCTTTAAACCCACCAATGTGGTTGTTGTTTCACTGTCTGAAGGTCATAAGTGTTTTCATATAAAAGAGTGTATTGTCCTTTTCACGTGATTTTATTGTATATAGTAGTTATGTATAATATGTATACTATCTTTCAAGTGTAGACATTTTAACATAGTGAGAAATGTATTAACACTATTTTGAAGTTGCGTATTGATCATTAACTTGTGCGCGTTTGTTTGTTTGTTAGCAGTTTCCGTGTGGTTTTCTTTTTTTTTTTTTTTACAAAGCAAGAGAAAATTGATTCGTCATTTCGCTGTTATCAGTTGCCAACGACAAAGTCACTTGGATGCCTGCATGTTTGCTACGAATCGTTTTCCTACTACACAACACGGCTCTCACACATTGCCTTGCTTTTTTTCCGTGGTTTGTCAGACTTTTGCTTATCAGCTGAGCTGTGTGCGCTTATATTGAAATATACAAACTGCGCAGCACATGAAAAAAGAAGAACAAAATCAAATCAAGTTGCAATAAAATCAGCAACTTCTGTCAGCGGCAGCAGAATTTTTACAATTATAATTGGCTGTGACAGTATTGTCGCCTTGTCCGTGTCCCTCACCGCGCTTGGCCCTTGGTCATGGCTTAGACTTGTATGCATACGCTCGATAAAAATGCACAAATTATTGATTAATGCTTATCGCGCCCAACAGTGCTTTGACGACGACGTTGATGATGATGACCAAATGTCGACGGCGACGACTTTGTTAGAATAGTCATGCCTTTTTGCCTGTTGTGCGCGAGAGAGCGCTGCCCCTGTTGTGCGCGCTGTGCTCGCTCTCTCTGTCTCCGCTCCCTGTGTTAACTTGCACTCCACTAATGCCGAGTGGAGCGCCTAATGTTGCATTTTTCTGTTTTTGGGGCGTATGCATGCCAACGACGGCAACGTACTAAATTTTAATTTACAAAGCAAGCGACTTTGCGTTCTTTTGGTTTCGGTGCGATGCCTTTACGTTACGCTACGTTAAAAAAAATTCCAATTGACAAATGTGGAAATATTTCGCTTAGGTCTTTTGTTATTAGCCGAGTGACTGACTTGGCATAAAGTAGTTGGTTAATTCTACCATAAGTGAGAGTAGGCTAGCATATGGGCAATTAATTAACCCTTCCTGCCGTTTTACATATGTAACGCAACAAAATAAGCTAGCAAAGCCACCCCTGCCCTGGCCTATGCCGTCCTGCCTGCCTGCCGGCCGCCGCGCCTAGTTGACGTCGAAATTTAATGTCCGACTAAGCTTACAACACTTTTCTAGTCATTGCCTCTTTGTTTTTGTTTTATATTTTGTGTTAGCCATTTGTTTTTCATTTTTTTTTTCGCTTGTGTATTTTGTTCATCGTTCATTTGTTCACAGGTTCTTTGTAATTCGAGTCTAGACCCAGTTCTCATACACTCGAAAGGTGTGCACTTTTGGCTTCATTGGTGTCATTGGCAACAGAGTGGCTGCCGTGCCATCGTATTGTACTTGGTTATTTTTTTTGTTTTTGTTTTTAATATTGTTGTTATTATTGTAGTTGTTATTGTTTTTATTATGGTGGCTCGTTTCAGCTGTTGTTGGTAGCCACTTTTCGCTATATACGTGTACCTGCATGGACATGTGTGTGTGCGCATGGTCGGCTTAGCTTCTTAGCTGCTAACAGCGCTGGCCAGCCAAGTGAGAGTGTTGTCGACTATTTGTGAGCGCGTGAGCGTAAGCGTTAACGTCTTTGGCTTTGTCTTGCACATAGAATGCCACAATGCGCTCATTTACACCCATTTACATGCTCAGCGAAAAGTGACACAACACAATTACAGCTTAACTGCAAGTTAGCTTTGTGCCAAGGTTTCTGTTCTGCTGCGGCAGCTGCTGCTACTTCTGCTACAGCGACTGTTATTGTTGTTGTTGTTTCTGCTGCTGCTGCAGTCGCTGCGGCGTTACAATGTTGTGGTTCTTAATGCTGCATTGGCTTTGACAACATTTGTGCAACGCAGCTGCATGCTTGGGCGGCAGCTTACTTTTTTTTTCTTGTGAATGATTTCTGGGGTGTTGCACGTTAGCAGAGAGTAGCAGTAGTAGCAGTTCGCTCAGCTGCAGTCCAGTCAGTTGTCTGCACAGGTCAGGCACAGGGAGGGCGTTTGCGCTATTCATTTTTTTCTTTTTTTATTTTCAAAAATAATAATAATAAAGTGAAGAGTTTTAGTTTAAGTTAAGCTTTAAATTGGCATTTTGTAATTAGCATACGATCAGTTGGTTTAATTTGTGTTAAATGATTCAGCTTGCGGTATTATAACTTAATACTTTGCTCTATAGCTAAAAATATAAATATATTAGTTGTATAGTTATATACATACATGTTTACAAATGTATTATTTGCATTACGACGTTGCTATCTATTGTGTGAGTGTATTGTCTCTTTTAATGAATTCGATATAATTTTATATTATTTGTTTATCTTCTGCTTGCTATGTAAATTAATACTAATTAATATTTTTTTTCCTCTCTTATATTTTAGTATTTCACTGGCAAGCAACAATAATGGGCCCGGTAAGAAAAAATAATTACTTTGCGTCAAACTGTCATCCGCTAATCGTCGCCGCCAATATCATCGTCGAAATCGTCGACGTTGTGTATTACTCATAAGCGCAAATGAAAGAGCTATTATTATTATGTTGTTACGCAGATTACTTAAGCAAACATATGAACAGGCACAAAAACAAAAGCTAACTATAATGTGTAACAAAATTTAGTTATTAAATTGAAATCTGTATATAGACAATGTTGCACACAATAGACGAGGATTAGGGGAATCTTAGTTGATTTGTTGCTTATTTTAAAACAAATTTCGCTTGGAGTTGTCAATGACACGGAAGAAGTGTCGAGTACAAAATATTTTTGGTATTTACTTGCAAAACAATATATGCCAAACTTCTAAACAGGTACACTTTTTGAAAAAAATCTAGTAATCCGAATTGAGTCTGCAATCATTACTTTGGATTATCGTGCTTGGACTGTATAACTTTACTTATGTGTAGAGGATCAAATATGCTTAGACTGCTGAAACGTAAATCATAACGTAGAGCAGCTATAATCCCTTGTTTAGTAGTCAGCCAAACTTAGGTATCCATTTCAATATAAGTACCCATTTCCTCCTCTTCGACCTGAGAGTTTCTATTGCTTGTGAAATGGTAAAGTTCATTAAAGCTCGAATGTTAACGACATTGTGTTTCTAAAGGTCGTTAGAATTCTAATGAGAACTTGGAGTTTTTAATAAACAAAAGGGCGGGATAATTAGTGTTACCCTAAGGCACAAAATGAAACTAATGTTTGAAGGTCAAAAGAATGTCATATAAGTAGAATTTAAAATGTTATTTTTGTTTTACAATGAATCGAAATAATTTTGTATATACTTTATTTCGTATTCTTTTCAGCCGGATAGCCCGTACCAAGGAGGTGTATTCTTTTTAACAATTCATTTCCCAACAGACTATCCTTTTAAGCCACCTAAAGTGGCGTTTACAACACGCATATACCATCCAAACATCAACAGCAATGGATCGATTTGTCTCGACATATTAAGATCTCAGTGGTCGCCAGCATTAACTATTTCAAAAGGTGCGTATAATCGATATAAATTTAAAATCAATGTGTACTAATGATACTTTTGCTTTATATTGCAGTCTTATTATCAATTTGCTCTCTACTCTGTGATCCAAATCCAGATGATCCACTTGTTCCAGAGATTGCCAGAATATATAAAACCGATCGGGAAAAATATAACGAATTGGCACGAGAGTGGACTAGAAAATATGCTATGTGATGCGTTCCAGTTTGCAAGATAAATCCGTCAAATAGTTACAGCGGCAACAAAAACCGCAATAACAATAACAACAGCTATTTTGACAACAACAATAGCAAGAACAAGAACAACAGCAGCAACAATATCAATTTTATTCAATTCAACGTTTATGTTGTCATCAGCAGCATGATGATGATGATGACGATAATAATGCTGAAGAAGGATACCAACATCAATGTCAACATCAATAACAGCAGCAACAACAACAACATCGGAAATAGAAAGAATATCGCATCGTTAAACAACAACTACAACATTGAATATAATAGCAGCAGCAGCAACGTCAACACAACAAACATCTTAAGTTGCTCTGCAGTACCACCACCATCAGCAACAACAGCAATAACAACACCATACACACAACAGCAACAAACACCATAATAACAACAGCAAATTGCGAGTAATGGCAAGATAAGGAAAGAAACAAAAGAAAATATAATAATTATATGATTTATTTAAATTACAAATAATAAGAATGAAATTATAAGAAAACCATTTCAAAAACAAAAAACAATAAGTTTAAACAACAAAACGTAAAACCTAAAAAAAAAATCTGCTGGAAAAGTTTCTTATATAAATATATATTTAAACAAAAAACCCCAGAATAAATTACAAAATTCATTCGAAAAAAAAAAACAACAAAACGCATATAAGCAAACTTACTTATTATTATTACATTTATAATTAATTAATTATTATAAATATATTCTTCAGAAGAAAAAACTTTAAACAATACAAAACAAAACAAACAAAAAAAAAAAAAGAAACGCTAAAGTAAAAATCAGTGCGAAAAGAGAGAATAAGGAGTTAATTATGAAATGAAGATGAAGGAGATGATAATGATAAACCAATAAAAGTAAATTTAAAAATAAAATACTACCAAATACAATAAACAGAACTCGGTCGGGACTGAGCTGCAGCGTGTATGAGAAGCCAGAAGAACATCCTGTGCAAGGGCCGGGCAATAGGCCAGGGGTTGGTTACAGTACGAGTACATGAGTTGTTGCGCGTTGACGTTGTATATTTAATGCGTTTTTCTATTATATTTCATTTGATTAGCCGATGTTGGATCATGTTGCTAATGATTATTATCTATAAATCGATATTAGTTAATTTCTTAGAGATATAATTTTTATTTTCTTGGTAACATATTTTTTTTATTATTTAGTTTCGCAAAAATTTGTTGTCAAATGAGAAAAACAAAAAAGAAGTTTTTGAGTTTCTATACGTATTAGGATTACGTTACCACGATCATGTGCTGAAGTTTATATTTTATATAATACACCATTACTACCTACCTTTGTATGATGTGCTTAAGATAATTTGCCCATTTTTCATGTATGCTGTAATAAAACTTTTAAAAATTAAATGGTATGTAAAAAACTGTGCTTAGGTGCGACGGCAAGGAATGTTATTGAAAATCATAAGGACATTTGAAACTTTGCTCTAGGAGGGTCTTTTATACATTTTAGCAGTGATTTGCAAGACTATTGATTATGAAATTATGTACATACTATAAATTATTGTCTTACTACGGACTTTGTTTGAATTTTTTGAAATTCGCAAAATATTTGAAAGCACAAATTATTTGTTGGTTTTTTTTCCTCTTTTTCATATAGTCTAGAACATGTTCGGGAGGTCGGAAGTAGTCTCTCTAAACTATATATGACATATCGTATAATTATGGATTACTAAGGTTTAAAATGACGCTCAGCAGAGATTTTGCATATGAGAATCGCATTGCATGCTATCTCAAAAATGACTGGGAACAAAGACGGTCAATCCTATAAGTAAAAATATGTTTTTTTAAATAATTCTGAAACCTAGCGTAAAGGATTTTATTTTAAATATAGAAAAATTAATCATAAAGCAGACTTGTTAAATAATATAATGAAAATTGAGAAAAGCAGTAGAATATCTTCTTTAAAGCAGAAATAATGCAAGGGAAAACCAACTTTAAAATGTTTCTACCTTGGGTAGACTAGTTGAAATTAACCCAACGGATTTATGTGTCAGCGCGTGCTCTTTGATCTGCACAGTTTACATGCAAACCATAAAAAATATCGCTCTTAACTGAATAATATGTTGCATACGTTTAGGCGCTGCTAAGCAAGGTGACAAGTATATTTTAAGAATATTCTTCAGTAGACTCGCCCTAGGGTAGGTGAACTGTTCATATTCCCAAGAATAATTGGTATATGACATATTTCAAAATTATAATTGTTAATTTCGAATTGATAGAACCATACATACCATAGTATGGTAGTGGCAAAGAAACGCATAATTATACATAAGCACAAATCGTTATTTTTGATTGTTTATGCTCTTACATAAAAACATTGTGAAATTCGTTTCACACACACACATTTACAAAGAAGAACATACATATGTGCACATAGAAAATGCAAGAAAGATATAATCAAAAACCTTTGATTAGCATTTTGCAAACATTTATTTCAATTTATTAACATGCAAGATTTTTAGCTTACAACCCACAACAGAAAACTCGGTCAATGTGAAGGGCATTGCAGCATGCAACTCGACAATAATGGCAAAAGTGCCAAGAAAGGCAAGTAGTGTGTCACAATAAAGACCGAAGCAACAAAGTAAAATGGCAAACAAAACTGCAATATAGAATATCAATGGAATTCATTTAAATTAATAAAACCATCCGCGCACGTGTCGCGTAGTTTGTGATCGTGTGAATTAACAGAGTCATTCGTAACAGCGTACAGATTTTGCTTTGCTGGCATTTAACAGTATGTTCAAATTTAACACAACTTTTTTAACAGCATTGCAAAAACAAATGATAGCTTGTCAGTTATGCATGATTTTGTTTTAATTTTTCCTTTTTTTTTCTTTTTTTTTTCTTTTAACAAATTTGCTACTCGCATGCTGCTACGCTCAACGCGTTTCGTGAGCATTTTATTTATTACTTGGCGGTTCGTTCGCGCTGATATTTACGAAAAGTGCACGCGTTTTAGTCGGCATTTAACAACGCGACGCGACGTACAACGTGAAAAAAAGAATTTCTTTGCTTTCGGATGGTAGTGAAGCGCTACATTCATTATTCGTAAGCGAAAATTGAATCAATTAAAAATCAAGTGATTGGGTATTATAGTTTTTTTTTAAAATTATATAAACATCAAGAATCATAAACCGAAAGGAGAAACCTAGACAGAAAAATTTTCCTTAATTGTTTTGTGTGATCTTTTGTACATTTTATTCATCTCTGCTCCGTTAAATATTGTTCCGTTTATTGCTTTTTGCTTTGGTTTCAATACAGCTGTTGTCTGGCTGCCATTGATTTTCAAAATTTTCATGGTTTTTTGGCAACGTAACAAAAATTGAAAAACTCATAAAATGACCAAAAATGTAAATGCATATAAATACAAAATTACGGAAACGAGAAAGCAACAAGAAATAGAAAAAAAGTAGAAAACATTTCGATAATGCGCACGAGGCAAGTAGTAACTGCGTTACAAGTAAACTCGCAGACTGTTAATTAATAACAATCATATGTTAATAACAGTCTTAGCAAACTAGGAAAATGTTACTGGACCTGCTGACCTGCGTTGACAAGTAACAATGACGCAGGCACCTGCTGCCGACGGTTGAGATTTTTTGTGAGCTTTTGTTTTTCTTTGTTTTTTTTTTTTTTTTTTTGTTTTACTTAATGTGAAATTTTGACGCTTAAGCACGTACTTAGCACCTAACGGTTTTAGTGGCGTCTACAAATGAATTAACGTATTTGCAGAGCGCAAGAGCAGAACTAAACACAACAACAACAACATAGGAATTTGTTAATTATAGTTGCTGTGCCGTTTTCGCACACGTCTTGTTGTTGTTGAGTTTTTGTTGTTAAGTGGCATTACTGCTTCCTCTTCTGTTGCGACAGTTCTATTTGTTGTTGCCGCTGCACAATACGTATAAAAATAGCACAGCTGCCGACGTTGTTGCTTGATCTTAATTTCGCTAAATTCTCTTTTGCGTGGTTTTTGTTATATCTTTCTAGTTTCTTGTTAAACTTATTTTTTCTTTATATTTTCAGTTACTTGCGTTATTTAAACTTTCATTAATAGCTTAAAATGGAACAATATGAGAGCATAATTGGCGCACAATTGCTGCCGGAGTGTAGTCAATCGTTGAATGCGGCAACATTATCAATCAGCAGCACAGCGGTGACGACATGCTACAGACGCAGCATAGTGGCGCAGGAGACGGAGGAGTCAAGGGTGAGTAGCAGCAACTGAAATGCTATTTAGACTATTATAAAATTGTTTTGGGGTGTTGGCTTACAGACTTACGATAAAGAATTCACATTTTACCCTCTTAAACATTTATATTTCATGTTATAGTTTTAAGGCGCTAAATCCTTAAATTTATTACGATTTATAAAAGGACAGTAGAGTTGTCGGTAAGAATTTCTAATGGTTTACGATACATAAATCAGAAAATTACTTCGAAGTTGTGGGATGCAAATCATTTTAGAACTATAATATTCGTCTTTACATTGGCCAGGAAGCTTCTGGCTTGGATTTACTCTTGTCTGCCGGCATTAAAGACAAAGAAAACTGGCTGCTCATCCAAAATATTCCAGTAACTAAAACTGACATGCTTATACGGCATATTAAGTTGACAACGTCTAGCCAAGACGCCAAGGTCACTTATTACACATTTTTCCACAACTCACGTGCGTGATACCAACAAGAAATTGGATGAAACCCAAAATGAACCATGACTAAGACGAAAACAAAAGAAGCTGAAGATGAATATGAACATGAGACAGTGAGCAATGTGTGAGACTTGCTAAGAAATGTTGGGCATAAGTTAATGCCTTACAATACCAAATCAGACGCACGCATAGTTCAAAACATTATTGAAGCCCATTTTTTTTGCGCTTTATGATTTAAACACCAAGGTCAGTGCTTTCGTGTTGGCTGGCCAGAAATCAGGTGAAACTCGTGAATTGACAAAATACACTTTGCGTAAACGCAATCAAAAATTCCTTAAGTTCAATGAAACTGGTTTTTTTTCTCTTTGGCCATCTGTTGGGCTTTTTTGTTTTTGTAAGTTCATTTATCGGCAAACAGCATTTAGGCATCGCTTCATAAGCAACTTATGTAAAAATCATGTGTGAAGAAACGCAAAATCGTGGCTAAGAGTATTTGCGATTAATACGTCACAGATGCAGAGCACAGCATCTCTCACAGTGAAAATCTTTCTTGACTCTGCTATTTTGCAATGTGTAGTTTGTTAGAGAAATAAATACAATTATTGATACTTGGATAAACAGATGCACAGTGACAACCACAAAAAATAAATATTACATACTTGTTTTCGTTCGGCTTAAAAAACACACAATTTATGTGAATCTTTACAGGTTCTGTTGTAAAGCATTTAATACCAATTTTTTTTGGCAATATTGATTTATTTGTTATGTTTTAAAAAAACAATAATTTTTGTAGCGTTGTTTATTTACACTAAGTGTCACTGTAGGCAAAATCAAAAATTACAAAATACGCAAACACTTTCGCTCACCTGAGTAGTTACATGAGAAACTCTCATTCAGTTACACGCGCTCACTTGAGCACACACTCAATTCAATGCTCCCTCGCACTCGACGCTCAGTTCAGTCGATCATTCTGTGGCTTGTGGCACACACAAACGCATACATACGTGTATATATGCACATGTGTGCTGCTGCTGCTGCTGTTGTTTGAACATTATTAGATGGTGCTGCTAGCCACGGCAACGACGTTTATGATGCAGTTTATTATAGTTTAGGTTTTAGTTTCATGAAATATCGCGGCCAAAATAGACGTTAAATAAAAACATTTTGAGATTTCCAAAGCGAAATAGTCAAATTTGCAATATCTTTAAAAAAATTTATGAAAAAAAATAAATAATAAAATTAATAATTGAGATTCATTAAAAAGTTCATATTTGTGTTGTAAATCATTTGAAATGGAAACAATTATTACAACAACAACAACAACCACGACTGCAGAATTGCGGCGAAATGCAAGAAAAGCCAAAAGCTGTGACGTCAATAAGGAAAAAGTACGCAAATAATATTTTTTTTACAAAAAAAAAAAAAAAAAAATTAATTGCCAAATCACTAACGTCACAATTTTCTTATAGAAATGGAAAATTGTTTTTAGTTTGCTAACAGAATTTATTGTTGCTCTTTAATTGTTTTGTTTTTGTTGTTAATTAATTTGCGTTAATCATCGACGCTATTCGGCATACAAAAACACGCCTCATTTCAGGTGTCAAGAGTCATTGAGTTACATATCCTGTTTTGCACTTAAAATAAATTGGCAAAAACTAAAAAAAACGAAAAGAAAAATTGTAACCAAACAAAAAATTCCATTAATGTGTTTATTCACTCATTAAACTTGGCTGTTAAGTGAGAACAGAATTTTCAACTTAAATTATATGGTTTTTTTTTACATTCTGTGTTTTTGTATGAAAAATCACCGCTTAAATTTTTTAATGTTTGTTTACTGTTACTAAAACGTCATTACATGTTACACACAAGCTAAATTGTTAGTGCAGGTTAGCATTCATAATTTTGGCTGGCAGCTCATTGCGTCAGCATATTTTATTTACATATGTTTTGATTACGTTTTGTTTGTTTCACTTTGTTTAAAATGTATTCCAAATGAAAATTAATTCGAGTAGCAACCTAAACGTAAATTAGCTGCTTACGCAAGTCTTAGGCGTTCTACAATGCAAAAACTTTTCCACAAATATGCTAATCCCTGACGTAAAGTAAATTGCTGCGGGTTGTAAACATATTAACAGACACTGGCACAGACCTAAGTTGTATTGTGTTTTTATGGGTTAAAGTTGAATGAACGCATTAAAAGCCATTTGAAAATTCATAGATCCTTGGCAAATTTTAAAAATATATATGGAAATAAGATAAACGAGTAAAACAAGTTGCATGACACTTATGCCATTTGTTATATGTTAACCCATATACTTATTATTAAAATTAATTTTGTTTAATTGCTTCGCTATTAATAATGACAGACAGATCTTTGATGTTTATATAGTATATGCATAGCATATAGCACCCGTTCTCTATATTGCGGAACTTTTGCAATGACAAAACTTTGTATTTGACTGCTTAGCATCAGAAGATGTAGATCGCATAGCATTTTATTTTTGACTTCAGAAAGCAGTTTGTGGTATATGCGAGTTAAGGTTTTTTGATATTTTTTCAATTTTTACTATTTGTATTTTCTATACCCTACAGCTTCTTTTAGCCACTAAACCATTAAAAAGTGGTTAGATTAATATAATGAAGAATCTACATATATTTGTGGCTAAATAGCCTCCGCTGACTCTTTAGTACACTTTTGTGTGCAGTGTTGTGTAATGCACGGATACCAACATTTCTCTTTGGCTGTAGACGCATTTGTGGGCTCGTCTACAAAAATGCACGCGCGTGTGCAAGTGCAAAAATGTGTTTGCCAAATCGTCAACAATATTAAAAACAGCAACAAGTTAATAAATCTTTTTATAAAAACCGAAAAAAGGAATAACAAAAATATAAAAACAGAACAACAACAAATTATAAAAAAGTAGATAAAACGTCATCAACATGTAAATGCATTTGGCTGCATTAGAACTTTGTTGATGTAAACAAATACTCATGTGATGGAGAGGCGCGGTAGCGGAGGGAGGGTGGCAACTGGCACGCTGACTTGTTTGTGTGTGGGCATTTTTAACTGGGCTTAACAACACACTCGCACACTCAAACACACACATAAACAAAAGCTGAGCATTTTGTTGTTTTCAGTTTTGTATTCTGTTTACAATGCTTAGCTGTAATTGTATGTTGTTGCTATTGCGATTATTATTGTGTTTTGTTTACACTTTACAAAACGTGCCGACAAGGAAAAGAGAAATAAAAAAATATATTAAGCAAAGCGAACCCACAAGCGCAATGAAAAACAAAGCAAATTAATTATGTATTTATCTTGTTTTATTTTTTAATTTGCTAAATGTTGCTATTATTGTCATTGTGTTTGTTGTTGTTGTTTAGCTTGCACAAGTTCAACAACAAGAATAAAACGCAAAGAATAAAAACATAAAAATAGTTTACAAAAGTACGAGTCTAAAATTGCTTTTCAATTCTTGCACTGCAATCGTATTATTTTGCTTTCAAAATAAAATGCAGAGAAAATTTAAATAAAATGAAATCAAAGTACGTATACGTAAACAAAATGTGTGCAAATACATAAATACATAAAATATGAGACTTCTAGACAATGACAATTTATGCGGAAATTGCTGGCAAATCGTTTCGTCTTCATGTTCGTCTTTTCTCTTTTTTTTCTGATATCTTCAGCCTTTAGCCATATCGTTATCAAAAAACGCAGAGCAGCACAAATTTATTTATTTTTTTCGGCTGTTTGTTGTTTATGTTTTTAGCAGCATATTTCTTTTTTCTTTTGTTTTTGTTGTTAGTTTCTTTTTTTTTTTTTGCGGCAGTTGTAGCTCGAATCTAATTATTAAGCAGAAGTCAACTCCGAAATGACGTTTAGCTATGCTTGTGTTTAGATATAAAAATATATTAATTATAATGTTTTTTATAATTTTTTTTTGTTTTTGTTAATTTTAGCACGATGGCCAAAGCACTGTCAAAGATCAATTTCCGGCAAACGAAGAAGCAAATGTTCTGGGCCATGGCCCCACGGCGACGACGCTGATCACGAAAACCTTTACGGAGCAGAAATGCGTGATCGAATGCACCAAATACAAAATGCTTTGCAATTTCGATGATGTGAGTAGCATGTGTAAAGATTTTTTGTGCGGGTATTATATGTTTTTTGCATTTTTGGAGCATTAGGCAAGCCGCAAAAGCACTTGCTTTGCATTTATGTGGTTTTTGGCCTAAAAACAATTTTTTTTTTTTATTAAATTCAAAGTCGTTGACATTCAATAAACTTTAATTGTATGCAAAAATCGTTACAACGAACTACAATAAAGTGGCAGTCAACGTGCAAAACAAAAACAAAAATAACAGAAAAGATAGAAATATAAAAAAAGAAGAAGCAGCAGAGAAAAAATCAACAAGACGTCAAGCCACTGAAGGTCAATTTTATTATTAACATTTCACGTTTGGCTTGTGCCTTGTGTCTTCAGCGCAATTGTAAATACAATAAAAAAAAATCCGTTATAAATGAACAGCAAAAGAAAAAAAACCACTAAACTAAATAAAAATAAATCAAATAAAATAAAGCGTAGCCGCTACACAAAGCAAGCAAATTGTTTAATTGAAGCGTTGTCTGGTCTTGTCTTGTCTTCTCTGCTCTTGGCTTGGCTGTTGTCGGTTGTCGGTTGTCTGCTGTACCTTCATTTGGCTTTAGGCCAGCAGCATGGCTGTTTTTGTCTTGCTTATTGCTGTTATTGTTTTTCTATTGCTGGCCGCTGTTTGTTTTTTTTTTTTTTTAATAAAAAGTTTTGTAAAAAAGTTTTGCAATCATTTAGCCGCGCATGCCAACACAAATCGAAGCAAAGTAAATTGTTTAGAGGTTGGCCAACGTCGGAGGAATAGGCTTATGTGCAGAGGGGTGCGGATGCCCTTCACACTAGTTTTTTTTCAAGTTATTGTCCCAAAAAAAAAAAAAAAATAATTCACAGCGCACATTGTGCTGCTTATTGGCGTCAAACGTTGACATGTGCAATGGCTCACATAAACTTGGCACATAAAATTTGGCAAGGAGTTAAATGTTTACTGTTTATAAAATAACATACAGCAAAATAGGTCAAGCATTCAGGGTTCATTTTACCTTTTAAGTAAAAAAAACCGTTAGTTGTCTCTTGGCGCCTATGCTATGCAAATTGGCATAAAGTATCTTCTTTGTTTTTTATTTTCGTTTAGTTTGTTGTAGCAGTTTTTTGACCTCTCTTTTAATTTACTTTCAATTTACAGGCGCCCGATCATTTGAAATTCAATCCGTATATACGACGAGGTTATCGCACTTTTCTGTCCAATAAACTCTGCCTGCAGAGCATTTTCTGGTGGACAAACGAGACGGTAAGCATAAGCAGCCATTGTGCCTTCGTTAAAAAAAATTAAACAAAGTTGCTTGTTAACTTTGCAGATCAACATCTGGTCACATCTGGTGGGATGCATACTCTTCATTGGCTTGACGATCTTCGACTTTCAGTTTCTGAAGACGCACGCAGAATGGACTGATCAAGTGTTGGTGGTTTGCCTGCTCGTCTGCTTCTGTCTCTGCATGCTGATGTCGTCCATTTACCATATATTCTCATGCCGTTCGGAGGAGCACTATGAATTGTTTTTATCTGTTGACTTCCTGGGCATTTCGCTGTCGTTGGTGGCCATCTACATAAGCGGCATGTACTATGCCTTCTGGTGTTTCAAGACACTGCGCGCACTGTACTCGGTTATCGCTCTGGGCATGTTCGCCCTGGCCATTGTCGTACAAATACCCAGACTGAATGTCTCCATGAATGCTAAGATTGCGGTGCTGTTGCTTTGGTCTGCCTACGGCATCGTGCCTTTGGTGCACTGGACCATTGCCATGGGCGGCATGCAGCACGAGTTAGTACGGGTAAGTGGCCTTGCTGTGCATTAAAGTGCTTGCTTTTATTAACTAATGCTGTATGTTAATGGTGCAGCTGATGGTGCCACGCATTGTCGTCATGTATCTGCTCTGTCTGATTGCATTCGTCTTCTACGTGGCGAAGATACCCGAACGCTGGTTCACCGGGAAAGTGGATTTCGTCGGTCACTCGCACAACTGGTGGCATCTGATCATCTTGGCAGCGCTCTACCATTGGCACAATACTGGTAGGTCACCTGCTGAATTGTCGTCTAAACAAATCTATATAACATGTTTTTTAATTGCAAATTGCAGGCATCGTCTACGCCGAGTATCGTTTGAACAATGGTTGCGTCGCGCCGCTACTCTCATAATCGACACAAGTTGCTGATTGTTATGTATTTCTAACTTGACAAACAATGCATACATACCGTGCTGCGAGTATGTATCTAGAGTAGCAAGCAAAAATTAACTGATTAACAGTTTTATTGCTTATTAGGTTTAATGCCTGTGGTATTTAATTTATATATACAAATGTACATTTAATTAGGGTTTGTTCTTCTTAGTTTTTTAGGCCGGTTTAGCTTTTAAGTATTTGTTAAACAAATTCAATAAATTGTTTGAAAAATCAAGAAGGTACAGTGATCGTTTGAAACAGTGACTTTTCGATTACGTTAACTCATTCAAACGTTTATACTAATGTTCCAAGGAAACTCTATTTATTCCCCATCAAAAGCTACACACGTTGCATATATTATGCCAAAGAATATCAAGATATATATTCGAGACGCATATTTGCTGCAATTATTTAGTCATCATATAATAAAAGTCCTGCCGTTGAATCGAAACATCATCAGTTGTTCGTTTGGATAGTGATAATGTAATGGCACAGAGACTTAATCATAATATGATTATAAGATTAATTATAAGATTCCACTGCCGCAGTGCATTTCGCTAGGAAATTTGTACAAATTGTCAAGAATCAATGCAAAAGTTGTCAAATTCTCACGAACCTGGCTTCCATCTTTAAAATATTAACTTGCACACGCGCTCTGTCGTAAAATGGTGTACTTCTAATCATGTGCTTGTGGTCATGCGCTTAAGGCCATTTGTTTGTGATCATGCGCTAGCATAGACATTTGTTAGTGCTGCCAAGTTTGTTCAGAAAACCACCACCACACATACAAGCAAATATATAAACGCTCCAATGTTGTCACCACGTAAAATTTCGACTCTTCTTGAGAAGCTAAGTTTGGTGGCTACGGAATATGGCTGAGAATATTCACGAAATGCGTTAATCTGTCTCTGCCAACCTCACGTTGGGTTGCATCAGCCGTTGAGTTAATACTGCCAACTTTTTTAGCTTTATTTTTTGTTTTTGTTTTTTGTTTCACCAGTGGGAAATTGCGATTTCAGGACTGCCACCTTTTATGTGTATATGATAAGCAAAGCGAATTGCATGCAATTTATGTTTAGTTTCAACATAATGCTAAATGCAGTTCGATATTATAAATTTGTTAATATTTATAGATTAATATTTTATGAAGGTTAAATATATTTTTATATTAGTTTTATTTTTGCAAAAATTTGAAAATTAACCAAAATGCAGCTTCAAATCTGATATGCTTATAAACTTTAGTAAATTATGTTTTATATATTCGGTTTGTAAAACAATAGTTATATATATTTTTGTTTTCTGTTGTTTTCTTCCCACAATTTTTAAATGCTAACCTCTTGACAGTTTACTTTAAGACATTTTGCCAATTATGATTCACTGCACACACCAGAACCTCTAATTGGTGGAGGCAAAAGCAACACCAATAACAACAGCCAACACGACAGCACCTCAGCATCTGTACACTGTGTTGCGTGCTGTCCTTTTGCTAACTTTTCAATTCCTAATTATAATTAGTGAATCGGTTGTGTTCATAAATATTAAAAAGGGTCCTTCGCAGAACAACAACGTCAATGAATACGCATTGTAGTGGCTGCTGTTGTTGCTGATGTCGACGTTGTTGTATTTTTGCGACGAACGACATTGCATGAATAATTAACTCAAATGTGTACTTTGCCCCACCATTGCCGCCGGCATCGTCCCTTGCCCCTTGTGCTGAAAACTTGTCGCATTATGTACGTCGATTTGACTGCGTGCTTGTGCCTGCCAGTGAGCCAGCATGGAGCATGGGTGGCCATAACATGCCGCAAACGCCATTTTGTTTTGCTCGCATATCCCTTTTACGTAAACAGCAACGTGATGCGCAGCAAAACTCAACGCAATGCCACGTAGCACGAGGTGCTCACATTTTGACTTCAACTCGACTGAACTCAACTCGTCTCGACTCCACTTGGCTCGTCTTGTGGGCGCTTGTCTTGTCCTGTTCCGTCCATTTGGTGTCGTTGTCAGTGTAGCGTGGAACAAGAAACATGCTGGAATGGAATTTATGAATTTTGCATTTTTAATGTAATTTGTGCGAGTAGCAGGCGGGCGATGGGCCTTACCCCTAGGGTGGCGGGCGATGGGCATTCATTGGACTGACGGTAGGCGCTGCTGGACGGTGATACAAACTTATGTTTTTAAAATAAAAAAAAAAGAAGTTAATTAAAAGTTTTACACTTCTTTTGTTGTTGTGATTGGCATTTTAAATAACTAAACAAAAAAACTAACTGGCACTCAGTAAACTAGTGCCAGAGTCTCTCCGCTGCACGCTCGGCTTCTTATAAGCATCGATGTTACGGTTTTTTGCTTTATTATTATTAATAATTAATTTTTATTGTTAATAACTATTATCCAATAAAAGTAAGAAACAAATGAAACTAAAAATAAATATTTTTTTGTATATTCATATTCAAAATCATAATTGGCATAATTGGCAAAAAAAAAGCTAAGTTGGAATTGCCCAGTTTGTTGCCTTTTACCGACTCCGAGCAAGTTCTGCCCCGATTGACGCTCTCAAAATAATGTACCAATATAATCATAAGGCACTCTAATCGTGTATATAATCCACAGCACTCTAACTGCTTCCTACGCCTAATTAAGTAGACAACTTTAATTGAAATTTCTATAAAAAAAAAAGAAGCAAAACGCAAAGCCAGTTTATAATTTTCATTTAATCTCTTGCTTGCCTAGCCAAGTGTTCGCCTGCTGCACGGAGTCCTGTCCTCGCTGCTATTTGTGTTTACTAATTTTCTTCGCTTGATTGAACTTGCGCTCGCACTAATCCTCGCGTTGACTTTGCCATTGCCTTGGGAAGGTGCGCATTGAATTTTCTTTGTCAGCATTTCCGCTTTGACTTTGCAGTGCGTGCCTTTCTCATTGTTTGTATGCATATGCAGAGCGTGAAACAACAACAAAAACAAATGAAATTTGAAATTTATGCATAATATTTTCCTTTGCTTAGTTTTTCTTTTATTTTGCTTTCTGTTTCTTTTTTTTGTGTGATTTTCCTCAGTAGCATTTTCAAGTTGCCGTAACGTTGCCTGCGCAGCTAAACACTTCATTTACTTATTTAAATTGTCATTATTCCACTCGGACAAACTGACAACGAATTCCGTTGCTCCTTGCCTCCCGTAATTTCCATATGCTCCTCACCGCCACCGCCAACGCCGTCACCATCTCCACAGCCAGCAGCGTCGCGACAAATCAGTAACGAAATGGTGCGCAAGCGTCACGCTTCAATTTTATTATGAAATTGAAAGGGAATTTGAATTCGAAAGAAAAAAAAATAGTGGAAGCAAAGAAATTGTCTGCGCTGCTGTCCTTCCGGTTTTATTTGTCTATATATCATATGAAACAATTGAGCGTGTCAAATTTTTGTTGTACTTGAGGCTTAAGCCACGCACGCGCGTCTTGCCGTGAAATTGTCGCAATTAGACGCCGCATAAGCATGTCCCAGGGGCGGTATGTGGCGGATTGGCCAGCAGTTTAAATAAATAATTCACTCTGATCTTAAGCTTAGAAACCACTCTGTGCTAATTCTGCCAGCATATGAAAGGAAAAACAAAGAGAGTCAAGCTCCTATATATATATAACTATGTATGCTCAAAAGCACAAAAGGGTTATGTCGGCAGGTCTGACATCATGGTTCGTTACAAACAATTAGTTTTGTTAAGGAGGTGAAATGGGATTTATCAAGTAAGCAAATTTTATCAAAGTCACTTGATCGTGGTTTCTGTGGCTATAATACTCGAATTTTGTCTGCAATGGTGAATAATATGTCTTCAGTTTAGATTGAATGTGAAATTTTCTCACACAATTATTTAGTTGCAAATAATTTAGACTTTGCGCAAATAGTTCGCCAAATGATTGCGTCTCGTCGTGGCTATTAGCAAGGTCTGAGCTAGCATATTTTTAGTACTGCCGTAGCGGCTGAGTATCCAACAAAAGAGTATAGCAACGGTGTGAGTCTAAATTTGGCTACGGCGACTGGAGCAACACTTCACGGCACGTCACGTTGCTTAATCCCACAACAGGCAACACCGGCAGCGGCAGTGACAGCAATGAACCCATAAGTCAAACCGACTGCAACTAATGTACACACAGACACATGCACACACACACACATAAACATATATGTGCATATTTAAATATGTAACCAAACTTATATATATACAGACATATGTACATATATATAAAATATTTATGTATGTGCAATATAATTTTCATTTGCTTGGCGTTTTAAACAGCGCCACTCTATTTTTTTCTATTTTTTTTTGGGCACGGATTAAATGGCTTAAGTCCCACCCATGTAAAAAGCAAAGCATTACGTGGCAGACATTTGAGGGTGCTGCTGCTGCCACTGGCACGGCTGCCACTCTACAGTTGCTGTGACGCTGCCAGTGTCGGTGTCGGTGCCGCTGCCGTTGCTACTGACGTTGCCTGTGTCGGCGGTGCCAGTGCTTTGCGATATTGGCACTTCCAGTGGAGTTGCCTGTCTGTCTGCTTATTATGAATAAAAATTAGCCGCTTGCAACTTAACTCAAAATATCTGCGCCACATTCAACGTGTGCTGTTTTATTTCGACGCAAAGAAAAATGTTTCTTTTGAAACGCAATGAAAAATAACAAAATACAAAAAAAACAAAACAAAAAAAAAAAGAAACTAAATCGAAACATGGGGCGTGGATTAAGTGTGCTTAAGTTCTGCTGCAGTTGCTGTTTTATTTTCATTTTTATTTTCATTTTATTTGCTATGTTGTGTTTATTTTATTTTTTTTTTATGTATGTATTTTATGCGTTGGCATGCGCATAGTTCATAATTTGAAAAGGCCTAAAAGCTGCTTAAGGCAAAATGCATATCTGCCGCTTATGCTTTATGACTTTATCAACCGATTTCTCAAAGCGCCAAAGTCTTTTTAGTAGCAGATGTCTTAAGGAAGATCTCAGATTGAGCGAATGTCAATGGCAGGCGATAAATGCATTGAGACTTTAGCAGCCAAAGTGATTTGAGGCTGCATTTGCAAGTTACTATAATGCTTATGTGACCATGACCAGGTGCTGAGCAGCTGTAAAAGTCGAATTTAACTGCAACTGCAGGTTTAGACACAAATTGCTGCTGTGCAGTTTGTGGCCATGGCAGCCAATGCAAGTCTAAGACAAACGCTTGAGGTTATTAGCTGCTGTGGCTTTTATTACTTTGAATGGACGTTTCGCTGCGATTTGGACACTAAATCGTCCCAATGCATATGCAGAAGTGTGCAAAAAGAGTCTCATATACAACAGGATCTCTTTAATCTGGATCAATTAAAATATATAGTATAGTCTTCGATTTGCAGCCGCTTTGATTTCTGCTGAGGATTATTTTAATGAGATAATACCAGAAATTGCCAGGAAACGCTATAATAAGCAAAAGGACTGCTTACATAAATATTGCAAAAACATTTTGGACCTTTTTAATACACACGCACAGTGATTTTTCACTATGCAGCCTGGCTTGGCTGCTTTAACCTTCGACCCACGCATACTGGCAGGCAACATGGCGTATGAAATGAAAACAGGCAATGCCGCACACCCAACTTCATTTTGGATACAAGTGCACAAATCTTGCCTGTTCGCTATTTTGTTTAAGCAATTTTGTAATTTAGCCAACATATGCCGCAAGTAACTTCATTTGCGCTACTTACAATAGATATATATGCGTATAGATACAAATATGTGTGCAACCCCCCCGTCGACACCATATCGGAGCAAGACCGCCGACCCAGTGCGGCGGTGAGTTGTATTTGAGTTTGAGTTTCTCAGTTAAGGGCAGCAATATCCATAAAACGCGCAGATAACCATAAGTCCTGTTTAAGTCGCATGTGTAGCTGCAAATGTATTTGTGTGTGTATCATTGTATCTATGCTGCTCGCTGCATGTGCTTAGTCTGCATAAGCAAGTTAGCAAACGAAAGTGCGTACATTTCGGTTCGGTGTTCCTTTTTTCGTGCTCATCTACATAACAATAAAATAAAAATAATGCACAAAATACGAAATAACTTAAGCGTTAACCTAATTTGATGTACATTTAATTTTATTTAATTTTCGTATGCGACGATGGAGCGTGTGGAGGAGGCTACAGCAACAACAACAACAACACCATCAATAACAACAACAACAACAGCCACAACTACAGCAGCTACTTGGCCGCAATTTGGAGACAATTAAAAGCGAAGCGAGAAACGAGGGACACTTGGCAACTTTTCCTCTGCCATTCTAATGTAATGACAAGAAAAAAGTGGCACTTTTATTTACAGTTTCTCCACTTTTTTTTTTTATAATTTTCGTTGTTGTTGTGGTACATTTGCACATCATAGCCAAAGTCATAAAAAACTGATTTCTAGCGATTTGTTCTGTAAGCATGTTCCATGTAGATTTCCATATGTAAGCAACCACAAACTGCCAGCACAGCAATCGTCTTTCACTTGCTGAACTTAGCTTGTAGTTATTCTTGTTGTTGTTGTTGCTGCTGCTACTGCACATATTTCATAACTTGTTTAAGCTGCCAAGATAAATGGCCAACAAAATCTACACACAGGCACACACAAATCGAAAGTTTTGTGATATGAAAAAAAAAAATATAAAATAAAATAAAAAAAAAGAATCCCAGAGGGAAATTTTGGTTTATCCACTGTGCCGCAGTCGTATGCCCTGCATATAATCCGCTGCTACTACAGTGGGTATTCTAATTTCGAACATGCAAGTAGAGGCTTTGCCTTGCTAAAACTTGAAACTTTGATCAAATATTTTACTCGTGGCTTGTTATCTTGTGTGTTTAAGTAATTTTTTTTCAGTGTATTTGGCGAGGACATAGCAGGGTTAAGTCACTTGCTGACCAACTGCTTTGTTTCGCTATAACGTGTTTTGAGATCTGTGATCTGATCTGATCTGAGATATATCTGAAAAAATTACACTTAAATCTCGACTTACGGGGTTTCGCTTCTACGTGACTTTTTTAAAATCCAAAAAAACAACCTGCCATAAAGAGCATGGCGCCGTTTCGATGCCGTCATGAAGCTTAACAAGAAACATCAAGTGATGAAAGCAGCAGGTTTTAATAATTTTCTCTATCATAAAGAATATAATTTTTCACATTTTGCCTCATATACAAAGTCTGTATCAGCGCACTAAGACAATACAGAATCTTTAGACACTTTCCAAGACAACCCGCTCAAGTGACTGTAGCGCATCACTTAATGCAAAACCAAAGTGTAGCCAATTTAATAGCAATTTTGAATAACTCGACTTGAGAATCGGTGGCTCGGTTTGGGTTCTACGCATATGCCTCGGGCCGCCTGCGCCTTCGCTGATCGTCTATTCGTGGGTCGTGGCTTTTGGTTCGTGCCTTTTGGACGTGTGCCTGGTGCGCCTCTTGCGCGTTTCGCAGTTGGCACATTGAACAAGATTTATAAGCGCAAATGTGTTAACTTGTACAACATTTGATGGAGTTAGGCGCAGTAAGAAAAAATAAACAGAAAATAGCCAAAATATGAAGATAGACTTTGAGCTTGTTTACATTTGCGGCGAAAGTTTTTTTGTGCTGCCGAAAAAGTTTTGCTAAGTTTTTATTTATGTTCATTGGATTTTTGAGTTATGTGCGAGTTTTCGTTTGCCTGCTCGTGTTTTCTTCTGCAAGTGAAATATATATTTTTTTTTAGTAGCAAATTTCAATGGAAGCCAGCTTAGCAAACCTTTGCATTTAATTTTGATATCCTTTCTTGATATTGGACTATGCTCAGAGCAGCAGGAAGAAATCCGCATACGTAATGCAATTTGCATGCAGCTACGGAAATGAGAAATGGCGACGCAGTCAATGCCAATGCTAAAATGTTCTGTAGCTCAGAAGTTTTAGACACAATTTCGTTTGGTTTTGCAATTTCAAAACTGACCCCAAACAAAAATAATGCAAAAAAATAGAAAACAAGTGAGGAAAAAAACTAAAAGCATGATACAAAAAAAAAAAAAAAAAAGGCAAAGCACAACTAAATCGCCAGGATATGATGAATTTGCATCTAAATCGAAAGCAGCTGCTGGCTGTTGCCCAAAAGGAAAAGCAATATGCAAAACATGTTGCCAAGGCGTGGCAGCTTTTGAGCCATGGGTCAAGCCAAGCAGATTTGCATGATAAACTTTCGCATAATGTGAGCGCATAAAGGATATTCTTATTCCCTAGCAGTGTACTACTCCTGCCTGGCGATTTTTAAATGGCTTCGCTTTGTCATTTCCTTTTCAATCACGTTTTATTGGCTTTTATTGAATTTGTGTTGTTAAAAATACAAAGCATTATATAATATAACGGTATGGGCTACAGCTTATCGTTTTTTTATGCTTTTGGCTTCTTGCGAGACACGCTGGGCTAGGCCTCAACTGTAATGATTTCATGGCATAAGAAACGCTTTATGTTTAATTGGCAGTTGCTCATGCTAAGATGCCTTCGCAATGCCGCTTGGCAGTTAATCTTTTGGTATGTATACATATGTAATTATTATTTTTAATTTCGGTTCGTCTTAAAAGAAAAGATTATTGACCAGTCACTGCCACAGCATACGATAACTAACTTGCATAAAGAATGGCTACTGTTGGCTCTTATAGATTCCCAATTCTATTCGATAAAGACAGACTTAACTTACTGCACATATGTTGGTGCATAATTACCCAGCTAAGCCCCTTGACATCATTTACTCGTGTGAGCATCCAAAAAAGGATTTGTAGATTTATATGCAATTCTTTTCTACATTCCTGAGTATTCGACAGACATTAATTTTTAAATGAATAGTTGTTGTTTTATTTTTTTCGTTTTTTCTGTTGCCATACACACTACTGTTACATTAAAATTTTCATCAGGCATGCTGAATGCGCATAAATAAACAAATATGGAAAAATAAGAGCAAAATGTAGCAAAGCTACAATTTGAATCCCTTACACAGTCAGTGTACATTGTGCAGGCTGCGTTTTCAGATTTTCGCAGGAGTTGCAAAAATAAATTTATATTATGTTCATAAATTCATAGAGGCCCAAATACGTCCTTTGCGCTTGCACGCTCACACTGCCAACGAATATTACTCGTACACTGCCAGCTAACTGCTCGACTCACTTGACTCACGCTTGCACTCGACTGCCCTGCCGCTCCACAGCTCTGCCCTTGGCTCACGCACTGCATGCGCCAAAAATGGCTACGTGCTGCTGCGCTGTCACACACAAACCGTAACGATCTGCAACTGGACGCCACATCTCACATGCCATATGCATATAGCCTTTGTTGTCCCGGCTTTGAGTTTGAGTTACTCTCAGTTTATTTTTTGTAACTTTTTGCTTTTTCTTTTATGTTTTTGTAATGTTTTTTTTTTGGTCTCGCATATTTTTGAAATGCAAATTTCAGCGTACATGGCCGCATTGTTGTCGTGCTCAATGTCCACAACGACAACAATTTCGTCGTCAATGTAGTCAACGGCATTGTTGTTGTCGTCAACACTTGCAAACCAAAAATAACGGGCAATCAACAGTGCCACCCGGCCACCCCACCCAATGGCGCCTGTGGCCAGCATGTCGCTTGCTCTTTGGCTCATGGCCGCAACTCGGCGCACTATGCAGGCGCCACCACACGAAATCCTTTCAACAAGCGCATGATAGGCTCAAACTCAACGTTTGTACACGTTTCTGCTGTACACTCTTGCCTAGCAGGCAGGCAGGCAGGCAGTCCGGATGCCAGGCAAGCGGGTTGGCAGCAAGGCATAAAACCATGCCACCAAAAATATAATGTATTGCATTGTTAGCCTGCGCACGACAACAAAAACACGAACAACGGCAACAACAAAAAACAAGTGGCAACATGGCCACTCACAGGACTTGGCTAGGCATTCATTGGCCTACAGTCAACTCGTTGCTGCTTTTTTTGCATATATTTTTTTCTTTATTTTTCGTTCTGTTTGTCCTTTTGGTATCTTTGTGTATCCTCGTGCGGCATTTATAAATTATGCTGGCCATGTAAAATGCCATTTTGAATATGAAATTTGATGCTTTTTTAAGCCTCTTTGTGTTGCATTTTCGTAGCCTTTTTTCTTCTATTTTTTTTTATTTTTATTTTTTTTTATACTCCACTTTACTTCTTGCAGTGTCCTGTGGCTTGCCTTTGATTTTCTTTTTGCCCGACTTTAATTTGTTTGCGAATTTTGTGCGCGCATGCAAATATTCTACGCTCGTATATTAATTGCTTTTCAGCATAGACGTATCGTATGTTATTATTTTGCCTTGTCCTGCGCTGTCCTGTGTACCCTGTGGCTCTGATTTCCAACAATTTATTTTACTTCCATTTAATGATGACTTTTTATGCTTTGACTGCGTGTCCGCATTAGTTTTCATTTGGCTTCGTCCATGGCTCGCTTTCCTGCGGCTGGCCGGGCCGACACTAATGAAACTATTAACGCAAATCTTAGAAATTATTATGTTATAAATCGCCATGGCTCCGAGTACGTAAATATGCGACTTGGTTGCTGCATGCGGGGAGCGGGGTGAGCTGCTGACACAGCAGTGAGCTAAGATATGATGTTGACTGCTGCGGGTTTGGCGACTCGCAGCCTGTAGGCGAGCCTTGAGATTTGAGATGGTCAGGTGCCGCTCAAGAGCTAGACTATATATATACGTTTTCGGAAACTATAATTCTGAATTAGGGAAATTTCAAAATCATTAACAAAAAACGTAGAAACGCCCGCAGGACATTGCCAGGCAGACTGCGCAGACGAAGTCTGCAAAACTTTGTTGATTTTTGATTTTGTGCATGTTGAAAGAAAATTCTTCTTAGCTTAATAATTCGATTCGGTAAGCTTGCCTTATTCTATGTAAGATATGCAACCATGCACCAACATGAGGATTGTGCGAGTCTTAGCTGGAGCAATTTAAGATCCCTAATTGCGTGTTTGTGTCATCAGCACACAATGATAAAGGATTGTTAAAAATTTGATTAGGGTTTTTTGTGCTATCTGCGACTTTTACTGCGCATTTTTATGCGTCTCCTGTTGCTCTTTAGAGATGTGACATGTTTATAAGTTTGAAACTATCGTTGGCCTACGTAGTTTAACACTTGGGGGTGCTAACTAAGCTAATGTTGCTTATGCCAGTGTCGGTTGTGAAGGGCATAGCAGTTGGTTTAGTTGGCCACGTGGTTGGCGTCACATGCCAGCACAATCGAAACCAATTAACTTGGCCAAATTCGTTTTCAAGGAAATTCAATAAGACGCCGCCGGAAGCATTGTAAGCAACAAATCGAAATTCATACGACTAATGCCAAAAATGAACAACGCAAAATCATGTGCGACACACTTAAACACACAAACACACTCACACACACAGACACAAGAAGAGCGAAGGCTGCAAATGTGGCAAAGAACTGAACACGGAAAAAATAAACGCAACGAAAACAAAAAAAGGTCAAAAAATCAATCGTCCACGCAACTAATTCATTTAAATCTAACAAAATCTAAGAAAATCCCTGGCAACGACCTTCGGGATTTTGAGATTTTACGAATGTCAACCAACGAAGCAACTCCGAGTGTCGAAAAGCACCAGACCAACGAACGTCGTTGGAGGAGCAACCGAAAACTAAGCAACTAAGCAGCCAAGCAAACCGCCAAGCGACAAAGCGACAGCGGAGGAGCAACCGAAGGCAATCCGCAACCCGTATGCGAAGAGCTCAAAGCTTGAGCTGCTGCTACTCGGCTTTTGTTTTTTTTTTTTTCTACTTTTTTATGTGTGTTGGGTTTTTTTTTTTTTTGGTAAAATAGTTGGCAACAGCACATTAGACAATGACGGCGGCATGATGTGTGTGAGTCTATGTGTGTGTGTATGTGTGCCTAAGTCATTGCTGCGAACTTTTGCAATTTGAAGCTAATATGTTGACAATATCCAATGCTGTCATGGCTACTGCCATTGTACCCCTGCTGCTGGCATTGTTAGCAGTCTCCTCGTCGCCATCATTGTCGTCGTCATACTCAGCATCGTCAACGTCGTCAACGCCAGCAGCTACAACATGCGGTTAAGTCACTTTTGATCCTACGCATATGTGTTCTTGCATACTCACATACACACAAAGGGCGTGTATATATTAGATATTGAAGGTTGCACAAAGGACTGCCATAGAAGCTGCTCTGCTGCTTCTTATGCTGGCTGCCTAACAATTTTGTATCTCAATATGTGTAGCGCAATCTTTTAATAACAAATTTCTGTGCGTACGCTGTGTCTGGCAACTCATAAAAACTGGATTTTTTCTGCTTAACTTATGCAATACACAGCAGCAGCAGCAACAATAACAACAACAGCAAAAGACAGACGCTTAAGAGTGTATTTCAGATTGAGTACATCAGCTAACACGTATGTGTGTGTGTGTGTGTGTGTATATGCAATTCAGTGAAGCAACGAAGCCCAACAGTTTTACTTTGCATATTTCAATGCAATGCGCGCAAACGTTTTTAATAAATAAAATTCAATTTGATTCTTTTGCGCGTGTTTCGCTTAAATCCCCAGCACAAAAGTCAGCAATCAAAACAGATTAAAATATGATTTGACAGCTACAAAAATGTATATTCCATTCCATTCCTTGCCATACCCAGCAGCCAGACCAATCCATGGCCATGCCTTGCCATCGACGTTTATTTCCATCGTATATACACAATGTATATTGCATAAATTGCAATTGCAGCAGCATTGCGTTACATTTTTCACTTGCTCGCTTTGCCGACACTTTGCTGTAGCTGCTGCAGTTTATCTCGGCTGCAAGTCGCTTTACGCTTTACCTCAACATCATGACATGATTTCAATATACATGCATAGCCCGTTTGTTTTTTCTGCCTTTTTCTTCTTCTTATTTGTTTTTTTGTTTTTTGTTGTGAATTTTTTATTATACATTTTTCATTTGGCGATTTCTTTTTTGCCATTTGGCATATCTCGTTGTTGCCTTTCATATTTTAATAGACGCGTTTATGGCATGCAGATGAAAATGTATCTGCCATAGCCAGTGTGCCGCGCTCAAAAGGAATTGCATATGAAATGCTCGCATTTAAAAACAATTTCGCAATTGCGCGGCTTTTCTTTCGAAGCTCAGCTTTGCCATTCGCCAAACCTACCCTTTGCCCCAGCGCCATTAGCCCAGCCAGTAAGGCTCAATCTGTGGCAATACCAAAATAATTAACGCTGTGTATAACTGACCAACAAGCTAAATTAGCACAATTAGCCAGACCAAAGCTAATCTCACAGTGCACAACAAATAATTCAATTATTAGCCCAGTGAATTGGCGTGTAAGGTTAACTCTGAGGTTAGTTTTGTATTTTGTGCTCTGCTGCTGTTGTCGGCGCTGATTATGGCACATTAGTGACGTGGTGCCTTAAATAAAATGTTTCAGATTAATATGGGATTTCCCCATTTTTATACTATGAAATATGTGATAGTCGCTATGCTAACAGCACAGAGTGGCTGCAGAACTTGAACCTATGTAGAGATGCCGCAAACAGAGCCAAGGAAGCTGAGCTTATATTGATGGTTTACAACTCAGATTGGCAATATTATGCATAAGGAATTTGCAGTAGAAAAGTGTTTTACTCTTGCTGCTCAGTCTACAATCTTCTCTAAGTCTGTATGACAAATATTTCTTTGGCTATAAACAATCAAGATCAATGTTCCAATTTTAATAACCCGGCTACTGACCGAGGTCATGATGGGTATACAAAGCATTTGCAATGTCGCAGTCTGTTTTCAGTCCGGTCAAGTGAAAAATCTTCTTATTTACTTTTCCATAATGTTTTCAGTGTAGCAGCATGCAAGTTACTGTCAATTAATATGACTAAGCGGTGACATGGCGCATCTTAAGAATACTTAGTTATCTTTTCTTATATAGGCAACTTAATAAATTTTATTTTGAACACTAAGCAGGTTTGTTTCTTTTACAGGCAAAGCAACTGGCATACGGCAACACCCACAGACGCAGACGCAGACACAGTCACAGGCACGGTGGGTGTGTTTGTGTGCGTGTGTGTGCCAGGCCCACATGGCAGATTGCGGTGCAGCTGCGTCGTTTTATGTAATCAACGTGGTTAAGATTTATGTTAATTACTTTATGTGTGCGCATAATGGCGAATGCACATGTATTTGTCAATGCTTCTGTAATGCCCGCGTGGGTGGCATTAGGCACATTTACACACACCTCTGCACATGTGTCACTGTGTAAGTGCGTATCTACGTACAGGTAAGCACACACGTATCTGCAGTTTGGCATGCTTAGGCCGCTAAGCGTTCATTCATCGACGTGCGTATGTGCAATGGCGCAAATGCCTAAATTCTCATTAGTCGCATTAGTTGCAATTGTAATTTTCCACATAACTGTCATTGTTGTTGTGCATTGTGATTATTGTTGCAACAACAGCATCAACAAAAACAACAACAACGAGAATAGTAACCACAACAACAAGGGTGCATACGTGCTGCAGGTGTGCGTCTAAATCGCGCCAAAACCGCGTCTAAATTCAATAATAATAATTGATTGCTTATTATGTTACACACACAGCCACACTCACACCCACACACACACACACACGCACGTACGGGCGCCCACTCACACATCCATGCATATGCATATGCACATGCTCATGCACAAGCCAAGCAATTTTGGCCACATGCAAACACGCAATCCCGCTCACACAGCCCCTCCAGCGCCTTTGCCGCTGTGCCTAACCCTGCCCCTGGCCCCCTGCTGCATTGCGTGCGAACGATTTGCGCTTTGCCAATATTTGCGCATTAGTTATTGGGTTTGAGCTGTCTTATGTCCTAAATCCTTGCGTAAATGAACCTAGCAGGCAACAGGCCTCTACCTGTGCTAGCCCAGACCCCCACCCCTGCTTAACTCTGCTTATATGCTATGTAATATTATTTGTTATCTGTTTGTGCGTTCGATTTGCATGAAATTTTAATATTTTAATTTTGGTCAAAAATTTTAATTATTAACTCTTATAATTATGCAAAATCACGAATTACATTAAAATCACTTTCGTATTCTGATTTAGTTTTGTGTGCCTGCTAAATTGTCTATTTGTTTGCTCTGGTTGTTGTTGTTGTTTGTGCTTGTTATTATCCTTTAGTGTTGTTGTTGGTTATTACATTATTAGTAACTGATTTAGTTTATTTGCAACTGTATTTCAAATGTTGCTTGATTGCTTTTTATGTTGCCTCTGCTTTGTTTTATTGTTTTTGTTTTGCTTGTTATTGTTGCTGTCAAACAATTCCAATTGACATTTGTGGAAAATTACAAAGCAGTTGATTGCATTTCAGTTAAGCAGCTGTAGATGCGACTCTAAGAAACTGACTTCTCTTTTCATTTATCATTTAATTTTTGTTTTTTTTTTCCATTTATCAGTAATAGTCATTTTCTCTTAAAAAATGCTTTAAATATATATAGCTGCAACACTTTTTGTGCGAACATATCAAAATGCGTTTTATCATTTATTGTGTTTATTAGTTTGGTTTTCATACCCTGTACCAAAAAATGCCAAAGGATATATTAAGGTTGTGCAAATGTATGTAACGGACAGAAGGAGGCGTGGCAGACCCCACGAAGTATATATATTCTTGATCAGCATCGAAAGGCGAGTTGATCCAGCCATGTCCGTCTGTCCGTCTGTCTGTCCATCTGTATGAACAAACGGATCTCGGAAACGGTAGGAGCTACAACCACCAAATATTGCACGAAGACTCGCCCAGTCCTTAGGCATAACAAGTATATTTTTTTTTGCATATTCGACTTAAAACATATAGCTTCGAAAGAAACAATCGGCCGAAAAATGGCTTTTACTAAAAAAAATTTTTTTTTTTCTTGAGATACCCTTACATTATGAATATAAAATATTAAAGCAAAAAAAAAAATATATATATTCAGTTTTGGATTGGGTTTTCTACAGTCGGTTATGCCCGACTATAGCCTTCTAATTTTTATTTACAACTAAGCCGACACAACGCGCTCGACTTGATAAGAATTGGAAAATCCCAACTAAAAATAACCGCTGCGCTGTGCTTTTGAAAGACAGAAGCGATAAGCGTGTTCGCTAAAATTCAAAACATTTTGCTTGAGTCCGGCTCAGTCTGAGAATTGAACTTGCTTCAAGAGGATTTCAAAGTTCTGTGCGGAATAGTGAACAAAGTAAAAATAAAAATACAATGAAATCATTGCTCCCAGCAATGTTGTGGCTGTTAGTTCAGCTAACAAAGCCCACAACTGGCAAAGCCTTGCTTATCTTTTATCGTTGTGGAAAAAACTCTTACCCCAGTGAGGGTACATGCAAGTGCTCACCCGGCTACGAGCAGGTCGATTCATCCGAGGAGTGCCAACAGGTGATGGTTGCCTCTAACCATCAGAATATTAATCGCCTAATGAATTACTTAGATCGGCTCGTGCAAAATGGCAACACCAATGAGGAGATGGCTTGGTTTTGGTTCGGCCTGAGCTTGGGCTGGTTGGTGGCTGTGGTGCTGTGCTTAATTGTGTTATGCGTGCGCAAGTGTAAGAAACCGGCAATTCGCGTGCCGCCGCAGATCTACATACCCTGTGAACACATGCGCAATCAGAAATTTCGCGTGCATCCGAATTCCATGTTCCGCAAAGTGCACGAGGAACGTGCCGCACGTTTGGCAGCGGAACAGAACCAGGAACGTGCTTTGGTGCCTTACAAGCCGCCAGCTCCAATGGTCCATGAGGTCTGAGCTGGGCACAATTTGTACATTTGCAAAGCTCAAAAAAAGAATAAAAAAAGAATTTAAAACAAAAAGTATTTTGCTTAATTTGTCTGAAAAAAGACAAACAAAAAAAAAATTTCTTAATAAATTATTTTAAATAATTTGCAAAATTTAAAGTAAAAATTTTTGCTTAATATAAGAAGCCGTAAAAGTTGGAAACGGTGAACATGTTGCACGCGCAGTTGCCGTTGTTAAGTGTTCTGCTGCTCACTCTTCTCTGCCAGCAGCAGCAGCTCGTGGCAGCGCATCACGACATGGACGCACCTCTCGCGTGGAACTGCTCGCTGACGTCCTTGGCAGGCGATGCCGGCTGCCCCGTTGGCTGTGTGCGCGACGCTAATCACACCTGCGTGCCGGAACACTGCATGGACAGCTGGCTAAGTTGGCTTACAGAGCCCGTCTCCGCTGCATGCATTTACCATTGGACGGTGCTGATTATCGGATTCCTGCTCTTCGGCACAATGGTGGGTCTGATTGCGTACAATCTGCTGACCGAAGTGATGGCCTTGAGGCAGCGATCCAACCGTTACCGACGCTTTCACTCGCAGCGCCAGAACGATGTTAGTTTTGCTTAATGTTTCTTAGTGTGTCGAATAGAATTTGAAAACAACGAAAAATTGCAGCATACAAAATTTTTAAATTGAAAGCTATAAATAGAAAATTGCATAAATATATGTATATACAAATATTTTTACGTAAAGCATTTCAGTGCAGTTGACGTATTGTGGATAAAGCCAAATATTCGGATTCGTTGTGCGACTAAAATATGCAGCGAACACAAAAACTTGTCTTTGCTTTATGTATGAGCGTACAGTAAGGACACGTGTACGTGGTTAGATGTGCTTTTAACAAACATTTTACAGTCGTCGTTCTCTCACTCTCTGCCGGAAACAGAAAAAAGCTCTCAAATAGAGCCGTTCGGATTAGGCGATAAGCAGGAGGTCCCAGTCATTTGTGCACTGCAGTTTAGTAGGCCACTGGTAATGTTTTCCTGTTAACTGTTCGCGAAAAACTTAGCATTTTCCTATAAAGTTTGGTTTTACTGTAGTACACTATCGTTGCGCTTTTGATTGAATTGCAAAGCTGCAGTCAGGTGAAAAATAACGAAAAATATTTATAACAAATGTGTTTAGTCAGGCAGTAGACGCATAAAAAAAGAAAGAAAACAAAGCCAAAAAAGGATGAGCAAATGCGAAATCGATTGGAAAACAATTTCCAATTTTTAAAAAGAATTATCGCTGCCATATTCGCGCATGCTGAACTAAATCGCACATAAGCAAGCACTAAATCTGCCGTTGCTCTGTTGATGAAAAAAATATAACAAAAAAAGAAGTGGGTGAGACGAAGACAGAGGGAAACGAAAAAAACTGCTGAGTGTGTTTTTATTTTGCAACGTTTTGCAAGGCACGGCTGCCAAGTGGCTGCGTGTGGCTGCGTGTGGCTGCGGTGCGCACCAAAATGGCAACGCAAAAAAGCAAAGGAGAGTGTCTCGCACAGGATGCGGCTGCTGCGAATGTGAAGGAGTTGGCGGAGAGGCTGCTGCTCTTGCGGCTGAGCTCATAAGCGTGTTGTTGGCAAACGGGTTATTGTACTTTTGACTTTGAGTTGCGTAAGTTTAACTGAAAATCGCTTTGACTTAGTTTGGAATTTTTTTGTTTTTTTGGTTTTTTCCTTTTTATTTTTTTGCATCATATGCGAAACGACGTTCCTTTCGTTTCTCTGCTGCTACACTTTCATTAAGAGTTGTGCTTTTTTTTTCTTCGTTGTCTTGGGGGGTTCCATTGTTGTTGGCAAGTTATGTATGCATGTGTATGTGTGTATATACACGCATGTGGCATGCCTGAGGCTTGTTATTGCTGTGTTAAAAGTATTTTCTAATCAAGTTGGCAATTTTAACTATACACGATGGCTGCGGTCTTGACTTTATGCTTTTTTCTTTTTGTTTTTTGTTTTCGGTTTACTTTGAGCGGAGGCAGCAGCAGCAGCATTGGCATCGGCGAAGGCAAAAGCAAAAAGGTGCCAAATTGTAATTTACATGGATTTCGTTGAGATACCTAAAGAATTGAATTGGAAGCCAGCGCAAAGCTACCGCTAATGTATTGTAGATTATGTTAAATCCTCATTTTTATCCTGCCTAAAGACACTCACATGATTGCGTATACGACGCATACACGACGTCTCGTATGTGTTTTGTGCCAGCTACTACTCGCCTCCGCTCCTCCTCTACTCTTCTTCGTCACTCTGCACTCTACTGCCAATGTAAGTTTTGGCTGCGGGGCAGTGCGACGGGGGTGCGTTTGGGGCGCTTGTTAACATTAATGTGCGAATACATTTGTGGGAGACTTTAAGTTCAGTTTGGTGCGGGCTTGCGATTGGCTTGTCATATATTCTTACACTGTGCGAAATGATGATTCTAATGCGTATTTGCCGTGGTTCGCATTGTTCGCATTCTTGGCTGGCGTCAGCTTAAATGTTCTTGTTGTCAAAATGTGCGATTGTATGTGGTGTGGCATTTCTGTAAGCACTTCAGGTTGCTATTAATGCTGCGAGTCGTCCAAGTAGATAATTGCTTAAAGTATTGTGACTTTTTGGCTGACATCACATAATAAGCGCAGACAGCGAGGAAATAGGGGTTCAAGCAAATCACTGTGTGGAACTATGTTGATGTGTCACATATGTAAATTAGAAAATAAACAAAGAAATACTTGATTTCTTTGAGTTAATGTCCTATACTGAAGTTATATTTATTTTGGGAGTTCGTACACCGTCTGTGCAATCAGCTTCTGTATTGTATAGAATAATACTTGTACTTTTTAGTGTTCAAAAGGCACTGAATGAATTCAGCACCACACCGAGCAATTAGTTGCCTTTATTGAAATCTAGTGTGCTGAGTTCTCTGTTGCTATTTACTCACATTATAAAATAGTTAATCAGTCCTTCGAATAGCTTTCTCAATCACAAATATCATATTATCGATATCGCTGATCTTATTTATTTAGATAAAGAAATTAGCCAATAGTTTGGCGTTGACGTGCATGTGGGTCCTAAGTAGGTAAATTTTTGATATGTCATTGTATGCAAGCAATCAGTTTCACTTTATACAACTAAGCACTACAGCAGAATATGCGACTTCTTAATAAAACTTATCGAATTCCGATTGGTGTTTTCACAGCTATTTAAACATTGATGAGATGGCCTGGTGTGATGGCGCACAGGGTTATGCCTTTACAAATTACATGTGCAGCTACCCCGCCTCGCTTGACAGGCGGCAAGTAATAAAAGCAAAGAAATTCCCACATAAAAGTCAAGACATCGCATTGTACGTTGTATGAAATCTCATCACAATGTCAGCAAATAAAAATAGAATACGAGAGTATACTCAAATAATGTTAATGCGATATACGGGATACGGTAAATGGTAAACGGAATACGGAATACGGAATACAGAGTACGGAATATTGCAAAAGGGGTTGCCACTGCGTGGAGTAGAAGAAGAAGCTGTGATTGCCATATTGAGTACGTATACTCGGGCACAAAGTAACTCGCTCGCTTACGTTTGGTGCTAAATGCGATTTTCATTTTGTGAACCCAAACACGGAATACAGCACACTCACACACGCATACCACACAACATATACCACACAGCATACAGCGTACAGCACAGAAGCCATAATGTACGTACAATGAGAGTACAGTAATGGGTAACAAAAGGTTACCTAAACAACAGACTAAACGAATGAACCAACCAACCAAGCAGCCGACAAATGCACAATCTTATATATATACATACTTACTTATATAAGTGATGGTTGTTGTTCTTGTTGCTGTTGTTATTGGTGTGGGCGTATAACGAGCAAGTGTAACTTAGAGGCGGGAAGGCGGCGGAGCAGCACCCACAGTCGTCTGTGGGCGAGTCGTGACATATTTTATTTGCACAATGACAATACATGAACAGAACGTAAACGAGAATGAGAAGGAGAACGACAAACGCTTGTGGGTTGGCATAAATGCAGAGCAGAGAGTATGAGAGGAAGGAAGCAAGCAAGGCAGAAAAACAAAAAATAAAAAATTGAAAAAAAAAAAACACAACAAGAGTGGAGTAAAATAAGTGCAAAGGATAATGCGAATTGAAATGACAAAACCCAAAATAATCATTGCGAACTGCTGCTGCTGCTCCTGCTACTGCTTTTGTTGCTGTTGTTGTTGCTGTTGCTGTTTTTTCTGCTGGTGCAGAATGTACTCTTGCGCTTGGCTTGGCGCTGCCTGCCATTGTGGGTTCTTGAATGTTTGGTAGCACGGTTGAGTGGGTGTTTGGTTTGTTGCCTGGTTGATTGGATGTTTGCTGGCTAGGGGTGTTTTTCAAATGAAACTTTAAATTTATAAAATTGTTGAAAATATTAAGTTTTCAGCGTGTATGAGTGTGCACTCTCATGTACATGCCATTGGCTTAAAGTTGTTGTCAAGTGTTCTCGGGCAAATGAGGAGTTTCTTGCTTAACGTTGATTTAATTTGCAGTCCAGAGCTGGGCAGCTATAATTTGAAGAGGCAGTTACTTAGCTGATGCATGCAAATATACGAGAAAGTTAATGGCTTTGTTGACAACTGCACTAAAATTGGTTTGTTTAAGTTTGCTGGAGCCTGCGATATTTAACATACAGTGAACCAATTTTTCATTTTTTGCTGCTGCCGATTATGTATTTAGCTATGTTTGCTAGGAAGTAGCAATTACTTTTGAAGATAGCGCCATAGCAACTAAAGTAGCTGGCCATGAGCGTGCTAGCAAGAAAGTTGCGCTGCTAAACGCAGTAAAAATCCATTTTTAATGTCCTTTTATGCAATTTACTTTTGCCTTTTAACTAAATTGAAATAAAATTTGCAACAAATACAACAAATTGTAAAAGAGCCGGCATGAAACCAAACCAAGTCAAGCCGAGCCGAACCAAGGAAAGGCAAGCCAAGCCAGGATAGGCCGCAGCAGGCAAGAGCAGGCCTGGCAGCTATTCCGACTGACACCCTGCTGCCGCTTGCCTGGCTTAGCAAACTGCCTTAAAGCCAAAATAATACATGACAATATTGTCAATTTTATTTTGTGCGCACGCCATTTTTATTGCAATTTCTTTATTTCGTTCATTGCGGCTGGCCCAAGGGCTCGTAAAATATTTTTATGTATTTTTTATTTACCAAGTGAGTTTCTACATCGACATCTAACTCGGCTTATATGACCTCAATTTATACACAGGATGCGCCAACTCAAAAAAAAAAAAAACAAATAAAAAAAAAGAAAAAGAAGGGAAATCAGCTTTTTCCTTTTGTTTTTTTTTTTTCTTTTTGCTCCATCGTAACATGCTTTTAATGTGCGCCATTTTATTTGTCACGCCTCCCCCCCTTACACTCTGCAGCCACCCGCTGGCTTACACACACACACGCACGTGGTAGAGCGCAGAAAACCATTAAAAAGCCATAAGCGTTACGTGTAACCTTTGCATGGACTGCTTTCGTCTTATTGGCAACATAACATTCGTCCTTGTCGTCCTACGCTCATATTAGAACATGCTCTGCTTCTTAATCGTGCTATTGTTGTTGTTGGCTATAAAGTTGTTTTATTTTATTTATTTTTTTTTTTGCTGTTTTGTCTTATGCTGTTTTATTTTACTTTGTGTATGTGTGTGTTTGTGTTTGCCTTATTTTGATTACAATTTTTTATGATTTTTAGGTCAAAATTTGCCATCATAAAACTGGCCAAAAGTAAATTTGAAAATGAACAAAACCACGTTCAGAGGACAACATGCGACGATGAAGCAACAAAATGGTGTTGTTTGGTCGCTCTTGCAGGGTCGTTTGCCTGTTTTATGTTTGTGATTTGAACGCACATAAAAAGGACATGTGGCCATTGCTTATTGCTTCTGCCATTGCGTATTTTGTTGCTCTGTGCTTAATTTCATATGATCCAAGTTTTATTCGGTGCTTTTTTCTTTTCGTTTCGTTTTGGCCACATAAATTCATTTATTGGCGATTTTATATCGTTTTAAATACGCCGGAAAGCTCCAGCACTGTCGTAAAAATTATTGAAATTTTAATAATTGAAATGTGTTTCGTAGTGTTTTTATGGGTAGGCAACATTTGTAAAGCATTTGTCTGACGGTGTACTCTTGTAAATTACCTTTGTTGCATATTATTAAATATGGTATAGCATTAGTGTGCCTTGCTTGAGATTCTGTTTTACTAACAGTTAGGCAGGTGATACTCATAAACACCATTGCCATATACATTTGGAATTAAAATTTATTGAGGTTCTTTATGGGTACTACTTTAAAATGCTGTAGGCCTATATTAGCTAAATTATTAATTCATTAACACGCGAGGCCATATATATAATATTTCATTGCCTTGACTGTCATATTGCCAAAGTTTTTGCTTAAATGCTCAGTTTTATGAAACTATGCTCAGCCAAGTTCATCAGTAATAGCTTTCTCAGCTATACGTAGCTCAGAGGTTTCTGTTTCACTACTCCCACATCAGTGGCATCTAAAATATATATAACAGCTATACGGGTTACTACGTTATTTACATATTTTTATTTCTCTGATTACATAACCAGTACCTGCGTGTAGGCCGTAGCCAAGAGTGGCTCGCTGCATGCGAAAAAAGGGTAAACCCAAGCTGCCATGAATATGTATTTGGCATTCGCTGGCAATGCCGACTGGGGTGTGGCAGCAGCAGCTGAAAAGGCATCAAATAAATGAAACATATTTGCAAAGGCAGCTACAACAAACAAACAGTTATTGTAGCAGGCAGACAAACTGACTGACTGACTGCCTGACTGGCTGACTGGCTGACATATGAAATGCGCAAAAGGAAAAGTGCTCCATACGCATGGAGGAGAGCTGAGTATGTGCGTGCGAGGCAGCAGATAAGAGCAGGCAAGATTTATTGCTAACGCAATGAGTTAAGAAAGACAAGTACCTAAGAAGAGAAATGCGCAAGCATTGCCAGCAAGCGAGCGGCAAACGGTAGGGGGTAGGCGGCAAATGTTGTGCGGCAATGGAAAGCAGAAATAAGAAGACACAACAAGAACAAGAACAGCAGTGCATAGCATAATAATAATAATGATGAAGCTGAAGCATACTGACAAACGAAATGATGGGGAATGATAGCGCGTAACTTGCTTGGTTGCCTGCCCACTCTCCCGGCTGGGGTTGGCACTGGCGTTGGCCTTAGGATGGGGGTTGGGGTTTGGCGTTGGTTTGGTTGCGTATCTGCGTATGCTTGAGAAAATTTCCAAGATGGCGTACATGGCAGTCAAAGTGTAGCAAATATTTTATATGAGGGCGTCTGTCTTTCCGTCTTACGGTCGTTTGGTCGTTTTGTATCTGTATCTGGCATAGAGCGCCTAGTGAGCGCTGCGAGATACATGTTTGCCATTTGGCATATTGTTGTTGATTTTAATTGCAGCTCATATATATTTCGGCACAATTCGTGCTGCTGTCGTTGAGCATGATTAACAATAATTAGACTTGGCATTAATTACGCCAAAAAGTTAATTACGCATTGAGGCACGGCTACGGCAACAGCAACGGCAACGTCCACGGCCATGACTTGATGAATTGAAAATTTAAAGTACGGTTGCAGGCTTTAAGAAAAAACATACGTAATACAGATGAAAAATTAACATGCCCAAAGTTGCTACAGCCGCCATCAGACTCCACATGACACACGCAATTGCAAATTAAGTTGACAATTTCGCACCACCCTAATTGCGCTGCAAATCAAAGTGTAACAAAAGCTACGATGCGCTTTATCAGTTGGCCAAATACAAATAAATAAGAGCGTTGAGCGCTTAACTACTAATAAAAACCGCTTAAACAGCAGGCCACGGGCCTTGATGCGCGATGATTAACCCTTTGACAGCAAATGTGCAAAATTACACTTGCCAATGCAGGGCACAGTCAGCGCCCGCGGTGCAACAGTGCAATCAAATCAAACTTATTAAAACATTAAACTTGGCAACTGCAAGCTGGCAACGCGTGGGTGGCACATCTGAGCGGGGGTTGAGATTTAGAAAAACCTTTTCGCTGGCTCCCACCCGCACTGCCACCGCAAAGCAAAGCTAAATGTCGTACGCTGCGCAGCGGGTTGCACGACGTCGGTCGGCCTGGCACGGGAAAGTGCACACTTTATTAGCTACTTACGCTGTGCTGTCAGGCCATAGACAAAGCGACAGTCGGACAGACGGACAACTGTAAGTGAGCAACCACCGCCTGACAATACATTTGAAGCAACGTTTTGCATAGGCATAGGCAAAGGCACAAACGACGTCATGGCATGGTTAAGGCAAAATAGGCGAGCAAGCGAAGTCAAGACAAGGGCAAAGCATGTCAAGGCGAAAGCGAGGATGAGAACGGCAACGACGATGGCGACGACGACGACAGCAGCAGCATGTCCTTTTATTATTATTATAGATTTTTATTGTGCGGTGATTTTCTACAAAACCGAGTCCGCTAACGCGCAGCGCAATGAGCCGAGGAACATGTGGCCAAAGTCATTACGACGCGGTGATGCTGTTAGTGGGGTGCGTTGTCAGTTGGCCAGCCGAGCTGCTTTGCCGACTGGCTGACTGCCGGACTGGGTGGCTGTCAGGATGGTTGGCTGGCTGGCTGGCAGTGGGGTGCATATAAATTCGACATAATTTCATTGTAATGAATAAATTGATGGATGGATTTTTGCACCAGTTTCCATGAATAAAAGTGTTTTTCGCTATGTATGAAATGAATACATTTCGCTGCTGCCGCGTCGATTGAAATACGCAAAGGTCCTGTTTGTCCTGCCTTTGTCTGTACCTTACGCTTGCTCTTTGTTCAAATTAAACACTTTCACTTGCTACCCTCTGGCCCGCTGCCACGCAGCCATGCCGCCGTGCTGATGTGCTGCCGTTTAGCGAAATTAAATTGACTCGATGTCGTTTTTCTTTTGTGCCCCCGTTGGATGTTTGTCCTGTCCGAATTGCTATGCCGAAACGCTTTTTGTTCTGCGGTGTGCATAAATTACGATTTCTTTTTTGTTTTATTTTTTGTTTATATTTAATTTCGCATTTTTCGGAAAATCATTCATTATCTGCTGTGAGATATTGTGTTACTCACATTAGTTTGTGGCGCTTACGCTGATTTATTTGTTGGCATGTCATTGCGGTTTTATGTCGGCTAAGCGATTGGAATCAACTCACAAAACACTAACTACTTTATTACATAACCCGCCCATAAACAACGTAGACCAAATATAAGCCTATTAATGAGAAATATGATGACTTCGTGTTCTCATCATTGTTATTGTTGTTTTTTTTATAATATTCGTATTCTTGTGCATCGCCAAGTAAGGAAATACATATTTATGGAAGTGGTTTCCTGGGCTCAAACTCTAACTCAGCCAAGGATTCAATTTCCAGCAAAACTCAATAAATTTCACGTACAGGTTTGTATTTTTTTCATAATTTTTATTGTTCTTTTTTTGATTCAATTTCTATAACTAATAATATGTTTACAATTATTTACTTTATTAAATTATATATTTAATTTTTGTTGTAGTACTTTCCTTTATTTATGTAATAAGTTTTTTTTTTTTTTTTTTTTCATTTTAGTTTTTGTTTATACGACTAGACAACTGCTTAAAAACTGCTATCGTTTATAATTTGTTTACAATACATTTTTATGCATTACAGTTAAGATTTTTAATATATATAAATATTTTTTATATATATTTAAAGTAGTAGTTTAAATAAAAAACCTTTAACTAAAATTGCATTTAGGAAATAAATAAAATAGAAAATAATTGCCTTTACTTGTTATTTTTTTTTGTGTTGTTTTTACATATATATGTATATATATAAATATTTATTTATATATAATATTTTTTTTTGCTTTGCTTTGGGACATGTTGCTGAGACATTATACAATTTTTTTTATTTTTTTTTTAGTTATCAGATGATTATTTAGTTAACTTATGTATTTTTTTTTTTGTTGTTTTTTAAGCTAATCCGCAGTTAATTATTTTATTTACAAAAACATTTATTTAAAAATTGAAAATTTATGAAAACAACAAAATACGAAAACTTTTTTTTAGTTAAAATCAAAAACAATTTACATACTTTGTTTTTTTTTTTTTTTTAAATAGTTAAATTAGTTAATTTAAAATTTTACAAAATGCATTTAAAATTAATTATTGTTCTTTGTTGAATTTTGCAAATACAAAGTTGTTTCATCTAAAAATTATCGAAGAATTGCTTAAGCTTACCTTTAACTGACTCTTTTTTGTTTTTTTGGTTTCTTTTGCTTTTCTCGCTTAATATTCCATTAATTTTTTTTTAGTTTTTACAATAACAAATAATGCCTTTAAATATGGTTTCCTTTTGTTTTATTTATTTTTTGGTTTCTCTTTTATGCAGTTTTATTTAATATCCTTTGTTGCAGGATAGTTAACGCACTTAATGCTATAAAAAATGTACGGCAACGTGCCGAGGCAACTTAATCGATCACATCCTCATCCATGTCGTCGCCAGTGTCGTTGTTGTTGTTGCTATTGTTGCCAGTTGAGCCCATTAACCCATTTGCACCGCCTCCGTTGTTGCCCACTTCAATTGATGCTGACTGCTGCTGTTGTTGTTGTTGATGATGGCTAAGCGGTGATTTGTTGCTGTTGTTGTTGTTGCCTGTGTCCTGTGTGGCATTACCCACAACAGACAGATCATTGTGATCCAATAGCAAGCCGTTGTTGTTGTTATGCAACAAGCTGTTGTTGTTGTGACTATTGGTATTTAAATGCTGTAGTCCATTGCTGCCACAGACACCACCCACGCCGCCAACACCGCCGCCACCGCCGCCGCCGCCAGTCGAGAAGTGATGCAAATGGTGCTGATGCTGATTGAGCAGAGCACCAAGTGCGTTTTCTCAGACAACATCAGTGACGCCCGTGTACTGGCACGCGGACAGACCCGCCGAATTCGAGCGCGACACAGGCGATGGCGCCGAATAGGGGCTCGTGAAGCCGGTGGTGTGCTGTTTGGCCTTCAGGCGCAGCGTGGCAATGCTCGATGACATGCTCGAGGTCATGCAGGGCTCGGCCGCTGCACGATACATATACGGATTAGCGGGTGTCGTATATGGACAAGGCGCTGCGCCCACATTTGCCGTGTTCGACAGCGATGAGCCCATTGAGCCCGGCAGCATTGAGTTGTTCATGCTGACAGCGACGCTGCTGGCGTTCGTGTTGAAACAGTTCACCGAATTCTGGTGATGATTTGTGGTGACCATTGAGCCGAGTGGATTGACAGGCCACGGGAAGGGTTTCGTGCCAAGCGGGGAGGGTACCTTAGTCCAGTTGTTGTACGGATACGATGAGTAGAGCGACTCATCGGCAAAGGGTTGCATAAACTGCGAACCGAAACCGGTCTTGAAGTCAGCAGCAGCGACGGCAGCCGCATTGATGGCATTACGCTCACGTTTACGCCATTTTGCGCGACGATTCTTGAACCAAACCTGCAACGGAGAGAAACAGAGTAACGTTGAGTGTAAGGCTGATGTAAATTAAAAGCTTTAATTTAATGACGCTACTTTAAGTTAATATGTATTGAGCGTTAAAGCTGTTTTATGTTATATAGGTATGTATCATGCGTGCGCCGCGTCGCCTGCTGCCGCGCAATGAACAAAAATAACTGCACGCCCCCTTGAAAGTATTTTCGTGTTACTCGCACTACGCATGTGCAGTAATTATAAATACAAATACACATAAATACTGCTTTGCTCCCTGTGTCGAATTTTTTTTTTTTTTGTTTTGTATTTTTGTTTTTTTTTTTTTTTAATGGAGAGCTTTATATAAATAAACTCCACTCAGCGACGCTGACGACGTTGGCTGTGTTGAGCAACCCCAAAAAGTATGCAATGCGCAAGTAAGCGACGCCATTGCAAACAAAAAGTTTGTCGAATAAAAAACAACAACAACAAGAACAGTACAAGCGCAAATAAAAGCCAGAAAAAAAAAAACAAAAAGAAAAATAAAACCAAAAATAAATCAAAATTATTTTGCAAACAAAAAGCGCAAAAGAACATGCGAAAAAGGGGGAAGTAGATAAAAAGTAATAAGAAAAAACGAAACAACAAAAAGAAACAAGAACAAAAAACAGCAAGAAACAAAATGGCAACTTTGTAATTTATTGCTTAAGTTTGTGCAGCACGAATGACAAAGAGCGCGGCATGCGTTGTTTTTGTTATTATTGTTGTTGTTGTTGTTGTATTATGTTACTGCTTTTCTTTGTTGTTTGCTGCTGTTGTTTGTTGGTTTATCTGTTTCGTTTTTATTGTTGTTGTTGTTCGTATACTCGTACATTAGCATGATTGTCTGTGTCTCGCTGCTGTTTGGCTGTGCATGGAATTTTGATGAGCGAAGTGGCAGTGCTTTACTCGCGCATTTGTTAAATTGTGTTTTTTATTAAAGCAACGCGTCGGTGGCTTAAAGTCGCTTAAAGCCGTTTTCGCCAAGGTCTTTGCTATATAAATTGCTGCCATAACTGGCTACGCCCTCAAACATGGCGCCAAATGCTGCCTGCGCTATTTAAGTCGATTACTTCTTGCCTTACAGTAGTGTCCGCTGTTGGAGAATTGCTTACACTGGCTTGGAGTTTTATTTAAGTAGGCTAACGGGAGATAATTTAAAGAAAAGAAACGATTCATGATTCTTTAGGCCACTTGTACAACATCAGCAGGCCAAGCTTATTATTGACACTTCTGTTCATTATTGGTCATAGAGCCTTCAAACCTGCCAACCAGCTTGAGAATTACGTTGCAGTAAATTCGTCTAATACCAACCTTAGTTCACCGTAGCTTTTCACACGTCGCTTAATTACCCAGGCTAACAATTATTTACTAGAAAGTTGCAATTTTCCGTAGGCAAGCGTGAAAGCGTACGCCTGCAGTCATGGGCCCTCTTCAGGGGTTGAAAATGCTGCGATTTGTTGCACATCGCCATACGCAGCGCACGCGTCGGGCTACGTATGCAAAATGAGCGAATACTGTCTCGCATTTATTTGGACTACGACTTCACTACTCAGCTAACAAGTGAAGGCGACCCCCGACCGAAGCTTTATTAGCGGAAAATTGATTTAATCACATTAGTTACGTGCAGTTAATTGAAAACGCATGAGAAATGTTTGTAGGTATTTCTCAGGAACATGTGCGGAACGGCTGTCTGTTGGTTTTTCTACATTTGCGTGTAATTTGGTGTTGAAATTCATTTGCAATTGGTTTGTCATGAGTCAAAGTCATGGGAAAACACGTGTGCATGGCGTGAGAATTTATTTAGAAAAACTGACAGAAGAATCTGATAATTATTAAAGTAATTAAGTCACTTAAGAAAAAACCGTCGTGAAGCTTTCAAATTATTTCTAATAAAATCAAACTTGTCCCACTTCGACTTACTCGTAATTAAACGTTAAAGTCAGATAAAATTTGCTGCCTTTGCAGCTCATGTGCAGTCACCTTTTGCTTGCCTTAAATCAAAATTCAAATCCTTTGTCAACGTGTCAATTTGCCAAGGTACATCGCTCTTGCAACGTTAGCTAGCATTGCTCGTTGTCCTCATCATTGTTCTCATCGACGTCCTAGTCATCGTCATCGTCATAGACATCGTCATCGCCGTCGTTGTCCTTAACGCCATGCAAAACTAACGTCATCGATCTCGTCAACTGTCATTTTCACGTATCATTTAACAACTTAGTCAAGTACAAAAAAATCGAAACGTTGCATGATTGCAAATTGATGCCCGCAAAAAAAAAAATTGGATAAAAATAGGATGCTGCAGGGAAAGAGACAACGAAAGGACATTGGCAAAGGTTCGCAACGCTTGCCCTTCAACTGCTGACTCAAGCAGAAAATTCTAATTGGTTTTGATGAAAGCAATGATGGCACTTTTCTTTTTTTACTTTTTGCTGGTTTTTGTCTGCATGCAGACGTACGTATGCCATGCCGTGATATTCGCAACGGTTCATCAGGTAACCAAAAGTGTTGCCAGCAGCGACTTGAGCAAGAAAGTGTCCTTTCGGGTCTTTTTTGTTTTTTCGTTTTCGGCAGTTTTGATTGATGGCTGCAAATTGTAGTTAAATGCGTTTTTTACGACTTTTTTATGATTGACAGCGCTCAGCCCTTTTTATTATTATTTTTTGCTAATGAAGTTTTTGCTGCTGGTTGTCAGTTAAGTAACGAATAGTTGGCACTTTGTTTTGCTTTTCTCCGCGCACAATTGCCATGATTAATTGCTGGTTGATGTATCAAGCCTAAAAGGCAGCTTCAAATCAGCGGGTGGTCAAAGTTTGGATAACTCCAAACAGAAAAGCCATATCAACGGCAACAATAAGGTCTCTTCCAGTATTCATTTCGTGGCTCGAATAGAAAACAGTATGCACTGCGTTCCTTAAACATCATGTGAACGTTTTCTGTGTGTTATGAAAAATTCCTTTAAGATTAAAGTCATCATCTTATAGACTTTATTTGACGGCCAAGTTGCATAGACATAGACTCCAACATGTTTAGTGACAATCAATGAAGAGTATGTTTCTATTATCATCCTACAAAGTTTGTAGACGTTTCATTGAGAGTTACCGATTAATTGGTCTTCCACAAAAAGTAGTCACGAGCTAAGCAAACGTGAGGCAACAAAAAGTCCGCAGCCTTTACATTCGTGGCTGCTTTTAGCTACCACATAGATTTGTGCCAAAGGCATACCCAGTCGGCCGGGAAAAAAACAAAACAAAAAAAAAAAAAAGACTGGCAAACTGGGCTTTAACTGACTATGCGGCCATTTGTGGCCAACATAAATGACCATGCGCTTGTTTAGTGGCAGACATGCCGGGCAACAGTTTGCACAAGAGATAAAAAATTGAATGAAAAAGAATCCAGCCGACACATTTTATTACTTTTCTATACACAAATGGCACATTTCCACACAATTGGCAACACCTGACGTGCTTATGTGGCGAGCACGTAAAAAAATACAACTGCCATAAGCACTTTTTTATGCACTACTGTATTGAGATGCAGCAAGTACTTGCCAGCAGACAATAAACAAAAAAAAAAGAAAAAACAATAACAAACACAATAACGAGAATGGTAGAAAAGCAACAAATGTTTTTATAACTTGTTTTAGACCATTAAACCCGTGCAATTGTTTTAATAAATTACAAAAAGAGCGGCAGCAAAAAGGAAACTTTAAAAATAAAAAAATTAAAAGGACGATACCAGCAACAGCAACAGACTGCCATAATTGCCTACAAATGTAAAACCCGGCTTAGTAGCAACGTCGAAGTAAAACAAATCTTTTTCGTGACTCTACTCGCCCCTTTTACTTTTTTTCCTTTGGTTTTTTTTTTTTTTTATTTTCTTATTGTTTTTGTTGCTATTCGTTGTGCAGCTCATACGAGATTTTTAAGCCCTAGTCAGCATTTCGACGTTGAGAGTTAATCCTTTTGTATATTTGATAAATTTTATTGCCGCTATTATTGCAGTCAAATGCGGCACCCCTCAGCTCAGTTCAGCACAGCTCAGCGGCCCTGCAGCTCGAAATGAATGATCATTAATTTCGGTGTGGTTTCTAATTCATTAAGCCATCTGTCCCGCTCTAACGCACACGCACAGCAGCTACCCTTCTCTACGCTAGCCCAACCCAGGGAGCAGCGAGCAGCATCGTTGACAAATTACACGACATTGTTTTGCATTTTATTACGTTTATGCCACTATAAAATAACACATCTCAGCATTCAGCTACAGCAGCAGCAGCTACCACTTTGGATGTGGTGTATATGCATGCCTAGGGCGTTGCATAGATAGAACGATCATTGGCGGCGACATCGTCATCGTCATCGTCATCGTCACCGTCACCGTCATTGCCTTTACGCACAATGCGCGGCGCAAACAAAGTGTAACAATATTTTACCCCACTTACAGCAAAGCGAAGCCGGCAGCTCTGTTTGGTAAAATATGTTTTCATTTTTGCATTATGCCCTGGACACATGTTTAAATTGACATAATTTCGCATCATCAAGCGAAGATTTTTATTATTATGCGGTTTGCCATGCCCAGGCCAGGGGTGGCTTACAGCACACATTTCTCATTTCTCAGTACATTTATCAGTGCGCTGAGTCAAGTGCAATTTCTCACGTGCAATGAAAATGCGGCCATATGCGCTGCTACAAATTGTTTGTGACAGCATTTGCATAGAAAAGAAAAGCTAAAGAAAAGCATGCCAGCATATACAGAAAGAAACAAAATCAAAATACATTGAAGAGTATGAAATAAGCGCCGAGCAAATATTTGTCAACTGTTTGCTGTTTAGACCAGATGTTTTTTATTTGATTACTAATTGCATTTTTATGGCAAACGTTTTGTGCGTTAAACGATTTGACGCGCAGCCGTTAAAAAAGGTCAACTGGGCGTATGCGTGTTACTAATATTTTGTAATTTTTTTTTATTTTTTTTTTGCCAGCCGTAAACTTTTAGTTGTTGATAAATTATATTTATTTGCTGTTACTTTATTTTATTTTTTATTCATGCGCACAAACGCGCATTCATCGATCATATATGACTGCTGCTTTGATTGCTAATGTTGTTGCAGTTGTTGTTGTTGTTGCGATTGGCGTTACGGTCACACATTACGTTGCCTTGCATGATGACTGATTGATTGACTCTCATTCGTACTGACTGACTACCTTTATAAGTGTATATCTGCTATGGAACGCATGTTTTCGTTAGTGCCGTCAAAACAAATATCATTACTTGGGCTATTTCTTTTTTCCGATGGCTTTTTTTTTTAATATTTGCCGCTAGGCGCCACTCATGCGTCGATTGTTTACTTAACGCATATCTATTACAAGAAATTACATTAATGCGTGCAATGTGATAAGATTTTTATTGTATGGCTGCCTATGCGGCTTAAATTGTCAGCTGTAACTGCAGTGCTGCGAGACCCCCGGCGTATATGGTGTGTGGCCCTGGCATAGTACAGACAAAGGCAATTTGCATTTGCATGGGACTACTTCAACTGTTAGCAGCTGCTATTTAGCAAGGCTTATGGGAAAATTTGATGTGGGACTTGTCAAGCATATTTTGAATACGAATGCCAAACAAACATAGGTCATCTATCCTGAGAAGTACAGAGTCTGCTGTTATAAATGCAAAAAACTTTTCTGGTTTGTCAAAGCAATAAAAGCAAAATAATTGCTATCCAGTGTCAATACATAATTTGCATGGCTGACTTAAATTAAACTTTTGTTAACATGCACTAAACCTTGCTCATATAACTTAAAGTTAAGTTTGTTCGCACGCAAAACTGCAACAAAATGGGCATAAAGAAATCCCTACTGCCAGTGGCGCAACTGCTGCTGTTGCTGCTGTAGAGCTGCACTGCCAACAATTGCCACAAAGCTTAACCCGCCGCACATAAAATCGCAACAATATGCTAACGCTAAATTATGGCGTTGCACTTTACAACCCGAACCGAAAATCGAAATCCGCAAAAACCGGTGAAACGTAGCAATGCCCGCCAGGACGCGAGTTTGGCGCAAGTGCGCTGAAAAAAACACAAACACAAAAACAAAATGAAATGCAACGAAAAGCGAATAAAACGAACACACAAAACGTAAAGCGCCAATAGGGTAACGGAATTTATGGCAACTTTACACGAAGCGTATGGCGAAAAAAAGAACAAAAGCGAGCGAAAAAATACGGGGCGAACAAGCAAACAATGGTGCATTGGCGAAGCGGTAAGCTAACCGCAACGACGACAACAACAAGCACAACAATAACAACAACAACAAAAATGCAAAATGCGAGCCACTGCAATGCGCGCGAGCATCCATGGAAGCTTCATTCGTTCAGTGTCATATTTCGTTGGCATTGTTGTTGTTGTTGTTGTTGTTGTCTCTTTATCGTGTTGTTATGGATGCAACAGCATTGCGGTTGGCAACACTGGCTATGCACAAAAATACAATAAATTGCCCACACACACACACACACACACACAGACACAAAATGTCGGTTGCCTGCTGCCGCGGCTGCTGCTGTTTACCCGAAAATATACGAATGTGTACGCCAAGGAGGCGGGGCCGCTTAAGCGGTTTAAACTCGTGCTTTGTACTTTTGCTGCTGCCCTGCTGAGGGACTGCGGCAGGGGCAGCATATTTACGAGTTACCAACCTCGTTTGTTGTTTTGATATACGCATTGCCAGCGGCCCCTGAGCAGCCGAGGGGCCACTCCTGGCGATATGCAATTCGCTGATTCGTTTGTTTTTTGTTTTTTTTTTTCGCCTTTTTGGCTTGTTTGTTTTTTTCGTTTATTGCCTGTTCGCGTGGTCAACTGAAAATTATTGCGGTCAGTGTTGGTCGCATTTTGTGGCTCATCTTTGTTTGAATGCTCGCTACCTAACTTACTCCAGAGACCATAGCGGCCGTGTGGTTTATTTGCCGTAATTGTTAAATATGTGACTATGCAAACGCGTCTGTGTTTGTCATTTGTGGTTAGTGGAAATATGTTTGATTTTTGGTTTGTTTTATTTTTTTTTTTTTGTTTTTTCCTATTCAAAAGACCTAATAGGTTTTCTAGATGGGTTGCAAATCCATATATATTAAAATGTTTCTGTGTCAGAGTTATGTTCTTAACTGGAAACCGTTTTCTCCCGTTGCCAATTCACGCTTCGAATAAATGATGCCCGATTATTGGTCTACCAATGTTGCCTTTTTACATATTGAACTTGAATTTTCTTAGCGGGGAGTGTGTCTCTCTACTTGCGCAACACTGGCTCGGTGTCTTGTCCACAAATGCCATCAATCACCATTAAAACGTCTTAAAATATTTTACATGTGTGACTTACCCTCACTCGAGCCTCTGTCAGATTTGTCCACATGGCGATCTCCTCGCGCGTCGACATATCCGGATAGCGATTGCGACTGAAGGTATGCTCCAGCTCCTGCAGTTGCTGCGATGTGAAGTGCGTGCGCTGACGTCGCTGACGTTTGTTCTTCTTATCATTCTTTGGCTCATCGGCAGTTGTTGTCATCGGTTCGTCATGACCGGAATTTGATATGTTTTCTGTTTTGATTGTGGTCTCATTGACGCTGCGGTTACCTGGAAAAGTAAAGCGAGAGGAAAACGTGAACATATGTAATTTATTTGCACAGAAGTTGTAAACTTGTTCGCCTTTTTAATCTAAGCACATTTTACAATTGATAAAATAAGAAAAAAAAGGTGGAACAAAAAACCATAAGAAATGCACAAGCAACAACAATATACGCATATAGACAGATACTGGACAGCATGACAGACGCGTAGACAGTCTGAGACGCACGATTGTTGTTTGCTGTGGCAAAACAAACGATTAATGCTTGTTACTAGCATTGTAAATGTCCGTCCGTCTGCCAGTCCGTAAGTCTGCCCGCCTGCCTGGCTACTGAAGTGATTACAAATACGCATATGCAGCATTTACTTCAGTTTTTCTCTTTTTTTACAATTATTATTATTATATTTTTTCTTTATCCATGCATTGCTATTGACAAACATTTATCAGCGGCGCCTTCCTCATTTTCCAGTGTCGTGTGCCACCCAGCCCCCTGCCGTACTATTAATTCTCTGGCATGACCACGCCATCGTTACTAATTGCAGTACGCCAACTACAACAACTTAAACAACAGAAAATACACCAACAGCGACGGCAGCAGCAGCAGAAGTCAACTGCAACCGCGTTTGGCAACTGCGACAACCTTCGACAACAATGCCACGAAACTTCGCGACTTCAATCGGTTTGCCGCCGGCGGTGCTAGCCTAGTTTCAACGGCTACCAGATTTACAATCCACTAATGTATGTTCGGAAATGTCATCGATCATGGCGGCGCGCTCTTTTGTACGTGTAAAAAATATACGATAACACAGCAACCCCAACCACACGCCCCGCACAACTGCCAGCCCAAAAAGCCCTCCAAGTACTTAGCTTAGGCAAATAAACTAAATTAGTTTCCATTTGAAATATTACGCACGTACATCGTCATGTCGCAAATCAAAATCATTCAAGTCCAAATCGCACTCGCCGACAAAGAAAATTTGGTTTTTTTTTTTCATATTTATTTGTTCTTTTTTTTTATTTACACTACGTTCTTTTTTTTTTTTTTGAGTCGATTTTTGGTTGCTATACGATATACCGAAATTCCGATAACTGCGTGCTGCGCTTACCGAATATTGAATCAAAGTTGTACTTTTTCCGTGATTGGTTTCCGTGCTACACGAAATCGTTATAAATTACGTGGACTTTATCTAAATAAAAATATTTGATAAGCCAAAGCAATGCAGATCAATTTTACTATTACGAATCAAGTACATTGTGCGCTTGCCATGATTTAATTTGTGGGCTTTGGCTTGAGCAAAAAAGCTGACGCCATTGACTTTGAAATTTAGAATGCCGTCGGCAGCATTGACACAGGTAGGCGTTGCCCAAATACTGTGCTTCCATTATTATCGGTCTGTAGTAAGTCAGCTTTAAATGTTTGATTATCTTTTAGCGGCTGTGCATTTCTGTAGTGACAGTATGCAATAGTTGCTGTCATTGGAACATCAGCCAAGAATAAATTTCACTTAGATAATTATTTCCATGGCGTTTTTAATAAAACTTGCTAGTAATTTATTAAAAAAGTTTGGGAGATTTAGTACAAACTTACCATCCTTCCGATCCCGACTTCGGTTCGATAACGATGCACTGCTTGTCGATGTTTGAAAATTATTCAGATGTGTGCTATCCAAACTATTTGCTACAGCGGTCATGGAACTATGACTATCACGGAAATCACCAGTTTCGGCCCAAACTGAAAAGAATAAACCAGAGCACAGGAAAAAAAGTATACAAACAAAATTAATGTTTTAGATAAAGTCGCAGTCTGTATGCCTTATACAAGTATATACACATACATTTATATCTATACACACACATATATATATGCACATACATACACAAACTTAACGCTGCCGACGCTGCTACCAAACATTTGCTGCGTCTTAGCGGCGCGCGAGTGGCTACTTAAAATGCCATAAAAATGGCGCAGAATGGCGGTTGGGATTTATGGCGTTTAAGTTTTCAATGGGCTTTTGGTTAACTCGATTAGCGCCATGAGTGTGTGCACGAGAGGCATTGGCCGAAAGAGAATTGTCTGGCATTGCGCCGTTATTTTTTCTTCTGCACTGTGCGGATTCGCTGCTTCAAATGTAAACGAAAGAGTTGCTGCGTTTTATAGCAATTATAATTTATTGCCACACGTTACTTTTGCGCGCATTATGTGCAAGTTAATTAAGTCGTAAATACGGCCTCGGGTCCGTGTGCACCTTATATAGGTAAAAGCAGAAGAAGATGTTCAACTACAAGCGTTTCAATTAGTTGCTTCGCTTAATTACCTACGTCACACTTAATTTAAATTTAATTATGGCAACGATTTAAGATTTATTATAGCACATAAATTGAATTGTTTTAAATGTGCAATAAACATAAATTAACTCAAAACTCGATCTGCATGCATATGGCAAAGATCTCTTGCTTTCTCTAAGGCTCGCCCCAGTAGTTCAGAACTTGGCATAATTAATGGCATTTTCACATGTTGTCAGTTTTATGTGGTTTTTCAAATTTCTTTGAACGACAAATTTGGTGTGAAATTGGTCTGTCGTGTGTGCGTGCACCCTACAGGTTGTCCTTACTGCGGCGTAGTCTAATACGGCGTCATTAGTGTCACGTTGGCATGTGTCATAAAAATTAACCACATTCTCTTGTTGCCATGCCTCAAGTACTCCAACCTTGTGCTGCATAATTGTTTTTGTCGTACACATACACACACACACACACACACACACACACATAAACACCCAAGTACCAACTGCCAAGTGCCAAGTGGTACCCAGTTGGTAGCACTCTTAATATTCTTTTCCTTTTTTTTTTAAATTTATGTCGTTGACAACATGCGCATATGCTGTTTGATCGGGCCAATTTGCTGGGAATTTGTCTCATTATTTTTTTTTCTTTTTTCGGGAAATACTTGACAGTGTGTTTAACGACAGTTTAGAAAGGTGTCTGGAAATGAGGAAGTAATGTGCTGCTTTCAAATTTAACTCTTACAAAAAATAGAAAAAGCAAGATGTCAGTCTGCATTCAATATGCATAAGCTTGTTTTATTTATTTTTATTTTTGGCATTGATATTATCTTTATCTTAAAAATTAAAATTAAGAGCAGCAGATCTGATGCAGCTAAGCGTAGGCAGTCTTCGCTAAATTTCGCGCATACTGTCGCATACCTTGTCGCTTGCACAATTTGAAAAACGTTTTATATTAATTTGATATTTTGGAAAATTTCTTTAATTTTACAAAAATTTTATTACTTCTCTAAACTATCAACGGTGCATGTTAACCTGAATATTCGAATGGCTCAAAATAGGTCGTGCCTTAAAAAATAAAAAAAATAAAAAAAAAATAAAAAACAAAGAATCTTTCTGCTACATTGCAAACGCAACTGTCAACAATAAAAATATTTTTCGACACAGCCCAAGACGCACACAAAAACAAAGAAAAGGAAAAAAATTAAGAAAAATAATAATAATAAAAAAAGAATGAAAAACTAAGCGAAAAGCACGTTCCAAAGAAATTTTTCGTCGCTTGTCGTTTTGTTTTTTTTTTCTTTTACTTTTTATGCTATTTTTTTTAATAGTCAGTTGCTCTGTTGTCGTTTGTCGATACTAATTTTCGATATAGTTTAGCGCACAGCAGCAGTCGGCAAAGCAGGGAGCAAAAGGCGGAAACGGAGGAAGCGATCTGTAGACTGTCGCAGGTCAACAGAGACAAAATGTTGCATGTCAAAACTTTTTACCGCCGTCCTCGTCTGTTCTGGCTGCTGTGCTTAAGTTGCGTACATTTTTCTGACATTTTGTGTGCTGTGTTGTTGTTATTATTGTTGCTGTTGGCACAGTTGCGCCCAAAAATATTTCGCTGTCCAATTGTGACAAGTTCTGCTGTATGCGAATGTTGAGGAAGATTTTTGTATGTGTCGTTTTTCTTTTTTTTTCGGTTTTTTGTTTTTTTTTTTTATTTCTCGTCAATTCAGTTTTTTTTTTCAAGGTTTTCGTGTCGTTTTGTGTTTTTGCAGTGGCAAGTGTCAATTGAAAAAGTGACAGCAAAGGCGGCACAAACCACTTGTAGGTGGGTGGCTGAGCTCTTTGGTTGGCTGTTTGTCGCTCGGGTGTATTTGGTGAAATTAGACATGTCACATTATTTGACAACAAGTGTCAAGTTTGAGTTGCGTCTTAACGTGCCGCAAAAAAAGAAAAAAAGAAAGAAAAAGTGTGTGGGCAATTGCTTGCTAACATTTTGTGGCTTAAGTAAAAATACAAGAAATTGAAAATTTCAAAAAATTAGATACAAACAAAACAAAAAAAAAAAAAACAAAATCGTACTAGTTACGCATGCACCTACGGGGAAATATTAAGAAAAACTGGCTTAGTAGGCTTAGCAAATAGCAGACATAAATTATAACAAAAATGAATAATGTGCAATCAAAAAAAAAAAAAAAAATTGTAATCATGCCCAAAAGCGCACACGCCCCAAATGCCAAATAGCGAAAACAAAAACAAGAAACGAAAAATAAAGAAAAAAAAACAATCGAATGAAAAGGTTTCTTGATAGTCTTTGCACAATACAAAAGTCAAAAGTAAACAAAACTCTTAATACATTAAGCGCCTGCCGCTGCAGCCTAATAATAATGCAAACACTGCCTACCGCACATCGCACACCACAGCACACCGAATCATTAATCATGACGTGCGCAAAAATGAACCCACAAAAACGCAGATCAGTGACGACTGCAAATGCAGAAAAATTAGAAATAAATGTCATTGTTTGGGAAATGATTCTGATTTTTATATGTGCGCACAGAAGGATATTTGTCTGCGCGTATTTTTCGTATTCATTCATAAAAATACAAGCACATACACACACAGACACATATAATCACAGCAATGGGTGCGCCGGGGCAGGGAAGGGGCATAGAGGTTGGCAGAAAAAAAGAAGGAAGAAAAGCAATGCAATAAATTATGGCGTGTACTGTCAGGATACGTCAGGCTGCAGCCACAATGTGTAAACAAACGGCAACGGGACAGACACACATATAAGTGTGAGAGAGACAGAAAGTATGTGAGCATACGCCTTAACGCCCTTACGCCCAAGCAGCGGCGGCAACAGCAGCAGCAGCAGCAGCCCTAAACTGGCTTTGACAGATGCGCACACTGTGGCAAAGATTTCACCAAAAAAAAAAACAAAAAAACAAAAAGGATGCTCAAACGCATGGCAATAACAACAAGAGTTAAAGCAAAAACAAACGATTAATGTGACAGCACAAACAAAGACGAAACGGATTCATAGGTGTTCCAAGCCAAAATTAAGCAAACATTTGTTGTTTCGCTTTGTTTGCTTGTTTGAAGATGATTTGCGAAAAAAAGAAAACACCAAACGAAACAGAAAAAAAGGCAAATAAATAAAGGACAAACCGACAGACGGACAGCTAGACTGATAGATAGACAGACAGACAGACAGACGGACGGACAGGAGACAGTTAGACAGTTGAACATATCGATTGTCGTGGGTCACTTTCTGTTAATAGGTTTGTGCAAAATATTTTGCTTGATTCTCTTATTTGGCCTTTTCTTCTTTCTTTTATTGCGCTCGAATTGTTGTAGGGAAGGGTTAAACCGCACACGTAGTCACAAGGATACTAATTTCACACTACATTTGCGCTCTTGGTGTTAAATGCCTTTGGCAGTTTTGTATTTAACCCTTTTGGCAACTTTGGCAACTGACTAAGCGCGTGTTTGGCTTTTTAATTGCGCGCATATGGCGACATTTTGTATTCAAGTTCTGTGGCTTGCATTTAATTGCTTTTAGATATGTGCGTCTATAAATAAAAGAAATGTATACAATATAAATAAAAGCCAGTTCCCTTTAATTCCAAATATAATTTTTATAAATTCAGTTTAGTTTAGTTCGGATTTTGGTTTTAAAAGTAATAAAACATATTCAAATTGCAATATATTTTAATTTATTCTAACCTACCATAATTTTAAATTTTATTTCAAACGAAATTCTGTTTTTCATACATATATGCATACTAAGGCATACCCAACCCCTACATAGTATAAGAAATTCGAAATATTTTGAAAATGTCTCGCGCATTGCAGCAGAAATACTTTTCGTGACGTCTGTTTTATATGTTATAACGTTGACTGCAATTATATTTTTAGACTTTATACTATTTTTAACATAAAATATTTTGCGTTTGATTTTTTTTTTGGATTAAAACAGTCCGAAAAAACGCCGATAAATAAATTTTCTTATGAGCTAATATTATAAACTCAGCAGAGGCAATTCGCAATACGCTTGACATAAATTTTCGTGTCCACTACAGCTGCCAAATTGATATACTAAAAATAAACATTCAGAAATGCCAGCCAGCGCCTTGAAGTGTGCTATAAAAATTTGCTTAATTTGATTGAAATGTTGTTTTGAGCATTTAACATGAATGCACATGTGCTAAAGTTAATTCCGAGCAAATATTGCAGCAAGTTAAGCTCAAATGGCACACTCACACACATTCACAAAATACACAAGTGTAAGGAAACATCTTATTGCAATATAATGAGCTGACTTCTTGCTGGTTTCTTGTTTCTTTTTTCGTGTTTTTCCTGGCTCTTTTTTTCCTTTTCGTTTGAAAATCACTGTAATAACATTGACATGCTTCATACGACGTGTATGCCCAGCAGCAGACAATGGCAACCCTCCAAAATGGCGACAAAATAAAGTAAAAGCGGCAGCAGACAAAGCTACACCAAACCCAAGCAAACCAAATCAAGACAAGACACGAAAAGGCAAGGTAAGGTCAGACGAGAAGTGAGTAAGGAAGCCTGAGCAAACTCAAACTCATTAGTTTTGAGATAAGCGCTTGCCAGTGTACACATACCAGACACAAGCAATCAGGCAAACTGGCAGTCGGGCTGTTGGTTGGTTGGCATCATGTTTTTCCTTTGTTGCCACACACTCATACACACACACACACACGCTGATGTCGTTTTTAGTAATTTTCTGCCGTCAACTCAGATTTGCCGTTGTCGTTTTTTTGCTGATGAATGCCGGCCATAGCCCCAAAAACCAGACCGAAATACCCCAAGCTAAGCGCGCAGCCAACCAGGCAATGACCACAACTGTCCATTTGGCTTGGCCTTCACAAGTTTGTTGCCAAAGATAATCTCTAATGCGACATTTTTACGAAAATTGCACGATATGGATAATGAGAAAAAAGCCAGAGACCAGAGAGCACAACGAGCCAACGGTCTTCTGGCTGAGGCTAAAAGTTTTTCGCCTTCCTTTGGCTGCTTTGCTTCGTTTCTTTGTTGCTGCGCGTTACTTGGCATATCCTTGCTTGTTTCCTGCGGTGTCTGGTACTCGTAATTGCAAACGTATGGACGTGGACGTGAACATCGACGTGGGCATGGGAATGGGCATGTGAAGGTTAACATGTACGTGGCTGATGTTTCGGCCATAATGACATTATAATTTATAAATGAAATCAGTGCCAAAGCAACAAACACACCCACCCATACATCACACACACACATACACACGTGTAGTGCCTTTGTTGCCTTACTCACGCTTATGTATGAGTTCAGCGAAGATGTACGACTTGGCTTTGGTGGCTTCGATATTGCGGCAAGGGCGGCCAGAGCGGCATGTGATGCGATGATTATCGTTTGTCGGTTTTTCGACAAACCACAAAATTTATTGTCTATGCGTAATAGTCGTGCTGCCTCCGCGAGGGGTTCCAACGCTGCAGTTGCACAGTGCACTTCTTGGCCACTGTCAATTGCTGGCGCAATGGCAAATCGAGTTTTCACAATAAGACATATGTGCGCAATTTCACAGAGATTTAACCATGATGCACATTTCGTCTAAAGAAACTTCGCTGACAGTTGCCATAATAGCCACTTAAAGTTGCCTTTATTCTACTTTTTTCTTTCCTTTTCTCGAACATTTCTTTTTCTGAGATTGTTTTGTTTTAAAGCTTAAACTGCTGTGAGCCAAAGCCAAAGAAAAAAAATCGATAAAGACATTTATATGCATGTAGCGCGTGTGGCAAGCTGAAAGCAAATTATACGCACATTTAGGCGTCTAAAATAGCACACGTTGAATTTAAAGCAGACTCAGTCGAGCGGAAGTGTCTGCTAAGGCCACGCTGAGTGCCTGGCTGTCTCGCTCTCTCGCACACGGGGCGCGACACGTCTGATGCTGCTGCTGCTGCCGCTCAGACTCTGGAAGAGCACTCTTGAGTCGCGTAACGAGCTACGAACTATTTATGACAAACAGCTTCCGTTTGCCTTAGACGCCCAACACTCGAGATGGCCCAACCCGGCACCGGCACGGCAGAGCACCGCCCGACCACTTGTCTGTGACAGTAGTCTGCGGCAGTTGTGGCTCTTTGAGTTGCCAGACACTTGGGCACTGCTGGCTGGCTGTTTCCCTATTATATATTTTGTTTGGTTTTTTGTACATTTTGGTTGGCTACGTGCGCTTTTTTAATCGGCAAACATAATTTCACGTGTATCGCTTAACAATACACTTACAAGACGGCTGCTCTGGTATTGATTTTCGTGTCTTACGCGAGGGAAGGCAATGGCTGGCTAGTCTAGCCCCAGCGTGTGCGCTCTGACCTCTCAACGCTTAGTCAAATCGCAAACTAAGGGAAGGTAGCAATCTATTTTAAAGAAAAGATATAGCTTAGGATAATGTAGACATGTCTGCGTTTTAATCTTGTAATCCAGAGTTCAGTGATTGATGTTAACAATGGCCCAAGAGATCATTCAATACATCTAACAATATTATTCAAAGAAAGAAGATATATTTGAAATCAGAAATTTAAGTTCAGAAAGAGCTAATTGGCTGAAGTTCAGCAGGAACTGACAATAATAAAATGAACGTTTAAATAAACGCCTTTGCTGCCTAAAGCAAAGCTTAACGATTTGAGTTGCAAGGGAAAGACCAGCACAGGCAGCATATTTGGATATATTTCCATATTTCTTTACATTTTAAAACGAGCTTAGCAGCTTGATCACTGAACTTATAAGGAATACTGCATAGCAGACGTTGCCAGTCGTTTTATTTTAACTTTATCTATGTAAACTTCTGCTTCTTCTCGCAAGATGCTCGCTTGCTGGCGCATAGTCATCGCACGTGTCATTAACACTTTTTCAAACCTCGGCAAATAATTAATAAGCAAGAAAGAAGAAAAATAACAATAATGATAACCAAATTTCAACAGAAATGCCATATGAACACAATTTGTGGCACAACAATGTATGAATATTTACATGGCCACATATCAAACATGCACTTTGTCGCTTTGTCGCGCAGCCAGCTTCATAGTTTGAACAACGGCCGCAACAGAGCGACTCGACTCGGTGCTGTAACACTCGCAGTGCTGCGTGCTGTGGCTGTGCACCGCCAGAAAAAAACAATAAAAACAAAAAAGAAAAAATACATAACAAATAGTAAATAGTAATGAAATACAAATCTAACGACGGAGTATTTGCACTTCTGGCTAAGTAACTAAACCGCATTGCTCTGATTTAGAACGTGCCAGGCTGCCACTATAATTTTTGTTGTTTGTTTTTGTTGTTTCTCCTGTGTGGAACGCTTAACACAGCGTCGTGGTGTGTTGTGAAAGTGATAGCGCGAGTGACGACAAAGCCAGAGCAATTACAGCATCGAAATCTTCTTTTTACTTATTTTTGTTTTTTTTTTTGGTTGGTTTTTATTTGCTTTCTGGTTTTCGGTTTACGTTTAGTTTTTATTTGCTTTGATTTGGTGTTTTTTTGTTTGTTTGAGCGCCTAAGTGCCTGATAAGCCGGCGCAGTGTCAACTAAGCGTGTGTCGCTCGCCTTGTCTCGCTTACGCAGCCACAGGTAACTGCCTTGTTTCAAGGCTGCCACACTTTCACTATGCGGCTGCGATTGTCGCTTGCCGCTACATTTTAGCCAAGATTGGCAAATTTCATAACTTCATAATTGTATTGCAGCCATGGTGAAATATAAGGGGAAATTTTTTTACTGCTTAACATAAGATTATTCAAATATTTAGAAAAAAATTAAATGTAAATGTTAAGATAAATAAAAGCAAGCTGACATGCAAATAGACTTTACAGTGAGAGCTGCCCCCCGAGACAGCACCTGCTGGCGTTAGTTGAGATTAGCTTAGCACGTGGTCATGTTAGTGCATGATTTTCAAATTCTACAGCGGCTGACGTGGTGATATTAGCGATATGCTTACTGGTAATTAAATCATGTAAATCATTTAGGTATTTTAAGCATTAACCTTGTATTATAAGGCTTTCTGTCTGCATTCAGTTTCTTGTATAAATGGTGCCTACACTTTGTGTTTGATTTACATTTGCTTACTAATTGCTTAATGCCATTCTATAATAAGCTGCTACCAAGAAAACCATTTTTCAATTTGCAGCTTGAGAGTGCACCACAAAAAATACACTTGTTGAAGACAAAGCAAAATGCAACGCAAACGCATCTGTGCAGGCCACAAAAAATGCCGCACAAATTATAAAAGCAAGTAAAAAAGATGCACAAGTTGCTTACAAATTTCACGTTTTAACAAAAAGCACAGCAGCAGCAAGAAAACAAACAGCTGCTGACAACATAATTCAACGCTGCCGCAGACACAGCCTCGCGTGCCGCGTTTTCATTCTTTTTCCGTGCTGCCTCTAAGCGACATTAAAGAGTTGCTGTTGGCATTAAAGCGTATTAACGTTTTATTGTTGCATGTAACGGGAGAAAAAAAGCCAAATAAAATAATAACGAGCACACAGAATATACGCCATGAACTTGAAAGCCTTTTGCTGAGCGCAAAAACGCAAATAAAAACACGCACCAAAGCAATAAAATGCATAAAAACAAAATAGAAATGCATATTAAAAAATGACAAAACTATGCGCATAAAATAAATAAATACAGCAACAAAATGCAACAGCAGACAATAAAATATAAAATTGGCTAAAATAAAAACAAAAATACAGCATGTAACCAGGCAAGTCCTAGTGTGTGGGCAAAGGGCAAGCGGGATGACCATTAAATGGCCAATAATTGAAAATCCAATTGCAGAGCAAGGCAAATGTGAGCACGTTGCGGTGCCATTATTTAAACAACTACAACAACAACAACAACTGGAACAGAAATACTGCAACAGTTAAACAAAATTGCCAACAGCAACGGTAAACGTATGCCACAGCAGCAGAGGCGCAGCAACACGAGCAACTGCAGGGACACCAGCAGCGGCAGCCTTGTCGAAATTTGTTAGCAACATATTTGCGCACCTGCAACACCTCGACCGAGAACAGCAAACACTTGGCAAATAAAATCAACACAAAATACAAATCGTCGCCATGTTGGCATTGTCATTGTTGCTGTTACAGTTGTTGTTTTTGTTGCTCTTGTTACGCTTATTGTTGTTATGCTAGCATGTCCTTTGCATGTACGATTTCAACGCTGATTTCAACTGTGGTCCTTGCCACGACTGCATGTGTGCACATGCTTGCATATTTGCGCTGTGTGTCTGCTGTGTGTGCTTTGCAGCCTGTCAAAGGACAAAAGCAAACAAATAATTTTTTTAAATGTGCCACAATTTTTGTGTTAAATTGTTTTGCTACGCAAATAAATATACGACGAAGCAGTGCACCGTACTATTTTTTGTGTAAATTGTTTTTTGGCTCAATGTTGGCCAGCGACATGCAACAGCTAAGCGATAACCTGCGCCCTCCATGTGTGTTCTGGCAAGTGCCATAGTCGCCTTTTAGTCGGGATAAACAGTGACTTGTGCAAATGCAAATGATGCTGCTGCTGCTCTAAGAGTCTAAGCATTTATATGTGAACTTTTAGACAATGGCTTGCATAAGTGCAAGGAAAGTTATGCGGCTGCTAAGTGATTATGCCTCAAAGGTTTGCATAGCATGGACTGTGCCTTCATGGTTGCATTAGATATGGGTTCAAGAGTTATTCGATTCTTCTTTTTTACTGAACTTTGGAACACATACCAGAAATTTTTTAAATAAATTGTGCTAAAGCTAGTAGACTCAGCTTACATTGGGTTATTTAAAAGCCAAGTATCCGCGGTTTTTATTAAAGACAGTTCTGTAATTTGTCGCTTGTGTAAAAAGTTATATTGAAAGCGAGGTGCATCTTTGATAACAAAATTTCCAGAACAGAATCGAGCAAACAACCCCTGGTTCCGGCGTTCAGTCACAGCATCTTCACCGTAAACCGCACAAATTTTTTGGCATGTTTTTGCAGTGGTTTTACTCTTTTTATAGTAACAAGTATCACATAGAATATTTCTTCAGGTATTTCTCTCATTTTAAAATCAACATAACTTTTTACACCAGAATTATAGGCATTTATAGAAATATTAAAAGCGCATTGACGGCTGCTGAAGGTCACCCTAGCTGCTCATATGTTTGTTGCCAACACAGTTGCAGTTATTACAACATAATTATGTCTATTTTCTGCTCGTTTGCCTGCCGCACACTTCAGACTAAATTCCCATAAAAATTAGCTAAGCAACGGACAACAAACACTTGACGCCCTTCGCCTCCGACACAGATCGAATTTCATACGCAGAAACGCAGCGTAGGGCACTTGACATCAATGCCAGCGAGCAAGTGGCACATCCGACAGATCCAACACCCTTCTGAACATGTAGCCGGGAACTGCGTACGTCGCACGTCGAGCTGTGAACTGTTGACTGGAGCGTAAGCGTCCAACAGCGTTGCCAGCATCAAAGGCGGCTGCGCGCGAAGGGTGCTCAATTAGCCGTGACACACGGGAGTAAGAGCAAAGAAAGGCAGAATTTGCTCTTCACTTTTTTTCTTTTGCGTAGATTTTTCATAACATTTTTGTTAGCTATTGTTGTTGGCTAATGATTACACAATGATTATGCGCTGTTATGTATGCGATTGGGATAGGAAGGGGGTGGTGCTTTGTGCTATTCTGTGGTGAAATTGTCGCGCAATTTTCAACACACATCGCATATGAGTTGTATGCTGCTTGTGTGCTATTGCTGTTCTTGTTGTTGTTTTTTTTTTTTTTTCTTTAATATCGTTTTGCAGTTTTTGTTATTGTTGTCATATGGCGGCAAGCGTGAAAGATTGCTGCCGAAGTCTGTAACTGATGAATATTGAAATGGCGACAGCTGCCGCTGACACTTCCACTATTTTATTTCATTTTTTCTTCGTGTTCTCCATTGTGCTGCCTTTGAATAATTGTCTACAATGAGAATTCAGACACTTGTTGAAGGCGAACATTGTTGCTGTGTTGTTGTTGCCGTTCGTTGGCTATTGGTGGGCATAACGAACTAACGTCCGTGCGTGCGGTGGCGGCCAACACGTTGCCCCCAAAAAAAAAATGAAGATGTACAAGCGCACAAACAGAATTTGACTCGAAACATTTTATGGCTGACTAATTGAGTTATAATATGGAATTTGTTTATGGGGCAACGATTGGGCGCGGCGGCAGTTAATTTAGTAGCATATGCAAAGCAATTTGGCAGGCGGCCGAGTCAACGTCGCAGCGTCAGCGCAGGGAACGACGGCAAAGCGACGACAGCGCACAACACACGTGAATTATGGCACAATTAATTACTACGTAAATTTGTAAGATGTCAGAGTAGCGTCGACGCCGCAACTTGCGGGCGTAGCAAGCAGGCGACTCTGAACGCTGAGCGGCCAGATATAAATTCCGCAATTAATTGGCCACAAAAGCGCTGCGCCAGCTCAGCATAGCCATATGCAGTTGTGCATACACACAACAAAGAAACAAGATACAAATAGCAAGTGCCGTTATAAGTAACCGCCAAATTAGATACATGCATAGATAAGCCACTGTTTTTGTTGTTATATAGAGATAATACTTACTTCTTAGCTTCTCGAGCGGTTCATGCTTGGGCGTGTGCGGAGGCACAACCGCATGATGCGGATGCTGTGGATACCCACTGACCAGATCCTGTCCAGCTGCTGCCGCAGTATGATGCAAATGACTCAGACTACTGATGGGCATAAGACTCGAGATGGCAGGTGAGATGCTAACCGATGAACTGGAATCATGCAAACTATGATGATTATGCAAGTGCTCAGCACCGGATGTGCTGCTGCCGCCATTGACTGTGCCTGTGCTGCCAGCGCTGCCGCTGCTGAGCGCTGTACTAGTGGTCGCAGCACTTTCAGCCGAACCGGCCGAACCAGCGCCATTGGCTGTGCCAGCATTGACCAGATCCTGCAGGCAAAGTCCCGTAGATTCGGCGGACATGGCCTCCAGGCCGTTCAAAGCGCCTCCCAGTGCCGTGGCCGAGCTGGTAACAACGCCGAGGTTGCCACCGACGCCAACGCCCACATTAGCACCGCCATTGCCGACACCACAGCCGCCGGCTGCGGCGCGGTCCATGCTCAAATATGATGGAAAAATGGTGGAAAAGCTTTGCGCAACAGCAGCCTGATGCGGCTGATGGTGTACCGAGTGATGATGCAGCGCGGACTGTTGGTGCGGCGTGTGCGGATGTAGCGGCGGCAGATGATGATCTCTGCCGGTGAACTTCGTCGTGACGACGTCCTTAAAGTGTTGCAAGAATGTCGTCGTCGTCTTGAGGCCGGTATCGTATAACGTTGGCGAAATAATGTTTACGGCCGTACAGGAAACACTCAGAGAACAGAAATTAATTTACCCACTCGGCGGCGTTCTTCGCTGCCCACTGACGATCTGCAAATAGTTGCAAAGTTACACCATTCCTTATTAGTTGCTAGTCATACTTTACTTTCGCATTCGTACTCAGAGACAATTTCAGTCTGTTGTTGCCTTGGCATTTATCTCGTATTTTATTTTTATATTGTTTTTTCATTTGCTTTGTTTTTTTTTTTTTTTATATTTTGTTTATTTCGAGTTCGCTATACAAATTTACTATGCAAACATGCGCAGCTTAACCCAAACACTCAACGCCTTTTAACACCAACAACACCCACCAACGGCACCCACCAACGCCAGCCACAGTAACGGCAATGGCAACAGAAACAGCACCAAGAGCAAGACGCCAAACAAATTTCGTTACTTTGTGTGTAGTCTTACCCACGAAGTTAAACTGTCGCGATTCTTACGCTCGCGCGCCACTGCGTGCATTGCCAGCAGGCGGCGTCGTCGTGGTTGCCATCGTTGTCGACGTTGTCGCTGGCGTCGTTGTCGTTGGCGTCGTTGTCGTTGGCGTTGGTGTTGTCGTCGTCATCGACGCTTGTTGCCTGATAAGCATGGCAGATAAGCGAAACAGCAGCAATAGCAGCAGCAGCAGTGCAGTCACTGCGCGCCCCAGCCCCCTCTCATTCCCAATGCCTATTTGGCTTGCTAAAAAGCACAACACTATCTACTATGTAAAAATATTTACATTTCTGCACAACTTATCTGATTCGATGTTGTACAAGTATGCATGCACTGGTGTGTATCTGCAACAACTTTTCTCATTTTTCATACACCTCACAAATATTAGAGGCAAGAAAAAGCCCATTGTCAAGTTTTTCCATGAAAAGAATGCGTCAAAATACGTGCAGAAATCGCTTTAAAAATAGCCAAACTAACTAATATAAATCAAAAAGCCGCACACGCAGGGGAATTCGCAATGATAATACAAAATAAAGAAAAACAACCGTAAACAAAAAAAAAAAGGAATGTATAAAAAGTGAATAAAAAGTACAAAAATGGAACGCGCTGCGCGTTCTTTCGATTTTCAGACACTATCGATGTCGAACAGACTCATCGCCGCAATAAATTTATATCTAATCGCGATCATAATGAAATAAAATAAAAATGTAAAACCGAAGGAAAAAAATAATAACAAAACGACAGTGAGGTAAACGCTTCGCGCGCACTAAATAGTTGTAAAAAAAATTAATGAATTATAAATAATAAAAGAAAAAAAAAAAAACCAAAATAAAAACACACAGACGCAGAGTGTACAACAAATTATTGTCAATGCGCAGCCAAGTCGTAAATTCTGTTTAGTCAAATCGGCAGCACGAAACAAAAAAATAAATAAATAAATTAATGACGAAGAAGTTATTCAAGCCCAAGGCAAAAGGCAGACGTTTATTTATTTATTATTATTTAAATTAATTTTTTATTTGCTTTCAAAGATAATTTTCCGTTTAAGTTCCAACGGCAGCGACAGGAATGCCATTTTTAGAAATGCCATCATATGACTTAGATGCACATTCTAAGGGAAAGTGCTTTGGAAAATGTGGAACATATTTTTTTTTGTTTTGTCAGCCAGCACCATTCTCTGGCTGTTTTCTTACCAGCGTACAGTTCAGGACCGTTTATGAAAAAGCTTGTAGTACAAATTACGTTAAAGTTGTCAACTGCAGTCAATTAAAAACTTAAATTGAAAATCATTTATTCTGTTGCCATGCACAGTAGTCAAAACAAATCAAATTGAATTGAAAATTTATACTTGAAAATCCCGTTTGATCTCAATTTGATCCCCAGTGGATTAGTGCGGATGTAATATTAAATCGCTTTGTGGTTCAACGTAGTATTTTAATAATAATATAATAAACATAATTTAACTTTAAGTAGATTTGTGTCTTTTTTTCGTTTTTTGATTTTGTTTTTGTTTCATGTGCTTAATTTGTTCTTGTTTTTATTTTATTTATAATTTTCCTAAATTAATTTTTTTTTGTTTTGTTTTGCACTTGACTTTGACGTGCAACGAAATGAGATTCGACATTAATTGCTTTTCATGCGTATGAATTCAAATTTTAGATTTTAACAATTTAAAAGTAATATTTTTTTGCGAGAATCCCTTGACATGTTATGCGCATTTGCTGTTTTTTTTTTTAATAATTTATTTAACTTTATTATATGATTTGTGTTCTTTTTTCCATGTATATTTTATTGCTAAAGCAATGCTCGCTTATCATCCATAGCATAGTAAAAGGAAAGAGCCAGAGCAATAAGCTTATGCAAATATCTAGGTGCCAAGATTTCTATTTTTTTTTTCTTTTTTGTCTTGCTTTGTCTTTTTTTTAAATTTAGAGTTTGGCATTTCGCGTTGTATTGCTGCTGTTGGTTTTTTCCATTGTTAAAACAAAATTAAATAATATACAATAAAGCAAAAGAAAAAAAAGGACCGCTAAAGTAAGCAGCAATTGCTTTCATTTTCAGTAGTAATTTATTTATTTATTTTTTATTTGGCTTTTTTTACTTTTTGTTTGCCAAAAATAATTGAAATAAAAGTATATTGTGTCATTGTTTTTGTTATTTTTGCTACTCACTGCTGTTGACGTCAATGCGCGCAATTGTTTTCCTTTTCCATAAATTTGTGTAAATAGTTATAAATTCTCATGGCGAGTGAAAACTACAGACAACAGACACCAGAGCTTCCTTTTCAGCTTGTGTGCTCTTATTTTTATTTATCTTTTTGTTTTTGTTAAATATCTTTTCTAACTACACGCTTTAATATGCGAATATTTCCGAAACATATGCAGGCACGCGTCACGAGTAAATTACAAAATTCTATGAACATTTGATTGTGAAATTTTTAAACTTAGAAAAAAGTTAATTAATAATTGCCTTGATATTTCCTGGATGTGGCCATAAAATTGCTTTAGTTTAATCTTTGTTTGATGGTTCATCTTATTTGTTTAATTTTTCCTATTAAAGATATATCATATAAAATCGATAATACTTATGTTTGTTTCCTCTGAGTTAGTAGCGAAAAGTTTGAATAAAGAAAATAATTTTGTGTCTCGCGAAGAAAGCTAATTTTTAATGAAAGCATATGGCCCCAACTTTGATTACTGCTTTGTCTAAACGTAGCCATCTGCTTGACAATTTAGAATCTTTATCACTCGACTCTTATTTGTTTACATGTATATGGACTGGACTTTCAATAACCATTTTTATTTTAAGTTACCAAACTATAATTACTGGCTAGTATACATAACAAACAATACGTTTTCTAAGATCGGAAGAAATGGTGGATCTTATTACCTTTGAATCAGTATTTTATAATTGCAATCTTAAATATGAACAGAAGAACATGTGTAATTTCTAATAGTACATTTGATCTTTAAGTAAAAGTGATTTCAAGAAATATTGAATCTTTATATATGAGTAGCGTTTTTGAAAATGCCGGCGGAAATTTATTGAAACTTGGCTGCATGTCAATCAATATAATATATAATTATGCAGTTCAAATACATTGTAAGGATGATTGTTTAAATAAATATTAAGATTTCTATGAAATGGGATTCGACAAATCAAAAGTATATATTTTAGTTAATTTAATTTTTTCGCGAGATCATCCTGTGAGCAGTCTGGTTGTGAAGAAATAGTAATTAAGTATTTTTTTTTTATTTACGTATGTTTTAGATTCACCATCATCTATTAGCATAACAGTTCACTGAGTACCACCTAATCTATCTATCGTTCGTAACGCGTGCTTAACTCCTAACTCATGCATATCTTGCTAATATGAGAAGTCACCTGCTGATTCATATCTAACCCAAAATATATTTTGTTCCTACAGAAACGAATTCACACTTTCATTTGTATGAAATTGAATTATGTTCTGCTTAATTGAATGTTGTTGCTGTTGTGCAATCAGTCAGTCCATCCGTTTCTTTTTGATCATCACTTTTTACTGTTGGAAATTTCTCTAAGGCCACAACCAAGGTCGCCAAAACAGTTGGTGTTAACATTTTGGAAGTGGCAGCTGGCAGCCATTTTCAAAACGCAATCAAACCGGTTCAGAAGCTGATCTACAAGTATGCTGCTGCTACTTGGCATATGGCTATATCAGGCCGCCATTTTGAAACATAAGAATAACCAAAAGTTTGTCTGAACTTTTGTGGACACTCTTTTAAGCATTTACCTCACAAATGTTGCATTTTCACGACGCTGAAGTCACTCACCTGTGCGTTGTTTTCGGTTTAATCCACTTGCGGATGCAACAGCATATATCAATGCCTTAATTTTGCTTATATGTTGCCTGCTCTCTTTTTTAATGTTGTTAGTGTTTTTGATATATACGCGTGTAAGTGACAATTTGAACTATTTAGGTTCAAAGTGCATACAGATAAATCTCCGGTGCTCTCCTTTTTTTCTTGCTAATGTTGTTTATTTAATTTACAACACGTAGTTGACCGCATTGCATGCTAGCCGTGATAAATCAATCATTGAGTGCTCAGCATTTTCTTAACATAACACAGTTTTACCGAAAAATGTCGCTGTTGTTTTTGTTACGATTTTCGCTTTTTAAAATTTTTTTTTGTGTTATTTTTTTTCTTTTTGTTGGAGAATATTTTTGATATTGCGTAGGTGACTGCGGCAATAAATCTTTGAGTGAAAATTAGCTTTTAATTGCCTTGTAGTAATTTTTACTTCGCCGCTTTAACGTTAACAGTTTGGACACACAAATTAGTCACCAGCTATTGCGGATCAAATAAAAATCACAGCGATGATGTTAGTGATTAACATTAAGTAACTCATAGATGTGTTTTTAATGCGTCGGCTGTGTTGATTTTTTCTTTATTATTATAGTATTTTTTTTTATTATTATTATTATTATGCACTGAATGTGTTTTGGTTGTATTTTTGTTTTTATTTCACAAATGCCAAGCGTGTGAGACTAAGTTCACGTCTTAATCCGCGACGGCTTTGGGCGTTCTAATAATTTAATCCAGCGCGTAATTAGGCTAAAAAAATAGAATAGCCAAGTCAGTATGCGATATACGACAAAGTCGGTTAATGCGCTGCGAATATAATACGACACAGTAACGGAAACGCGTCTGCACCCGTAACAGGACGTATTTGAATTGAAATCGAATTGAAATACAAAAGTATCTGCTGCGTTGCTGTTACGACTGCGGTGTAAACGCACAACAACACCAACACCAATACAAACACCAAACAATCACCAACGAGTACGTTGTCAGATATTACAATAACAACAATAACAAAACAGTCGAACAAGTATAGTAGCGACAACAACAACAACAATAAGCAGAAGTAGTAAAGCGCGCCTTACCACGCCACCAAAATGACTTTGTATGCAATGTTGGAAAAAAGTAACGAGGGCAAAAGTAAAAATTTTATTCCCAAGCCAAACGCACAATGCACGACGATAGGTTTCTACCCGAAGCGGGCGAGGGGTAACAGTAGCAGTACACGAACTATGATAAAAACGATAAACGCGCAACGTACGAACAAGCGTAGAGCAAACGACAAACGACGAACAAACGAGTACGCAGTCTCGCCTCAACGGTAAACGACTGAATAACGGAATTTGGTTTTTCCAATGCGACGCATGCTGCCACGGTGACAGCGAACAAGAGCACCAACAACAGACAACAACAACAGCAACCACAACAAGATAGAAAGCAAACGAAATGTGGAAGAAATCCAACAACAACAACAACAGGCGTAATGAGCGCACCCTCAGCTAAAAAGTTGTGCTGATAAGAAAAGCGAGACAGTGCCTATGCCTGGCGAGTGCGAATGCGATGCACATCGCACACAAGTAACGAGTAACTTATAACGAGTAACGTTTAGTACGGTGCGTGCGAATGAAATGGCAAGCAGAGCACATAGACAACGTAGCCACACCCGGACGACATGTTTTCTTTTTATCAACAGCAGCAGCAACACAGCAGCGTAAATGTGTTTGAGTGCGTCGAGTGCGGCAGGCGCAAGTGCGCTGACTCGTTCACACCAGCATATATAGACATACGCTAGATATGTATAAGTGTAGCATGTGTTGCTCTTTTGTAGTATGTTTGCAGTACGCCATGCTGTTGGCATGTATCTGACTGCTGCTCGGCGGCTCTGTTTGCCTGCCGCCTGCCTGCCAGCCAGCCTCGCCTGCCTGACAGTGTGTATATCAGTTCAGTACGTACTTCAGCTTCCTTTGCAGTGTTGTCGTTGTCGTAACTGCTGCCGCCACCGCTGTTGCTGCGGCTGTCGTTGTTGTTGGCTTTGCCTTTGTTGCCAATGTGCGCCAATGTGCCTCTCTCGCTCTCTCATACGCGCCCCATGAGCACCTTCCCCTGCGCATTCGTTGCTGCTCAGTTCACTTGGGTTTCGTTTGGTTTGGTTTATTTGGTTGTCTGTTTGGTTATTCTTGTTAGTGTAACTTTCTCGAGGGTTTGATTTGTTTTGTGCCTTTGTGTTTGTCTGCTTTATTTCATCTCCTTTTTTTTTTTTTGGCTTCCTTTTTATTTTGTTTTGTTGTGTTATCCTCCCCCATTTGATTGCTCATCATCCTGCCTGCTCGCTTGCGTTGCTGCCTAGCAGTACTTTTGTGTACGTGCTGCTTTTGATTGTGCAAAATATGCTTTCGTGTTCATAATAATAAGGCTACTTCCATTTTTCGAGGGCTCTGCCTTTTTTACTGGGTGTCAAGGGCGTTTTGTTATCCCATTATTCTTCTGCACGCTCTGCTTGTTGTTGTTGTTGTGGCCGCTGCCGTTGTTAGCATCTTGAGGCGGCATAGCATTCATTCGTTCGCTCATTCGTACTTTGCCACTCGATTGCGTGCAAATAAATAAATAAATAACTGTTATTTTTTGACGTATTCTTTTTTATTTTGCACGTAGGAAAAAAAAAAACAAACACACATTTGACTTGCTTGCCACCAGACTGCCTCGCTCTGTCTCTCTCTTTCTCTCTCATCTACTCTCACTTCCTCTATCTGGCGCGGCCATACGCAGTTTGATTTGTTCGCTTGGTTTGTTTTGTTGTCTTTTGCTTTTTTTGTTTTTTGCTTACTTTGATGCTACAAAAATTTATTAAAATTCACAACAGCTTTTGTGCAGTTCATAACTTTGTTGTTGTTCTTACTGTTGTTGTTAATGCTGTTGTTTGCGTGTTCCTGTATGCCATTTTATCAGCAGCATAAGTAAGCAAGCAAGAAAATGTAAGCGTTGGCAGCATGTGCCGGGGGCGCGCAAGATTGTTGAAATTTACTTAGCCTTTTGTGTGCTCCCCAGTTGCTTTGATAATCATGAGATTTGTTTTTTGTATTTGTTTCTTTTTTACTTCCTTCTTTTTTTTTTTTTTGCATTTTGAATGGGTTAAAGCGCACCTTCAGATTGGTTGTCTTCGTTTTATTTTTGTTTTTGTTTTATTATTATTTTTATTATGTTTTTGAGCTAAGTGTGTAAGCAAAATTTGTGGTTTAAAGATGATTTTAAGTTAAAGTATAATCGTTTATGAAAATAAACATTCGCATTGCACACCTTGTAAATTAAACCTTACGACATAAAGTCCTTAGAGAATAGATTCTACAATAAAACTCAAGAAGTGTTCGGCAAGCTCACTGTTATGCTAGCGTTGTATTGGGGTATACACTGTAAGATGTGCTGTTTTTTTTTTTTATTCTATTATTGAAACCCTGGTCATATTTCTTTATAAAAGTTGCGTCAGAGCAATTATCCAAAACTCTGATCTTCTCTGCATTCCGTAATTTACTTGAGCACAAGACTTTTGAAATCTAGACTTTGTACTTTTCAAACCTCAAGTTTGTGTCTCTCCCAAATTTTTCATTATGCCTTTAGAACTTTGTTTATTTAAATAAGTCTACAAGCTCAATTGTGCTGTGATGAATTATATTTTTAATCCAGTTTTTGTAATCCTAAATGAGTAAGATTGTGACTTTGACAATATCGAAAATAGAACATTAATATTATAAACTGATCGTTCACATTTCTCATAGTCTTTGGTGTTTTCACTCCTACTCGACAAATGTCGGCTTAAATTGCTTTGAAGTTGGCTACTAATTACACAGAACTTAGAAATTCATGAAAAAAGTTGATAAAACTTACATATTACTTAGTATGTTAAAGTGTTTCAGCAAGTGCGACGCTGTCAAACTTGCGACACTTAAGTTCAGTCCAAAGTATGCCGTGAGCTACTTGACTTGGTCATAAAAAAAAAGAAACATAAACCAAACAAAAATTGAGTTAACTTTAAAAATCCCACAAATATTGTCAATAGGCAAAAGTGCGAATGCGACACTTTGCACGGAGACCTGCATGGCGCACTGACATTGTGTTAATTCGTGGCGACTGTGCCATTGTGGGGTTAATTGCCGCGCATAACAGTATGTCAGTCCGTCTGTCCAGCTGTCCGTTGGCCAACACTGCAGGCCCAATTGGCTGCGCGCTTAGCTGCAAGTGGCGCCAATGTGCAAAAGTGCGTACGGTCGTGTGCGATAACGTGTGGCCAAGAGGAGCGTGCGTGATACCAATTATAGCTCATAATGTTGTTTTCATGCCATATGATGTAACATAAATAAAACATATTCGCTCCATGAAAAAAGGCGAAAAAGGGTGAAAAGGTGTATGGGTTGCCACGTTTATCACTTTGTAATGTGCTGATTTCTGCGATGACTTAACAAGTTATTTTCAAACGAATGAGTTGCGTATTGACTGAAGTGAATCAACTTCATAGATACTATATATATATGATGACTGCACTATTGCTTGGTTGTCATTTAGGTATAATTTTTTCAAATAGTTTTTTTATTTTTCTTTATTGTCAATCGGTTTGTTTACTAATCGGTTAATTGTGTGATAAAAAGTAAAAATGGCCGACGGGAAGTCGTCCAACTAGATATAAAAGAAATAAAAAAACTGAAGCACACGCGTCTTACTCAGCCCCAGGTAGCTGCCGTGAAAAGCGTTTTGTCAGCGCACAATTATTTGGTTGCTATTTTAAGGCGCTCACAAACAAATGTCAAGTACATGCCGCTTCCCTTTCCAAGCACTCGGTGGAACTGCTGCCTACAACTCCTTGCGCGAATGCGAGGCGTGAACACATCCTTTGATACCCGAAACTTAATGCCAAACATACACAAAGTCGCACGTACGCGCCCAGCAAGCGAAATTTCGATATGCAAAGGCAGCGTCAAACAATGGTAGCGACAACAAACACAAAGACAACAAAAACAACAACGACAACAACGAGTTGGCAAGAACAATAAAATGATCAAAAAAGATGAAACGGCATACATTGGCCCCGCCATGTGTGCGCCAGAGCAAATGTCACCAAATGCAGCCACACAATGTTTCCCTTTAGCCACATCAACTACATGCGCGCATACATATGAGCTACGTACAAGTATCTAGATACATTTGTAGCCTCCACTGAAAAGTTCACAGTCAATGCGCGCAAAGTTCAGCTCCTAAAAAAAAAAACAAAATAAAAGAAGCAAAAAACAAACGACTAACGGCACAACCGAGGGCTGGCTAAACTAATCCGTTTAAGCCCGAAACATGACGAAATGAAATACGACGTCGTCGTAGTGAACTCAACTCAACTCAGCCGCTGGGAACGCAACGCAACGCATAGGCCGTGGCACAAGCGTAGGCACAAGCGTAGGCACAGGCACAGTCACAGGCACAGGCAGTGGCAGACGCTTTGCTAGCTTCACTTAAGCACCGCCAACGTCAACGCCACGGACGCCGCCACCGATGCCGACGCTACAAAAACGCAGAACGCAAGAGTGGAGAATGTGCCCTCGGCATGCATACGTGTAGCTTAGGCGTGCGTGCGTGAGCTATTTTTGTGCCTACTGGCAAAACTGTCACAAATTTTATGTTGTAGATACATAAGTATCTTTATTTTTCCTAATATATTTTCTTTTTCTTTTTTTCTGTTTGGTGTGGTTTGGTTTGGTTTGTGCCACCAAAAGGCAATTCAACTCTTTCTCATTTTTTTTTTTTTTTTTGGTACATTTCTTTACTTTTGTTGTTGTTTTCATTCAACTATTGGCATTAACACGCTCTTTCGCTTTCTTTTGCTTTTCGCTCTTTCTTACTCTTTGTCGATTGTGGCTGCCGCTGCTGCGGCTGTGGCTGCTTATGTCCTGGCACCGAAGTCAATTTTCAGGATTTGCTGGCGGCTTTAGTTGCATGCCATACATTCTTTAGCGGAAATCTCTATGAAAACCACTTCCAAAAAAGAGTCAATAAACTACGGACATACCGACGCAAACGTCAGCTCCACCCGCACCACCCGCATCCGCACCACGCACACTCGCACACGGGCACAAGCACATGCGCTGCCAGTCAGTCGTGGACTTATGCTCGTGTGCGTCGTTCGTCCTTGTTGACATTGTGTTGTTGCTTTTGCTTCTTGCTGGTTTTTGTTGTCCTGCTTTGTTTGCATGCTAAAATGGCAGCAGCAGCAGCAGCGAAATCAAAGCAACGCAAGCAAATCGAAAAATGGCGCTCGAATTGGTTTTGAATTGGATTGGATTGGATTCGGCAATGACAACGACAACGACAACGACAACGACGACGACGACTACGACATTGGCAACGCCAAAGGTGGCGGTTAGTGGTTAGCGGCTGGCAGTTGGCGAGCTCAGAGACTTCTTTGAGCTTATGAAAATTATCTGCGTGTCTTTTCGTGTGCGCTTGTTAAGTAGTTGGCATGCAAAGTCGTTTATTGCCTTTGCTGAATTCGGTTCAAGGTTAAGCCAAAGGCGACCTGGCAGAAAAATCCCTAGGCAACCCTTTTAAAGCATTTTTCGAAGGCGGTGTAAAATCATTGCAGTTGCCTATTGTCGTCGTTTAGCAGCCAACACAGTCCATTGGTGAAACTTATTCCATCGTAAGTCGGCATTTAAATTAATAATCGTTGTGCTATTTTATTTCCCAATTTACCTGTGGGAAACTTATAACTAAAAGTTATCAGCTGCTACTGATCGTGACAGACAAACTATGTGGGATAATTTCTGTTTGCGTTGTGATGCCCATACACATATACACAACTTCCGGCTTTGGGTCTAACAAACGGATTGTCAATCAATTTATAAGTCCATCTAGAAATTTCAATTAATAGAACAATTGGCAAATAAATACATCAATAAATATGTCTATCAAAAACTCTGCATTAAATTTTATCAATCTATTAGTCGAAAAACAATTTATTGGAAAAAAATCCTTTAGCCAAATCAAAATATAAATTAGTAAATTTTTCAATCAATCTATAAAAATTTGATCAATCAAACAATCAATTAATTCAGACGTGTAATTTTGAATATTTTATTGTTGATAATTAAACTAATCAAGCATTGCAATTCTCAGCTGAAACTTACTGTTGTGAGCGTCCGTTCCGTTAAAAAGGATAAAGTAAGTTAAAGTATAATGCTTCAAAGCTTGACAAGGAGGCTGCCCATATAACCTGTCACAATTACATCAAAGTTTAGACGGCTAACTTGGCATTCTCAACATAGATCCTCTCTTAGTATCACCGTTTCATCTTCGCTTTGACAGTTTCATTGATAATCGGATCTTTAAGAAAACCACTTTTTGAATGGTACGCAGGTCTGTTGTTAGAGGCACCCTTTTTAGGGTGGGTGAAAATAGGGTCATGGCCTTTATATTTTAAAAATCGGGTGGTATGTATTATGCCTGGAGTCTGGTTTTATGTCAGTCTTCGAAAAAGGTTAAACTGACAACTACATGCTCATTCGAATGAGTATCACAGCACAGTGCTTATAGCATATTTAGCTGCAGTAGCTACTAATTAATATATTACAATCAACGGCCGGCACAAAGATGAACACAAAACGGCAAAAAAAAAAAAAAACAGAATGTCCAGAAAATGCACACACAACAAAAACCACAAGGAAAGCAACAACTGAAAAGGAGTCAATACGTGCGAGTGAGACGGCGAGCATTAGAGCACAACAAAAAAAAAAGGAACTTCAGAATATCGATTTAAATTAATTTTTGTTAGAGGATGCTCAAGCGAAAATCCTCCATTACCGTAAAGTACTTGTAACAAAGTCCCTTGTGTCATGATGTCGCATACATAGCACGAACCGACGATGAACGGACTAGCATGTGGCAGCAGTCAGGACGCGCAGCTAGGACACACAGCACATGCAGAAAAAAAAAAACAAAGCTAACAAAAGCAAAAGAAAACGAACGAACTCATTCAGGCAGACAGACACGTATGGACAGACGCTGGCAACGGGCATTGGACATTCACTGCTGCGAAGCAAACAAATTAAACGACATCGATGCCGCCGCCTCTGGCAGCGCTGCGGCACAATGCCGTGCATAAGGACATGCCGCAAATGAAGCAACATAATTTCACCGCCAACGCCAATGTCAAAAACAAAACCAACAACTATAAAAAAAACAACGACAACAAAATATCAAACAAAAAAAAGAAACAACAAATAAAAACGGAAAAAGAAATATGATACACGCAATGGTATCCTGGCAAAAGTTACAACGATTTCGATTGCGCCACGATTTACGCACCGCACGTGGTGTGTGAAATTTCCATTTGCAACAGGACGAAGTGAAACGAAATGAATCGAACGCACAAGTTCATCATTTTGCCAAACAAACAAAGAACAACCAAACAGAATAAAAAAAAAAATCGAACCAAACGAAAAAAATCAGAAACTACACAAAAAGTCCCAAACTACTAAAGTCGGCTCTTTGAGAGCGAAGTATTCGTCACGCATACACCATTCATATCGCAGCGGAGTGACTCGTTGCTTTTGCACTGCTCGACTGTGATTCGTGCAGCCGCGGCTACTCGTTACTTTCAGCTTGGCCACGCCCTGGCTATGCTTACACCAGCGAGCGCCTTGGCGTGGGCGTGGCTTTAATGCCTGATGGAAATGGCAATTTCATTTTTTTCTTTGCGTTTCTATACGTTTTGTTTTTGTGCTCCACGTTCGGTTTCTCCTCTCGAAGGATGCGTTCCCATAGAAATCGTGGCGTTGCCTTCTTTTAAAATCTATTTTTCCCCTTCCCATCGCTGGGAAAGTGCATGCATTCTTGGTTTTAGGACGATTGCGTATCTGTTGTCACAAAATGTTAATTTTTCTGGAAAATCTGTGACGGCTTGTGCTCCTCAAACTGACGTCTGTTACCGCACAGTTTTAGAGTCATTAGTTAAGTTGCGCAAAGCTAGTAGTTGTGGGTGGTGCGGGGTACGTACAGCTGCGGTGTTCGGTTCTAGGTTGGCGGCCAGAAAAATCGCTGGAACATGTGTCCGCGAATGAAATAAAATCAAGATTTTACGTTGTTCACTACTGGTTCAGTGTTGTTGAAAAGGAATAGAGTCTGCAGGACACGAAGTCGTTCTATCTCTGCCCATGCATGGTGCTTCTCTCTTCTGATAGCGTCTTTCAATGATGACTGAGCCCGGCGCGAATGCGCACAAATGTAAAGTATTCGCAATTCTTAGCAAATTTTCAATGGATCGTTTTATGTTGTTGCTAAGTTCAATACTTCTATTGAATTTTTTTATATCAACCATATATTTTCTTATGTTTGGTATATTTAATTGCTGAGTCATCATGAGTAGCCAAATAAAACTCACAAAAGTGTGTCATTATACATATATGATATATTAAAAAATTTAAAAGTCTGACAAACCATCTTTTGAACGCATTGTGACTTTTTGGTGATAAGGAGTAGCTTTTTCAACAGCTCTTTCTATGTATCGGACGAAGTATTTACAATTTTTGATTATGAGTACTCAAACGTAGGTTATATCTTCATACATGTGGATAATCTAGTAATATGGGATTCCAAAACTCATATCGATTTGATTTAAAAATCTTTCGAAATTATATACTTTTCTTCTTGCTATATGTACATATATCTAAAAAGTATTATTGTTGAATTCAAAAATATTTTTGTTTTCTTGTTTCTATATTTTATTTTGCAATAACGAAATTACATCTCACTTTCACTCCCCTCTTCTTTATAACCTGCGCCTAATTTTACACATCATTCTTCCGTTCGTATGCTTTATGGACTGCATGCTTATGGCTACAATAAAGATTTATCATCAATGAACAAAGTTCTAACAAAATTGCCGACATCATAATTGTTACAAACTCAAAGCCTAATTTTGTTTATTTTCACCGACTACCAGCTACTGAAATTCATTTTATTTATTTTTGCGTAAGACCAAACTCGTTTGTCGCTTTACATACATATTTTTGTTGTTGTTAATGAGTTGTTTGAAATTCGGCAACTGCACATAATTGTCTAATAAATCAAAGCAGAAGCGACCAAATTCACAAAAGTAAAAAAAAAGAAATAACAACAAAAAGAATAAACAAATAAATTCGAATCAACGCGGCATTCTACACAAACCTAAACGGCCAATAAAAACAACACTTATCAACCAAGCAAAACAGTTATGAGACCAACAACAACAAGAAACACCGGACTTGCGTGCTGCATAGAACAGACAACGGGTGGAGGGTGGCGGGTGGCGGCTAGCAAACGAACGAACGAATTGAACATAGTGGCCGCCTGGCCAAAGTGTAATCCATCAATTTCCGAACTAGCGAAAAAGTACCCACATAAAAGGTGCCGATCCTAATGTCAGAAAGTTTGATTTTCGATTTTTATGCGTAAGGATTAAAAACGGGATTACAACATCAAAATGTTTGCTTATGATTTATAAATCGGACAACAACAAACGAAACGAACGAACGAACGAGTGTAGATAGATACTCTCAGTTGGATAGGTATGTACATAGATACGTAGATACTCCTCGTAGATAGATAAACCGGTAGATGTTGAGTGCGACAGCGCGCAGAGCAAGGCAACGCACAACGCCCGACTTTCTCGCAGACCAGAGGTATCCGCTATGACGAAGTGGTGCGCACTGCCGCTGCTGCCAACTATGAATCAAAGCGCATATGTTTAGAGACCCTGCGCGGTACTCGAAGCAGACGTACGCCGTGTCTGTGCGCGCTTCAACCCCTCCATCGCCCCGCTAAGGCATTGTACCGTAGTGTGTAGTTTGTAGTGTGAACGTGAGAAGTGCACGCTTACGCGGGTTTTCCGTTGCTATACGTCTAAGTCTACGGGGGCTTTAGGCAGATCAAGCCGCATTTTCGTAAAGATCTGGCAAGCGTTTGAGTTCTTTGCCGTCTGTTGACAATGTCACATACGGCTCAGCGCTGACGTTGATGTACGAGTATGAAAGTGAAAATCGGTCATTGTGAGAAGTCATATATCGCACGGAGTACTCACGGTGTTGCGAGTACCTGAGCTACGTTAATTTTATTGCCTACTTATACAAATAACCCCGAACAGGTGCTGGCGTATTTGCATGGGTCTTACGAAGGGGCAATTTCTTGGGCTTCTTGACGCTTAGCGTTTAATCCGTGCGCATATAAAATGCGGCATTAACTCGCACACAGATAAGCGGCTGCTTTGGCTGTTTACCGTTTGCTACTTTGATTTCCTTAAGCATTTCCAGAGCGTACACGAAACTTTTCCCAGCTAATGCCGCTTATAAACTTAGACTAATATGAGTATGCACTCACTTTATACACAGTTAAACATTTTAGTTTATTTTTTATGATTTTTTCATTTTTTTTTTCTTTTTTTTTTTTTAGTTCGTCTAATAAATTAGATTGATGTTTGGCATTAGTTGTGTGTGGCAAATGTGTAAATAATCCCCATAAGCATCGTGGGATCTCTTTGGCTTGTTCACGATATGGCTGATCGCTGGTATAATATTATGAAGTAGTGGAAATTTGTTAAACTGTGAGTATTTTATTAAATATCATAAAACATGTGTATATTTATGACAATAATATAAAAATACTATAAAAGAGCCATGCGGTGACATTTTAATTGAATAGAATTTAATTTGTAGGAGAAAAATGCTATTAAACTATGCTTAAACCCAATATGCAAAATCTTCACGCTTAAAACAAGTTTCTCACAAAATGCAAAACAAAACACTGCAATAAAGTGCTTAACATATTGTTTTTAAATATTTAAACAAAAACAAGCAAGAGTGGCAAGAAGCACGCGCCAAACACTTGCCAAAGCAAAACACATCAAATCACACTTTGGCATGGCTTGGGCTTGGGCATGGGCCTGGTCTGAGTGTGGCCTGCCAGGCATGGCAAAGCGAAAGTGAAGGCGATGTCGAAGGCAAGGCTTATGCGTAGCTCTGCTGAGGAGCTGCTAGCTGAGCAATGCTTGGGTGACGACGACTTCTGCAATTGTTTTTCCAATTTGAATGACATTTAAATTGAAATTATTATTTTTAAAAATGTTTTCGTTTACATTTGAAAAGCGTATTGCGCGTGTCGAGGATTTCATTTTGCACGCACACGCAAGAAAAACAGAGCCTTCGGTTGCTTCTGTTTTTATTTTCTTTTCCTCTTCCACTTTTGATTTGATTTGAATTTTTTTTTTTTAATTTGGAAAAAAAAAACATTTTATAAGCATAAAGTTTTTGATTTTTAAATGTCATCCCCTTTTTTGTATATAAAAAGCAGAGAGCCCACAGCACCGCGCTTGGCAACACTTTGGCGGCAATTTCCAGAATTGGGCTGTCAGCAGTTGTGTTCGCTGCGAGCTCATATTATTTATTTTGTTTTTTTTAGTTATATTTTTGTTAGCAAATATTGTAAATCATTTCGACTCTCATCTTATCTGCAACAAAAAATGCACTTCGCCGTTTTGTTATCGTTAATTGTTTGTGTTTAAGCTTGTTTCACAATCTCGCATGCTCTGGCGCGATGTTCGGGGGCTCATTTAGTTATTTGAGTTATTAAAATCTTGAACTTTGACTACAGACTACAAAATATACTGTCAAAACAGATTTAAGTTCAAAGTTTATTGAGTCGAATTTACTTTAGTAAGGAAAGGACAATAATGAAGGTTATTTGAACTCGTTACTAATCGTAACTTGAGGTCTTTACCACAAATTTATAAGATGACTCTGCTTTTTTGTAAAGATTATTTAAGATCACATGATTTTCATAGAAACAAAAGACCATTAATGACAAAAATATGCAAAATCAATACATCAAACACACGACAAATACATCAAGTACAGAAGAACGGGCTGCGTTCAGAAACTATTAAAATGATAAGTTCAATTTGACTACACGATAAGCGACAAGGAGATACAATATATAATAAAACATAATAATAGAGTAGCAGCACAAAGTGCAATTGGCAAATAAACGAAAACAATAATAGTTGAAAAAAAAGAAAAGTACCAACAGCGAATGCTTAAGACCTGCCAATAAAGTGCCAACTGCTGTCAAAATTTATGCGCCAAATGAGCTGTGAAATATCATATGACGACACTGAATCAGCAGCCAAATCAGCAATGAAATCAGCAGCAACAGCAGCGCCACCGACACCAATGAAAGTAACTCCAACAACAATTGCAAGTAGCTTTTAACAATGGCAAGCAAATATTGTACATATGTTGATGGACAGCAATAGCAGCAACGACAGACAACAACAACAATAAAAAACGAGCAGCAGCTGATGACATTATCATGTGCCAGAATGATTTGTGTGGCAGAAGCGACTAAAAAGACTGCTGAAGGACATATCAAAGTGTTGTTCTTGTTGTTGATGATTATTGTTATTGTTTCTGTTTTTTTTTTACTTTTTTACATTTTCATTTATTTTTTGTTTTTTTTTGTCTTCGGTTTTGTTTTTGTTTTTTTTTTTTGCAAGCACTCGCGACTACTGTGCCATAAATATAATAAATATTAACTACGTCCATATTAAACATTTTTAGTTTGATTGCTTTGCAGTTGCAGCAAATGCAAGTTTTATGACACATTCGATAACAGAAACTGCAGCAGCAACAACAACAACAGCAACGAAAACGATAACAATGACAAAGCGTAGTGTATTTTTATGATATTTTGCGTGCACAAACAGTGAAAGCAGCTACGCGACATAAGTAACGCATGCTGGCGAAGGAAACTTGTCACAAAACAACAGCAACAGCTCCAATAACAGCACCAACACCAACACCAATAACAACAACAACAACAACAATGCTAATGTAAATAACAATCTAGCGTAGTGTAGTGTAGTGTGTAGCGCATTGCGTGGTGTAGTGCAAACTGACGCAAATAAAACAATAAATTTGCACAGAGTGCGAAATAAAAAAGAAATTGACGGGCTGGAATTAAGGAATAAAATTTTCTTTTTATTTTTTGTTTTTTCTGTTTATGTTTATATGCGTTTGTTATCACATGAACAGCCCCAGCGACAAGTAATCAAACAGCCAAGAGCCAAAGTGTCCAAGGTGCCAGGCATACTGGCTGCGAGTTTGTGTGTGTCTCCGTTTTTGCATGTGTGTGTGTGTGTGTGTTCAAATGTATTTATTGCAGTTAACAGTAGCAATGCTTTTTGTTGTTGTAGTTGTTATTTATTTATGTTTGTTGTTGTAGTTATTTGTGGCAGTAGAACAGTAGCCAAATCGTTAGTCAGTATGCAGTTAACAGCTTAAGCAAGGCTGTAAAGTTAAGTATTTAATTGCAAAATTAAAGACAACAACAACAACAACACGACACACAGCATACAGCATACAGTGCAGCGCACACTCTTCATTGAATGAACTCGGCAGGCAGTTAAGTGCATACGAGAGTAGATTCACATATTGCTAAAATGACTACGAAGTACATAAATTGTAAACGAAAAACAATTGGGTATATGATCATAAGTATATCTGTTGGGCTTAGAGAAATGACTACATGGTTGAAGTCAAGCTGCTTCTTACAAAAGATCTTACAGCGAGGCAGACTCCCACACAATGCGACAAAAAGGCATAATAAGGAGGCATCTGAGGAGTGGCAGAGCTGCACTATTATGTTCGATATCTGTTCGGTTTGGCGGAGGATCTTCATCATATCCACCATGAAGTTTTGGATGATGGACTTCTTGGCTTGTATGGTATGTCTACCAGGTGGTTCACCAGGTGGTTCAGCGTCAGTGGTTCCCTAAGTAGATCATCTGCATGCTTAACTCGGTGGAGATACGACTCACAGCGTCCATGTCCAGTCAGTATTTCTGTCAAAGATCAATTATTATCTGACCATTTCCTCTATAAGCATGGATTTGTTGAGCACAATGTGTGTAACGTGCAATACTATAGAGTTTGCTGACTTACTTGCTTGTGAATTCCACTTGTTGCTGCTGCACTTTGTTCTCAATATGAAACACATTAAGCCTGCCATTGTGTGGCCTTAGACCATGCAGCATTTTGCCAGTCATTGCGCACAAGAAGCTCAGAGCTCAATGCTCACTCGCAACTTGGTAATTGCAGTGTAAACATGCGACATACGGAGAAAGCAGACCATTATCAGCTTTGAGCAACTTGCCTAGACGCAGCATCGCTGCTATGCCGTATGCATTACTATCGAAATCCTTGGGTCACATATTGGCATTTTCTTTGAATCTCCTTAAGTGAAACAGGCGTTCACTGGCAGCATTAAAGTTTCTGGATTGTAGCCTGCTTAGGACACGAAACTTTGTCACACATTAGCGCGAAGCTCAACTTGGTGCACATTGTAAATGCTGCGCAGCACACGTTTCGCACACAAGCAACTTTGTAAAAAGCAATCATTTGTGTTCTTTTTCTTTTTTGTTGTTTTCTTTCCAACGTTTTCTATCTGCTGCTTTGTTTTCATTGTTTTTTTTTTTCTTGATTTTTTTGATGTATTTCACCTAAGGACCAAACGTAAGTGGCACGCCGGCTGATGGCACGGAAATGAAGCAACAAAATTCAACAAGCGCAGCCGCAGATTACGAACCTTTTAAGGGGATTAACGATTTTAATTTTTCTCATTTTGCTGCACGTCTCTCTCGTTCCCACCCTCCCCAAGCTACCTCAGCTCCACTTGCTTACAGTTCTGCAAGCCACTTTGCGTTTGTTTGTTTGTCATTGTCGTTGTTGTTGTTTTCTTTTATTTTCTGTTTTTTTTTTTTGTTTTTTGCTACTTCATTTGCTCATCACTCGGTTGCTTGGCCGTGTCCTCGCTCGTCTGTTTGCTTTGCGCTTGTTGCAGCTGGTGTTGGAAAAAATTGTTGCAAGTAAATTACGTGCGTGTATATGAGCATATTGTAAGTAGAACAACTTCACTTACGACCTCTTCTCCTCCCTCTCGCGCCCAAAGTCGCATGTCCTTTAGCGCAGGCCACGCTTTGACTTGTTTGCGCTGCGCATTAAGCTAATTATGGCCAAACAAAGCGAAACGAAGTGAAACACACTCTCGCCCACGTAACATCGCACACACACACACACCAAACAAACACAAACACAAGTAGACACAAATGAAGTGAGCAATGCATTGCCAACATCATATTGTGTATCCTCTGCTGTGCTGTCCTTTGCTGGGCTCGCTTTGATTGTTTTTCAATTTTCTGCAATATTAAATTCTGATTTTTTTTTTGTTTCTCGTTTTTCGTAGCATACTTTTTGGATGGGGGCGGATGCTGCTACTTGCCCACACAGCAGCAGTAGCCACCAAACAGTGTCACACGACAGAAGCGGCAAGTGTAGCGCATTGAGCCATGGCCAGACAGACGCAGCAACACTCACGACACGTGTCCTGGCCGTGCACATTTCAAATATTTTCCTTGCTAAATTTGCAACATTTGCTCGCGTGTATCACTGTGCGTTTGGCTTTTTTTGTTTTTTTCTTTGTATGCGTTGGGCGCGCAAATCAATTTCAGCCGCCTCTGGCCATGCACCACGCCCAGGTTGATGCCCACCACGTACATGTTGACATTTCTTTGTGCATTTCTTTCTCTTTTTGTGTGTCACGTGTCGCGGCTGCTGTGCCATTGTGCTGACGTCCTCGCGCCTTTTTCGTTTACGTTGCTAATCTATCAAACGGCTGGCAGCTAACCGAATTGTTGCTGCTAACCGCTTCCTGTGTGTGTGCGTCCTCAACAAGTATGCGCCCAACCCCCGGCCAATGTGGCCCTGCGCAATCCAATAAAGTTTTTGACGCCGGCAAACGTTGAAGTCAGTTCAAACGAGTTTCACTGCTTTTGTCTGATGGTTTTGTTTTTTTTTTTCTTGCTTTTGCTTCTTCAAAAGAGTTTCCCACTGTATGCATAAGTTTGGCCGGCATACGAAACAAATTATGTCAGCGGTTGTTGTTGTATCCTTTATGCAGGATGTTAGCGTTGAAAACGTTTGCGGATGTAAACGTTTCTAATCAGATTTTAGCACCATGCAAACAAATCAACGGAGGAAGCAGCGCGCTGTGCATATTGTTTGAGTTATTGCCAGAGAGGGAGTGCGGATGTGAGAAAGGATATGTATAAGCGCCGGAGCGGTTGTATCCTTCTGTCAGTTTGTACGCATAATTACTCAAGTGTTTGTCTTGGAACGTGCGTCGCTTATTTTGCCAGCGCACTCCTCTGGGGAAATCGAAATCGCAAGATATGAGTATGATGTATTCAAAACTTAAGGCTGCAAATAATTGAAAGTAGCATTATGTAGGAAAAACTTATGGATTCGTAGCTAATTGAATTATGAAGATAAACAAATTGCTACAGAATAATACATTATTTCCATTATTGAGCTGGCATTTAATAGATCTGAATTTGAATAGTTCACTGATCATAGTTAATGTAGCAAATCGTCAAGATTTGTGCGGTAATGCCATTCTCATGGAATCAAAAAAATCTTTGAATTAACTTAAGAATTTTAGAGCAGGTTTGGAAAGTTTTGTTGCTAGTCAATAAAAACCCACCTGCTGCATTTATGACGTTCGACTCTCACGTAGTTCATAACCATGTAGAAGATCATAAACTAAGTGATGTTTTAATTTTTTCAACGACATTACGTATGCGTCTAATGCCATTTAAATGCAAGTTAAACAAATTGAGACATTGGCAATCAAGCGATTGATCGATTGAATTTAAAGTCGAGCAATAATGGTAAAAATAATTATTCATACTCATAAAATCATAAATTAATAAATAAACGCACATGCACGCCAGACAACAACAAAAACGAAACCACACCAAAATCGACCAATAAAGAAAGCAAATGAAACTTGTGCAGTTGTGATATTTAATGATATTTGATGATATGGCCAAGTAACTGCTTCGTGTGTTCGCCTAATTGTTTGTCAATATGAAATGCAATTGTTACGGTTTCGTGCTCTTGTCGTTGTTGTTGTTAATGATAGCGTTTTTTATTACGTCTTTTGATTTGTTCATGGCCACTGCATTTGCACATTGCATTCCTCATGCGAACGTAATTGGTTGCATTTACTCAATTCGTCGCGATTTGACTTCAATCAACTACAAAATTTGTAAAAAAAAGAAAATAATAGAAAAATTAAAAATACTAAGGGAAAATTATTCATTTTTCGAGTGGAATTACTTTTTAAGCCCATTCCGCGTTGTGTGGATTTCGATTGCATTTAGCAAGATTTTGCCAGTCTAATTGATTGCTTTTTCGCTGTTGATTTGCGCGCGATACATGTTCTGCGAGTGTGTGTGTGTATCAAGCCCCTAGTGTCGCGTATCCATTGGATACAAATATTTACGTAAATACTTACACATGTGCATACCCGTTTGTACGTAAGTATGTGTGTGCCTATGTGTGCTTACGTGCGTGCATATCTGCGCTTGTGCAGCCACAAATATTTGCGCATTACAATTTCTAAGCACTTAAGTTGGTTTTAAGCCTTGGCGCCGCTCATTTAATAACATTACTCGTTTTTTTTTTTCATTTTCATTTTTCTTTTGCTTTTATTTTACACCAAAGGACGGCCGTTGTGAAAAATGTGTGCATTCCCGCGTGTGTGTGTGTGTGTATGTGTGGTAAATATGTTTACTATCTTGTGTGCTGTGTGGACACTTGAAAAAGCCCAAAGGCGCCAGTCAATGTTTAGTTTGCCATTTTTATTTATTACTACTTTTTTTTTTAGTTTTGCTTTGCTTTAGCATTGCATCAATGTGAGTTGTCTGCTGCTGCTGATTGTGCGTGTAAATGGCGTCAAAAGCCTCTCATGTTTTTTTTATAACTATATGTTTTTTTATTTATAAACAAATATTCCATTATGTTTAACACTCAAAATAAACTTAAATGAGTATTGAGGACTTACAATGGGTTAAGGGGTCAGTCTTGAAGCAAAATTATAATTTTTACTTAAAAGTTCACTTCCAATGGACGTCAAAGTTATAATAGTTAGGCAATGAAAATTGCAGAAATAATTAAAATGAATCAAAAAATTTCAAAAATCCTCAAATTCCAAGTTTACACTTTTACGAAGTTCTAAAGACCTGCCGAAGATGGCGCTGCTGTGGATTCTCCTCTGTGCCAAATCACTGTTTACAGATGTTGCTGCGCCATCTCGTGGAGAGTTTAAACAGCCACAGTACTAAGTAATTGACGCTCGATGGCGTGTTGCACAGATTGAAACCGGTTTTTTTACTGTTTTAAAGGCTACATTTGTTGATTAAGAGATTTGAAGGATTATCGACAAAGTAATTGAAGAAACAAGTTATTTTCGTTTTAATAAAATAGACTCATAAGGTAAGGACTACAGCAACAGAGAAATGATATTGTCGCAGTTGTAGTGAAACCCAAGTTGGGTAAATTGAGTTATCGCAGTGGTGTGCGCATCTGTGGTGCCAAAACGATTTATTCTAAAACTTAAGAAGCTTAAAATTGTGCAGATAATGCTTTCTGTCATATGATATTCATGAATATCAGTTTGCGGTTTGGATATGTCTCAACACTAAAGCTTTTCTTTAACCAAATCACCAACTATTTATTCACAGCTACCGCTGTGCGCATTGTTTTGCTTTCTTGCTACATGATCGACATCATACTGACAAGAATTTACAGTGGCTAACTGGCTACATTCATTCTGATGCACTGCGCTTCCTCTCTCTCTGCTTAAAGCAAACAAACATGTGACAAACCAGTGTCGGTTGACATCGACATAATGCAGCATAGTGCAAAGCACATGTTGCCTTTACAATTGGTTGTTGGACCACCCGATTGGGGATACTGAGCTGAGTTACACGAGTTCTAGCCGAATATAACACACAATGCAATTGCCTATAATTGCACTATATTAAAAAACAGCGTTAATTTATTTCATATATTTATTATTTATTTTAAATGTATAACTCTATCACTGAGTTCAACTTAAGCTAAAAACTTAAGACTACGTGTGCCTAAAACTGTTGAAAGCCAACTTAGGGTGCTTCATGCTTAAAGCCGAGTTCACTCAGTTGCTAGATCGTCAGAAGAAAATCTCGTAACGAAACCATTTCTCAAGTATTTAAACAAAAGCGTGAATGCCCCCAATTGCAAAATTAAACGTAAAACATTATTTATACAACTAAATACTTTGGTGAATAAATCTAATGCTATGCCTATGTCCTCTAAGTTAGCTGCATTCACTCAGACACGCTTTGTAATCTTTACTCGCAAGCCATCCTTCGGCCGGAGTATGAGTTCACCCAACAGTGTCAGGTCCTCACGGCGATCTACTGCTTCGATTTTATATTTGCGCAGCACCGTCGATATAACTGCCTTCTCCTCCAAAATGGCAAATTTCTGTCCAATGCAATTGCGTGGGCCCGCGCTGAAGGGTATATAGGCGAAGGGATGGCGACCCGCACAGTTCTCAGGCAAGAAATTATCGGGATTGAATTGTTCTGGTTTCGGAAATACTTTTGGATTGCGATGCAGCACATAAGTCATGATGATGGCCTGTGTGCCAGCCGGTACAACTTTCCCACCTGCAGATGTTTAAGGAGGAACAATATTAGCTGATTTTTGATTCTGTTAACATAGAATACAAACCTATAGTAAGGTCTTCGCCAATCATACGCGCCATCATGGGAACACTGGGAAACAGACGCAGTGCATCCTTAATGCAGCATTCCAAATAACGCATATCCATTAAATTCTTCATGGTCGCGGGCGTTTCTTTATCATCGCCAAAGATGGCATCCAATTCCTCAACCACGCGTTCCTGATACTCCGGATGTGAGCCCAAGAGGAAGAGTGTCCAAGAGATGGCAGCTGATGTAGTGTCATGACCCTCGAACATAAACGTATCCACTTCTTCGCGTATATCCTCATTCGAGAGCACTGTTCCTTCCTTGGAGGCATCAATCAGCAGATCCAAGAAAGCCAAACGTTTCTTCTTGCCCAGATCATCGTAAGCATCGGGCATGTTATTGTTATTGTTGTTGTTATTGTTCATGGCCAACTCCGACTTGCGTTCACGTATAACCATATTGGAAAACCCATGCAGAGTATTTATATAACTCTCGTGCAGTTTGTAGCCTTCAGTCAAACGGAAGATCGAATCGTATTGCAGCCAAATTTTAGCCTGACGATTCTGCACAATCGCACCGATGCTAAAGTGAAATAAGCATATTATAAATTATAATGTCTTAAAGTTGTGTACGGATTCTCTTAAATAGTCCTGCTGCGCTGTTGGTGTGAGCCTTTGGGGTATGTGTGCTTGGGTAGTGAGTGGTCGTTGTCGACCTGCCTGTTTGCTTATCATTTATTGTACAATTCATTTGCTGCTCTACTGACATCTTAATCTCGCATATTTCGCACATGAATGCACACAACACACCCCCACGCATCCCAAACGCCTTCCACACGCAGCTACAGCGACTCCAACCCGAACTCAACCTCGCTGACAGCTTTCCAATATTAAATCGCCGCAACACTGACAACTCATTCTCAATTTCTGAGATAGTATAGGCAGACAGACAGACAACAATTATATTTGTGACTCACCCATAGACCGCTTTCACATATTCCGACTCTGAGTTGCTTTGCGCATAGATGCGTCTGCCCATGGCAGTCTCTACATTAGCGAAAATAATTAATAAAAACTAAGCAAACACGTGTGTGTGTATGGCCAACACGCTTACCACAAACAATGTCCAACGTGCAGAGCGTCACATATGGAAAAACGTTGAATGATTCGATGCCCACTTCACCTTCCAACTTGCGAGCCAGCACAGCGCTTTGCTCGTTGAACACATCAATGAAATCGTCCAAGATTTTAAAGTGAAAAGCGGGCGTCAAGATCTGCAAAATGAGAATGCATCAACGACAGAAAACCACAAACTGCAATGGTGACTGAGTGTTACCTTTCTGCGCGAATGCCATTTGCGGTCAAAGCTCGTCAACAGACCATTGCCCAGCCATGGACGCAGGTAATCGTAGTCATGGCTCTTGTTCACGTACTTCTGACTGCTCAGCACCGGCTGCAATTCGAGTGACAACAAATATTAAACCGTCTATAAAACTGGTGTGGCTATACTACATACCTCCACAGTTTCGGGATCGAAAAGCAGCACATATGGACTGGGTCCCTGCCATACGCGATTCAAACCTATGCGTGTGCCCCAGAGCTTTTGCATACCAGTAACGCGATTGAAGAGTTCTGCGTGTAAGAAATGTAAGATTAAGAAAAATGAAATCGCGTTCAACTTATATTTATAGTGAGAGTCAAGTTAAAGAGGAAAAAGTTAACTTTTTCCTGGAATAAATTTGTTCAGCTATAGCAAAAATCATTTGATAGGTCGATAAAGCAACGCATCCAAATCTGCGCTGCGTGATGTGCAGAAACAATTTCCGGTGTATCTCATTGCCTCATTTAAGATAATTTAGACCAGCCTAAAATAAACAGTTAAAGCAAAACCCGCAGCTACAAAAACTCTCACCTCAACTGCTGCGAAAATAAAAGTAATTGGGTTTTTATTTTTTATTTTAACATTTAATTTATTTGTTTTTTTTTCTCACATATATGTATGTAACAACAACAATCAAAAGAGAAAAAAATTAATAATTGCAGAAATTCAAATTATGCGAAGGCAAATGATCGCATACACATATGCACAAAAAAAAAAAAAACCAAGAAAACAAAAACCAACAATAAAAGTAACAAATATTTGTTGTCAACTTTGTAAACAAGCGTTCAGCAGCAGCAGCAACAACAGCAACAACAAATGTTAATGAACACCGGCTAACAATGTGCACATGTGTGAACCAAAGCGATTTGTATTTCATTTTCTTTTTGTTTCTTTTTTCCTTCTTCGCACTGTGCGATCTTCGCCATACTCGCTTTGGCTGGCGATGCCAGGCGATACCGGCCAACAGCAATGGCAGCAACAACAATAGCACAGCACAAACATTAATAGCAACAACTTCATTGCCATTTTGTTGTCTTTCTTTAATTTCTTGTCTTACATAAATTCGTTATTAGTTACATGTGTGATTTTATTTTGATTTTGTTTCTTTTTTCGCGTCTTCTTTCTTTACCACAGTCGTGGTGCGGTCGGTGTCAGTTGTGTGTTGCGGGTGTTTGTTATGATTGCTTGAGTCTGCTTTGGTATAATTTTAATTAATACGCTGATACAGCGTTCCAACCGGCACAAGTGACGTCCACACGCTTGAGCTTTGGTCCAATGGGCCATCAACGGCAGCACTGACACGCTGAGAAATTATGTGCACAACTTTTGCTTTTTTTTCTCCTGTTTTTCGTTTGCTGCTCATGCTGTTGCTCATTGTGAGTATTTCTATACGATGCAGAGTGAAGTGAAGCCATGGTTTGTTTTGATTTTTTTCACTCAGAAACATGATTTCGCGCATGTGCGCAGGCTGTTGCAATTGACTTGGTTGGGGACACATGGAAATTGCGTGAAAATGTATTTTCATGGTTTCTTTTTACATGACAAAGATAGTATCCACACATTAACACAATTACGTTTGTAAAATATGTAATGACCTTGATTATGGATTTTTTTGTTATCTTTTTTTGTTAATTAAATTTTTATATGATGATTTTCATTTTATTTGTTTAAGTATTTTTTTTCGAATTTTCCATTTTTTTTAAATAAAATTGTGCCTGTTGATGGCAATTCGTACACAAAGATAATGTGCAGAAACTACAGTCAAAAGACTTACTTAGACAATACCGCCAAATTTGCATGTCAAAATAAGTATTTTTAATTGCTTTTATCATTTTATTCCCTTCTAAATGTTACAACCTTTTTTTCTCTTGCCCATTGTGTAAAGTATGATTATTTAACTGCCATAGACGAGATTGATCACAAGGCCTCGACGCTTCGCAAAGGGGTTTTCCAGTTTAGGGATTACATTCATTTCTGTAGGCACTAACAAATTAGTTGGCATTAACAACGATCTCTTTTTCGTTTTGTTTTGACGCTTAAATTCTAAGCGTGTAAACAAAAATTTACAAAACACGTGCGTTCTATACATAGATACATTCATCAATACATATGCATAGGTAAGATTTTGTTGAATGCTAAACACGCGCCACCATACGTTCTACCCTCCTGCGGTTTCTGACAACATATGTTAAGTAACTTATTTACATAACTTTTGCTTTTTTATAAATTGAGTTATTTAAAAATATTTCGAATGGCCAATTTTTTATTAGAATTTACAAAAGCATTTCTTTTATTGATCTAGTTTCTATGTGCTGACTTACTCTTCTTCCGGTTATCATCTGATCGCTCATATTGTTCATTACCACGGATAGAGCACAGCCTTCTTCAACTTTTCAACTATTATATAACTAATTGACTTTTTCAAAGTCAACTTTAAAGAATTTTAAACAGTTTTTTATTCAAGCCAAAACGAAAAAAAAGGGAAGGCCCGTGCCAGACAGCTCCGCTGAAGCAATCAAATAACCGAAATTAATATGCAAATTTTGCATTTATGTAAATGTTGCTTAAGAATTGTTTTTTCTTGTATTACCATACTTTTTTTGTTCGCTTCTTTCTTATATATGATAAGCGTGTGCGATTCAAGGCAACCAAGGAGCGTAGCAACAATCAATGCTAGACAACAGCACTCGGCACAATTTGCTTAGCAATAAAAAACTTGTTAGACCAAGATGCAAAAAAAAAAAATGCAAAATAATTAACGGCTATAGCTATAAGCAAATGTGTAAAAGAATTAATTCGCAAAAAAAAATTTTTTTTTAAATTAAAGAATATATTCAACGAAAATTTAACATAAAACATTAGTTGGTCTAAAACAAATTTATATGCCATTTTGTCAAGTTCCTGTTGGCAGTTTTCATATGAAGCAACTGGTACAAAGGTATGGGTTAACAATTGCGTAAATTCTTTTGTTGTATTAAATGAAGTGGTTAGAGTCGCTATAGTTCCTCTTATTAAAACTCATTACTCTTAGTTTCAATTTGTTAACTTTAAAAATTCGTTTTTCTGTTCACAGCAAACGAAGGTCGCGCTAAATACGAACCTCATTTAAACATACACGCTGCCAGTGCCAATGCTGGCGGCTGCCATTCGCATAAGCATTTGCCTATGCAGCTTATGTACTCGTATATGTACACATGTGTGTGCACTGGCGCACTTGTTGTTGGTATTTGTATAAAAACCTGCTTCAAGGCTAGTCAAGAATCGTGTTAAGAACATTTTTGTGAATTTAATGCAAAGTTTTTAAAAGCCCCCGGGCTTACGTTTAATGCTCGTTTAACACTTATTGCTGTTGGTGTTTGCCATTGACGAAGTTGCACTTGTTTTAATGGCAATTGATTTATTTTGTTAGCTGCAACTGCAGATGACGTACCGCTTATTAGAATTTTTTAACATATCATCAAATTAAGCAGTTAAGCAATTCAATTTATTTTTAAATTAGTTTAAAAAAACAAGTTCTTGTGACATTTTAGGATTAATCAGAATTAGGTTCGGTGATAAGCCGCTTTAATTTAAATTAGTTTCAGGATTTTATATCACAAATTATTAAGAAGCAAGAAGGCCTCTAAAAGCCCAACCCTCCGATACATAGCCAAAAAATTTATTTGCCAAATAAAAAAATGATTTCAAATATTTGTTTCAAATTTAAATTATTTTTTTCCTTAGCAATACTACAGCTAGCTATAAAATCTCCAAACAATTGTTTGAAATACTTAAAATTACTTCCTTATACCATTGAAAGCACAATTATAGCACTTAAGTATAATAAAATGCTTAAGATACATATACAAAAGAAAAAGCCAGAAATAAGAAACAAAATCAAAAAATAAATAAATAAACGTTCTCTTGCATTAACATTTATAAGGCAGTAAACCAAAGTATTAACGCATTATATGTAACCAAAATTTGTTAAGGTTTGTAATTTTCCATTAGTTAATGAAACGGAACTAAAGGCAAGTTTTGTATAGTTTATTGTTGTATCTTGATGGACACTAAGAACCTTATGGCTAGAAGTTTCATTTCCGACAAGCCAAAGTCTGGTGTACGATTTAGCCCAAATGAGCAACAAATTCTGCCACGAGTCTGAACGCAGCCAAACGCTTAATGCGGCCGCTTAAAGCCACAAAGACACAAAGGCACAAAGAGCGGCAACGCATATGCAACAACTTCCGAATTATTTTAACATATTATTGCTATTGTTGTTGTAGTGGTTGTTCATAACATTATTGTTGCTGTTAGCTATGTCTGTTTCCGCATTTGTTTTAACTATTTTTTATTTTATTTTTTTGGTTGTTGTTGATAATTCTTTGTTTGTAGAAAAAAAGGCAAATCGCTGCGAGCTGCGTCTTCAGCTGGCTCATTAATTAACTTCTTGTATATGTCTGTCTGTCTGTCTATCTGTATCTGCGCTATGCAGTATTGGCTAATTTTATATTTTTATTATTTTTATCAGGTTTAAATCTTTAGCGGTCAATGAACAAAACGCGCGTCAAATCGCAGCTTATTGTGACTGTTTCGCATCGCATTGTAACAAATGTTGTATGGCAGGCAGATATTTAAATCGTGCACCAAACGCTGTTATCGCGCAAATTTGTTATTGATGTTGTTTTTTTTTTCGTAATTTCGGTAACAAATCTGGTTTTGATATTTTATGTTTTTGAAATTTTGAATGTCAAGATTAAGGTCTTTTGGCTTATGCGACCAAGCTTGTTTAGTTTAGCGGTATAATATTTTCTTTCCTTTAGCGTTTAGTAACTAACTTTCAATTTCGGTTTTAGTTTCAGTTTCTAGTTAAGTGAGTCTAAGTGTTCTGTATACAGTTTTAGGTACTCGTACTGTCAATTAGGAAAAACTTGTTGTCTAGTTTTCTTAAATAACATGTGTTCATTTTGTGTTCTTTAATTAGTTATGATGTAAGTGTATTTTTTACTGGCAATTAGTGAAAGTTGTTGTTATTTTTATGTTATTCGTTTGTTTGTATTTTTTTTATTTTTCTCAGGCAAAGCAAAATTTACGCACAATCCAAAGGTTTTACGTTTTAGGTTTCCCTGTCCCATAAGCTGCAAAGAAATCATTTCACTTTTGGCTTTCAGTCCGCAATAAATCAAATTTTATGAGTGCAACTAATTAAAGCGTATTAAATCCTATTAAAATTAAGCAAACAGCAGCTTTAAACGGAACAGCAGCAAATTGGCAGCAGCGAATGCCCATTAGCTGTAAAATTAATGAAAACCACGATAAAATTTTAAAAATTATGAAGTCGCTTTCAAGTTTATACCAAAATTTACTATATATTTTATTTTAATTGCGTATTCTAAGTTAAAACCTTATAAAATAATTTTTTTTTTATGTAATTTTATTTAATTGTTACAATTATTATTTTTTTTTTTAAATATAACTTTAATCGTTAGGTAATGGATTCAATATGTAAAAGAAAAAACAAATTCAAAAGAAACAAGAGTTTTCACATTTCAAGATTAATTTATTTATGATTTATTAAAAATCAGTAACCTCGAATCAAAACAGCTTGATTCCATTAACATCCTAACGCTGTGGGTCACCGCTAATATGTTTCCGCTTAAAAAGATTCAGGGACAAAATGCTGTTAACTAGCAGAAGTGTCTTTTAAAACAAACAAAATACTTTTATTATACTTTGGGTTTGACATGAAACCATGATCAATTATTATTAATATAGCTATTCAATACAAATGCTAAGCCCATGAAATATTAAATAATGAGCTAGGGCACCGTTGAATGAACTAACAAATCAAATCCTGCAATTAAAGTTATTTTACATTTACAAAATTTTATTTAAATGTAAGCAGTTACAGCGAAAACTAAAAAAATCGAAATTATGTTTACTTTTAATTAACAACTTCGTTTAACAAATTTACATTTACAATTGTAATTATTTCATTACCAGCCATGCATACATTTTTTGCCAATTTTTCAATGAATGAGTGTGTGAATAATTTGTATAAAAGTCGCAGCAGTGCGAGAAACGAAATGATAAAAATGTGATTAAATGTAATTTTGTGTTAATCTTTCTATGACATCTGCAAAAAAAAAAAAAAAAACGACTTAATGGCGTAAGATATAAGAAATATAAGAAACTGTCAGCAGCATCGTAATAAAGTTTTAGCTAATTTCTGCTAGGCAAAACAGCCAACAAGAAAGCCATGCGGGTATACGGTTTAAGGATATTTATAAAAAACCTTTGAAAGGGCATATGATCCGATAATACTGAATTGAGTTTCATGAAAATCATATCATTTGAAAGATCCTTTCTCAGTCTAGGATAATAATTTAATTATTTATTAAAATCGATTCAGTTGCAATCACTGTTTCAAATATTTCGTAACAAGAACAACGAAAACTTCACTAAATTGTTGCAATTTCATTTAGGCGTGATGTTATACTCAGGGTCGGTTGCTATCTAAACTATTCTTTCATGTAGCGGATCACGCGGGCATTACTTATTATAAATAAAACGAGAATTTCATTTTTAATTAAAAAAACAAACTGTGCAATTATTTAGCACGGTCTAAATGCGTTTTAGCATTCAAAATGTCGCAATCAAATTTATGATCATATAACAAAGAAGTTAATTGTGCTAAATGCAAACTGCAAAAAAAATAATAAAAAATAAAGTTATCCATTTCAAAGATTCTGAAAATGAATAATAAAAAATTAACTAAACAAAGTATAAAGTTATAAAATTCCTAATTCGACGTCATTAGCAAAAGCAATTGGCCCTTTAACTAATGCTGAGAATTACGTTTGCGGCTATTGCTCAGCTGTTAATTAGCGAGAACTGTGCGGCGTATTTGCGTAGCGTAAATAAATGAAAACCCAAAGAAAGACAATAATGCGAAATCCAATATGACACGTAGCCAAAGTAAACAAAGTAACTAAGGTAAGATTGCAACTGCAAGTGCAATTCAAATTTGATAACAAAATTAAATTCCAGCAAATGTGATTGAACTTTAGTGTAACTGCGTTTTGATTTCGATGTGTCGATTTAGGTTTCTTTCATTTCGTTTTTTCTTTTTTTTTTATTGTGTTTATTTGTTTATTTACTAACAACAACAAAGTAACGAACATAAATTAACACCTCAATGCTGCTTTGATCTGGCATAAAATCACTTTGTTTACCCATCCAAAGACGGCTAATGCCAGCAACTGTAGCCACGCTTTATTTATTATTTGTGTAGTTAATAAAACTTATTACGTATGTGAGCAATGAATCAAAATCATGGCCAATGCACAAAAATTATACCGAAATTCTGTTGAAAACTCCAAAATATTTACCATCATGATCAACATTCATTTCAATGGCGTTGCCCAGAAAGGGCATTGCCGCAGGACCTGGTATCTTTTCGATCAGCTTGACGAGACGCGCGCGACGTTTGTTGTAAACCACAAGAAACATGGAAATCGCGGCGACTAAGAAAATCGTTATGGGCGAGTAGCCCGAAATCATTTTCACTGTTTTCGTGAGCAGCACGCTCTCCGACATAAGCGAAGTGAACACTTTCGAGGACATTTTTATAAATGTTTTATTACTGTTTAACTCAACTTCTTATTTAAATTTTTAAATTGATTTTTTTTATAATTTTTTTTTTAAATTTATTTTATAGCAGATTTTTTTAATTTTACAAAAAGCACAATCAGAATTTATTATATTTATTGTATTATTATTTTTTTTAATTGAAACACTTTCGAGTTACACAAAATAATTCTAAGCAATTAGCCAGCTACTTTGCATATGCAGTTTCTGCTAAGCTATAGTGCCCCCGACTTATCTCGAGCGCTTCCGTTTGACTCCGACACAGACGCTGGTCGTGTGTCAACTAACGAACCCATCGAGATTGCATGAAAATTTAAAAAGAAGTGCTATTATTGCTTTTTTTCGGTTGTTTCGGGTGTAAAGCGTTCGCTGACAGAGCTGCTGCCAAGCCGGTCTCAGTCGCTGGCGCAGCCACAGTCACTGCCAAAGTATTGTATCAGCGGCGAGCGTTAAACGCTTTGGCGGTTGAGCGTTTGGCGTTTGACGCTGAGCGTTCGCTTAACTTCAACGCTTTGTTCAAAAATTGGTAGCAGAAATCTCTTGTTGTTGTCTCTGTGTTAGCTGCTGCTCCACCATGAGCTGGCTATATTTCATTTGTGACGTTTGCTGCTGCAGCATTTTCTCCCCTTGCATCTTAAACGCTGGCACATATGCCGCGACACATGTACTGCAGTTGATTCGAGGACAAATTGCGCTACAAACTTGGCTTTTCAACAGTTTTATGGCCATTTTATAATGCGAAAATTAATAAAGCATAAAATGAGTGGCCTACGTGCGGTTTCCCCCTTTCCCCGGCTTAGAATGGCCTTTAAGTGCAATTAGCATGGCTTTAGGATGTCGTTGGTGTTTAGGTGATTTGTTTGTTCTAGCATTTTGGTTTATTTTCCATAACATTTGAATAATGCTCAAATGTTCGGTTTCACTGAGTCATGTCCGCTAGTTGCTCTAATAATTAAATGTTACTTTACCGACTGACTTATAGCCGGTTTCCAAACTGTTTTAGGCTTTTATGAAATTTCAGAAAATTTTGGGCTTATTAAAAAATTAGCAACCTTTTATTACGCCGTGGTGCAAAGTATCTTGCTCTAGGCAGTAAAAAATTCTTATTTTTAGGCATTGATTCTGAAAACTTATCTAATTAATATCAAATAATAAAAACAAACCTTCTGCTTTTAAAAACCTTTTTTTATATATACATAGTTAAATAAGCTATTAAGATTTTATAAGATTTTAAAAATAATATTATACAATAGAAAAGCTAAAAAAAATATATATATATATTTACATATAATAATAATTTTTCGAAATATTGATTTAAATATATAAACACACACTTGACGTCAAATAAAATAAGTAAACATTTTTCTCAATAATTAAAAGTTTGAATTAAATTTTTTACGTTTTTGAATTAAATTTTTTATGGTCATTATTTTATGCATTTTTGAGATACAGCACAAATGTGCTTAAGTTCATTTTGTTTGATTTGTTTGTTTTTTGTAATATTTGAACTTTAAACAATTCATATAATTATAATAGCCGGAGTAATAATTTGATGTGTAAGTCTCATGCAAACCAAAAATGGTTTGCTCGGGTCTAAGTACCTCCTGCTGAATTTCCTAAGCTACCCTGTAAAGTTAGTTCACGATCAAGGACGTCGCTCTGAACTTACTATTTACAATTTATAAGCCCAGTTTTTCCGGTTCTAATGAACAGCAATAAAATTTTGATATTTTAATGTGTCATATGCCATTATTTCTTGTGGCTTTTGTTCAAATTCAGTTTCAGCTTCTATTTTTTTGTAATACACATGCTGAGTCGTCGCGTGTCGTAGTTACTTTGGTAAGCGGATCCAGTTCTTTGGCTTTAGAATATGTTAAGCAAAAGAACGTCTCGTTAAGATATTGAATTTATATCTAATTTACAAAAATGTACCCGTTAGCCAATAGCATAGAAGAACCGGCTCAGCATCAAAATATTCAGTTTTACATAAGTTACTTTTTAGCGAGGTCTATGTAACAAAAAATAATACAAAATTAAATTAATAAAAAAATAGCAAAAACTAAGCAATGCTTAAGAATTTTTAATGTAACTATTTGACAGCCTTAATATAAACTGAAGCTTTAAAATAAGAAAAAAAAAAACAAATCCCTTTAAATTAGCAATCATTTATATAAATAAAAAAAAAAACACGTTTTTACAAATCTACACTACAGAACCTTTAAGAAAACTGTCTTGAGTGAAAGGTTAATGTAAATAAAATAAAATTAAGTCGTAAAAAGTTTTGTTGAGGCAGTCATAAATGATCTCAGATATACACATAGTATTCAATTATATCCGTATAGAGTTATTTATGTATATATGAACTTGGGATAGTTTGCTTTTTGGCACTTTCGTTTTTTTATGATTTGCTCTAAATATTCTTGCTAAATATGCTTATCAATATGTCATTGAAAAGGTCTTCCTGCAAATGTTGGCTAATTGTGCAAGCACGTTGCGTAGACAACAATAAAAAAACAAAACCAACAAACGAAAAAGAATATGAAACCAAAACCAGTTAGTAGGAAGTTAAATAAAATACCAAGACTTGTTCTTTAATTATTATTATTATTATTATAGTTTAAATAGAAAAAACAAGATTTTTTTTGCCTGTCATCAGTTACACTTCAGATCAAAATCTTAATATCTTCCATAGAGATACGCAAATAAAGGCATGGAATTAATTTTGCGTATTTAACAATTAATGCCAAAAATAATTGTTTACAAAGCAAAGCTCATTGCATGGGCAGTATGGTCACACTTTACTGCGCTGCGAATCGTGCCAGAGGCTTGGATCCATGTGCATGGTAGCAAATTTTTGACCAAAGCGCACAATAAGCTTCGTACGTGCTGTCGATTAGGTTATGATACATGACCGCTATTATGATGCTATTATAATGTTTTTTGCTATTTTTATGCAATTGTTTTATTTGTTTTTTTGATTTTATTATTAGACACAAAACTATTTCATTAAAAACTATTTCGTGAGTAACCCACGCTTATAACGGCTTCGAGTTAAATTACAAATCACCATCAATGCGCTCTTGATAATAAATGCCGATGGAATGCTCGCTTTGACAGTAGATCTATTGTTTCTTTTCTTTTTCATTTCGTAGTCGTATTTAAGTGATTGTCAAGGAAGAAACTGTCTGATTTGGACTACTCTTGAAATGGACAAAGGAAATATGAATGTTCAGACTTTGATCTAGTTTTACTTACTCCTATTATTAATCGATTAAGTATAATCAATGGCATTTAGTTTTTACTTATTTTTTCACTTGCTTACCGTGATCGCGAAGGCGGTTCCTCCGGAGTGAGGCTTGGCCATTACTGAGTTGACCTCCGCGATTCTTCCTAATGTGAATAACTCGTGCGTGAAATTTTAAAAGAAAATAGAAAACGAAAATACAAGAGCATCAGGCACTTGGCGTTTGTTTACATATGCTTGGCATGAAGGGCGTCTGCTTCCGACGTGTGTACGAAGAGCAGAATTCATTTTAATCTTGCATAATTTGTGAATCGAAAAGCGGTTCATTAGGTCAGTGCAAGCAGCCGCCGATCGGAGGTCGTCCCCCTCGCACACGGCAGCAACTGCTCAGTTACTTGATTTTAGTCTACTGCTGCTTTTCTTAATCATATGGCGTCTGTTTTTTTTTTTTTTTGTTTTATTAATAATTCCAATGCTTTGCATTAGCGAGCAGCAGCGCGAATAGAGGAAGAAGCGGTTAGGGCCAAGCCAGCTGCGGCCGCCGAAGAAGTGTGACATCGTTGGAGCCTTCGTTTATTGCTTTGCTAAATTTTAATTTTTAACTGTTGTTTATGCGGATTTCTCAGCCGTGTCTGCAAGATTTCTGATTTGTTCAGCGGAATATCGATTAGCGGATGCTGTGCTCGCTCTGATTGTTGTTGCTTTTGTTGCTGCTCTTGTATTGTTTTTTTTTTTCGTGTGTGTGTGCTTTGACGTGGAAGTGTTTTGTATCTATTAACTTTATTTCGTTCGCTTCGATAGCAGCCGCTGAAATTAATTTTCTTGTTGTGTTTGTTGTTGTTGTTATTGTTGTTATGCGATAAGGTCAAGTTCATTTCCGCATGAATACGAGTTTCTTTGCTTTTTCTTCTCGTTCATTTTTATATAATAATATTTATGAACGGACTTTGCTGCTAAGAATACGAGGTAATCGTGAAAATGACCATTGACTGCGTAAGTTTTGCAACTGCAGAAATGATGTGCCTTATCTTTTATTATTATTACCTAAATTAGTCTAATTTATTTAGACAATAAAGTGTCACGACCGGATATTGCACACACACTTGGCAAGTAGCTGCAAGTATACATTAGAAAGCGACAGTTAGGTAATTTTAATACATGGCGAGTTTTTTATATGTGTACCCTGCACAAGAAATGAGCAAGGCATGGTTACCGAAAAAGAAAATATGTAACAAGCTGCCTTATGACAATTCTTGCAAGAAGGTACTAGAAGCTTGTAATTTAATACAGGTTGATTATCTTTCAGGATTTAGGATAAGACTCAGATTTGCATATAGCTTCATCGCTACCTGTAGGGCACAATAGCTGAGCAATTGGACTGCTGTCCCATATATCACGGCACGCATCATTGTACTCGTTTATCTTTTAATGGGCACATTTCAGCATGACTCTGCGTTATGGTGTGAACATTAAACTGCAGGTAATTACGCATGTGCGTGGTGTGCTGCTATCTCTCAGAAATCTGAGTATTATTGCAATTATGTCATTTACTGCCACTCGTCGGCGTGAAGATGCAACAGATAGCGAGACACAAATGACCACCGTGTGAACATCTGACATGCCTTCGACAATAGGCAAGCACAGGTGGGGCAATTTATTTATTTTTAAACTAATCAATTCTTTCGTTTTTGGTTTTCAAGTGTCCGACGTTGTTGGCCAATGTCATGGCAATCGTTTTAGGCAAAATCTTTGAGTAACTGAAAATCAACCGTAATTAATTTTGATCTTGAAACGTACTGCAGCCGTTTGAGACATAGTTCTGTGTTTTTCAAGCTTTTCGCATTTTTCATTTTTTGTTTTTCTCTTTTTTTGGTTTTTTTTTTTTATTTTAATTAAATGTCAGACACTGAAATTGGCTACATTCAATGTCAACGTCAAACGTTCACAGCCAAGTTGGCAAAGCAATCAATTCGGTTTTATGCTATCGCCAAAGTTGTAATTAAATTTGTTAAAGAACCAAATACCAGTCGCATGCTCGCGACTGCACTTGCACACAAGTTTTAAGTTTCAAGTTTCCTTCTAAGTGCACACCGCAGCACGGCCAAGGCACGTTAGCTAAATTGTCCGACTGAGTGGCGGCGACGCGCGGTGGAAAGCAAAAGTGGTTTTGGGTCTGTCTCCACTGTATTTGTTTGTGTTAGAATCCATGATTGAATATTGACACCAATATGCGAGGCACAGCATTTGGCTACTTGTCAGCATGACCTTGACTTCTGCTGCCAGTCGATGTTCTGTAACTCAATTCGAAACCGCCCGCAGCAAAACTGTGTGTGTTTCAAATGATCAGTTATGGCTTCGTCGTGGAGGCTGTAGTGAATTAAAATCAAATAAATTTTATTTTATTAAATCGCTTGCGTTTCGCTGGCACAGAAGTGGATTTTTGAGCAGTTTCCATTGCAATCACTTGGATGTTATTTGATAGTGATTGCGTGTGATTAAATTGCCTACAAGCAAAACATAATTTGTTTAATGTCTTAAACTTGAAATCACAACATATCTCAGCAGATCTTAGTTTTCTAAAATCGCTTGTCCTGTTTCAGACAAAGACACTTGCCAAATTTATTTACCTAGCCTATACAAACTTTAATTAATTTAAATTATCTCCTGTATACAATCAAAATTAAGCAAAACAATGGCAAAAATTAGACATTAAAATTCTCAAAGCTTTTTGTCGTTCGCTACTTTTGTTAAGATTTAAATTTTAAAAAAAATTCTGGGGAAAAAATCCCATTTTGATAAGCATCATGCGAGCATTCATAATAACAATTAACTGACACTTATTTAAAAGAAAAAAATTACAAAGTAAAACAAATAAATAAAAATCTTATTCAAAAGATTAAAAAAAAATTTATAAAAATAAATAAATGAGATGTGAAAATCTCTAACAGCAGCGACAATGTTTGAACATATGTAGGCACATATATCAATACAGTGAAGCGGCAAAAACTTGTAATAATTAAATCTATCGATAACAAACACTCATGCATTTAATAAAACATTGAATTTTTTATTCATGCTTTTTGCCAAGTAACTTAGACAGCCGCAAGTAATAATTGTAGAATTTACATGTCACTTAAGCTAAACGACGAGTCGAGCAACGTCTTGTTGGCTTTTGTTAAATCTATATGGGCGCATTTGCTACTATTATTGCTTAGTTTTTGTTTTGTATCAAAAATATACTTAGGCAGATGTTGCAAACAATTTGCGCAAAAGTTCAAGGACGCAATGATGATGAGTTATTGGCACAATTACTTGCTGCAAAAGCACATGTCGAACAGGTTTAATGAATGACTAAATGATTTTATAATAAACTTTATTACAAAATAAAAAAAAAACAAAAATTATTTTTTATACATTTTATGCTTGGCGCCAACTTTTTAGCGCCACCAAGCGGTGAAGTTTACCCGCTATGCAGGTAACGGCATACATACCCAAGTAGCAAGTTGGCAGTGCTATTCTGTGTTGTGCCTTCTTCTTGATTTGAGTGTCAATCACGACGTTCAATGTCAATCAACATAAAAACACCAGCAAATTCACAAAATTCACAACAATACTAAAATCGAAGTGAGATTTGTATAAATAATAAGGTCTCGAAAGTACGCAAAATTCAAGTTTGAAAAGTTAGAAAAAAGAATTGAACATTTCAAAATTTTGTTTCTAAGCAGTGTTTAGCATTTATTTATAAACAACAAACATTCAAGCGGCGAGTGGCAGTGCTTCAGTGCGCCCGAATATTTTTGCTGAAGAAGATTCGGGGTCTTTTTGTTCGACAGCATGCGGACGTCCGCAAAGTCGAGGACTGTTTTACGTTGTGCATAACTGCTTCACAGAGTTCAGTGTTATTGCACAGCACTATTTACCATTTCTCACGTTGTATCTCACTGGGTCACTATTGATGCGCGCAAAGTTGTTTAGTGTACTTTTTAAGATATTAACAAATTAAAACGTGTATAAACACAAAAATTGGAAGCAAGTAATATTACATGCTCTAAATCTGTTTCATTCTCTGTATGTTTGTGTGAATGAAGTAAGGTTACTCATGTGTTGGTCACAGCTACTATAAAGTTTTCTCAAAGAAATTCTCTGACTATTAACATAAAAAAAACCTCCCGAAAGTGCAGAGAAACACTTAGAGAATTTTGGAATTATATTGTACTGAGTCAAGCAGTTGTCCGTCGTCATTTTACATCGGTTCGTCGAGGAAAAAACACGGAAGATTTGTACATTAAATTTTCTTTTATATTTGCTTATTTCTTAAAATTGTATACTAAAGAAAAAATATAAAAACAGCAAGTTAAAATAAAAATACAAAAAACTGAAAGTTTATACGGGTACAAAGATGAAGCATGTCAATGCTGGCTTCTGCGCCATTGCTGTTGTTTTTATTTGTGGTAAGTGGGTAATGGATTATAAATAAATGAAATTTATTGCAACACTTTTTTGCGTCTTTGTTTTTACGATTTCCGCATTTACAATAATGATTAAATTTTCTTTGCAGGCTTTGTGAGCTCATCGCCACTGGCTGGAGCACAGCCGCACCAAGAATTGCTGGGCTCTAAGAAATGCACATGGGGTCCAAGTTATTGGTGTCATGATTTAAGGTAAGTGAATTCCAGAAAATCGCCAACAATTTAACAAATGGTAACAAAAAACAAAAAAAAAAACAAAAATGCGTTGTCATAAGTTTGCTAGTGTGTGAAAATGGCTATATGCCCGCAAACAAACAAAAGAAAATTTTTAACTGCGCCGCAATGTAACAACACAACACCCGCACCTTTGCCTCTCGTTGGGTAGAATATTTGGAAAATAAGTGTGAAAAGAAAAAAAAAGATTAAAAGAAACTAATATGCAAGGTAAAGACAAAGACAGACAGACAGCTTAGACTTTGCTTGTTGTAGATGTTTCTGTGCAGCCATTACTGTTTAATGAATAAGTTTATTGCTTTTATTTATTGCTCCACAACACTTTTTGCTAAAAATACATTTTTGATAAGCAATCACACGTTTAGTTGACAGCATTTTGCATTGACACGAACCCAGAGTGCCCTACTTGACTCTGCAGCCTCCGTCGCCTCCCTAGCTTAATGTTTAGACAGTGTACAGTTGGTTTTGATAACCTATGCGTTTGCTTTACAGTTCTAATTATTGTTATTTTCTGTTTGTTGTTTTTTCGGCTGCCTTTGTTATAGTGGATTAGCTGTCGATAGTTTTGCTGTTTTATTCAGTATAAGATTTTAGAACTGCTCTTGCATTTAGTTGTTTGCTTGCTTTCGCATGTTATCTTATAATTTAATTAGCGTTTACTGTCGGCTTTATGTTGTTCTTGTTGTTGTAGTAGCTGCGCCTGCTAAAAAACATGTAAGCAGCAGCTGTTAGACGATTGTCTGAATCATCAATTTAAGAAGTCGCCGGTACGCATTTCAGTCGGTGCGGCGGGGTGTGGCAATGCTTTATTAATTTTTTTTTTCCACAAAGATTTTTCTACTGTAATTTGTTACTATCTAACTCGTTTTTGGTTGCAGTTTTTAAGCAGAAAAACATGTTGCAATTATTTTGTTTTATTATTACAATATTTTAGTTAACTTTTGAGCAGCTGTTTAAAAAAATGGTTTAGCAAACTTCCTGTAGTAGTTACAAAGAAAAATCACAATGAGACTTAGTCATTGCATTAAGCAGGTGTTTATATATTTTTTTTTGTCGTTTTCTTAATTCTTCTTTACTGTTTGCGGAAATCTGTGTGTGCATTAAAACGAGACTTGCGGAAAGCGACGCCAGAAGGGTTTTGCAGCAAGTTAAATGGCCATTGGCTACATTACATGTAACAAAGGCATTGGGAGCAGAAGTTATACATAACTCAGCAGTTAGTATTGCTAGAATGTAAAATTGAATTTTATTCAAAGGAAGCTGAATTGCCGGCCTAGTAAATTGAGGTAGTTTAGCTGCAAAAATGTCGACAGTCACGGTAAGTAATGAAATTTATTTCTGAAATCTATGATTTCTTGCAAATTTGCCAATTGCCAAAATCTGCCAAATCCATTGGCTTTCCGGTAGTTCACTTTAGTGAAGAAACGTAACTTGGCATCCGTTTTCAATTCGCTAATTAGTTTATTTCCTTGTTCGTTAACGCAATAATTATTGTTACACTATGATTTTTTTTAATGTTTTATTTTCTTTTGTTTTTGTTAGGTTGTTGCTATGTTTAGTCGTTTGTTCTTTAAATTCATTTCGATACTGATCGTGCTATGTCTTGACAGTGCATAACTTTCGTTTCTTGTGTTTTGCGCTACGCCTGCTATCAAAGATTATCTTGCGTTGATAACTTGTTAGTTGTTCCACAGCTGTTAGGTTATTTGCAAATATTGCTAATTTATGCAATTATAAACAAATTTGCATGCATAAGCTAGCTTTTTACTGTGCTTCGGCATGCTTTCATATGTCTCGCTATAAATATACATACTTACATATAGATGAATTTTGGTAAATATGTAAGCGTTATAAAATTTGTCATCTAATAGGTATATAAAAAAATGCTGTTATTGGCATATTTAGCTGGAAATTGTTGGTTTGAACTCCATGATTCATATATCCGCGATTTCAGTGTTTACGCATTTATTGGCAGCTGCGTAGCTTATTAGGCTTAGATCTGAGCACCATAAATAAACTTCAAAGAATTTTTTACGTAGAATTATTGAAGTTTCCGAGAAGTTTACCTTTACTTTACATCTCAAAAAAAAAAAAAAAAAATAAAATAGCCGATGAAAGCTGAAATTACATAATATGAAAAATAAAAAAATTGCACATCAAGCATAACTTATTTACTGCTGGTGCTTGCCGAAGTCAAGTCGTTTCAAAGTACAAAAAACACACAGTATGTATTTCGCTGCATCATATTACAATTCTTCAGTTAAATTTTTGTGGCGGAATCACTTTTTTATATCTTCAGTTTGTTGATAGCTGTGATTTCGCAATAATATAACAAAAGGAAATAAACAAAAATTTACTGCTGGCCTAGCAATAGAACTTTCAGACTTAGTTTTGTGTTCTTCCCCTCGTATTCACCACAACTTCACAAGCTTGTTGTTGCTGCTTAATTAGTGTTTGTTAACGCACAAATGCGTTTCTTTGTTGCCAAATTAAATTAAATGCAAACAAAAACATTTCCACTGAGCTAAATGGCTGCCTGCAGACATTTCGCTTATCGTGCGAAAACATTTGCTGCCATTAAAATAAAAAAAAAAATAATGATTTTTTATCGGATTGAGTGGTCGTGTATAGGAATGAAAAAAAGTTGTGGCAAATTTTTGAGTCATTCCAAAGTTTCGCCATAAATTCAATTAAACAAATGAATTTGTGCCAGAAATGCAACATCAGCATATTTTATGACGTGTGGTTTGCGCTGGGGATTTTATGGAATTTAGCAGGGTGCATTCAACCAGTGCATGCTACACATTTCCTTAATATGATGTTCTTTTTTTTATTGTAAGTGTACTTTGTACTTGCTGACATTAGTTTTGTATTGCCTATCATATCCATTTCAATAATAGCATTTCTTTTTTACGCTATAATTACTTTTGATTATGAATGCGGGTCATATATGTAACGTAATTTTATTCTTTTCTGATTTTCGCATTAAGTTGTTTTGTGATTTTCTGCGGCAGGGTATTAGATTATTCGTGTATGCGTCACCAGAGTTTGTAGTTCACTACTTGCTAATCAGTTTTCTTGTTTACTTAGAAATAAACAACCACAATAAGAGCACAAAAACAATTTGCATTTAATTTTATCTTATCACATGTTACACATATTTGTCTTTGTGTCTAAATTGTTTTGGATTTGGTTACGCATTTGCAGCAACGCCAAGGGCTGTCGTGCCGTTAGCCATTGCATCCAGACTGTTTGGGAGAAACACGAAGTGCCTGTTGATGATGACTCGATTTGCAAGATTTGCAAGGATATGGTGACACAGGCACGTGATCAACTGCGCAGCAATGAAACCGAGGAAGAGCTGAAGGAGGTCCTTGAGGGCTCCTGCAAGCTCATACCCATCAAAGTAATTAACAAGCAGTGCTGCAAGCTGGCTGATGACTTTATACCCGAACTGGTGGAGGCCTTATCATCGCAAATGAATCCGGATGTATGTAAAACAAAAAAAGCAATAACTGAAGATATAAAGTTTAAATAATTTTTGCCCTTTTGTTTTTTTTTTTTAACAAATCACAGCAAGTCTGCTCGGTTGCTGGCCTCTGCAACAATGCTGAGATTGATAAGCTTTTGCAAGAAACATATGAGGCTGCATTAAATGGCACACTCAAGGAACCAGAACCAGAGCCAGCTGCAGTCGACACCAGCGTTGATGCGCCCGCTGCTAAGAATCTGTTGTCATGTCGTAATTGCAATCAGTTGTCTGGTCTTATGATGCGCCGTTTCGAGGCAACGAATCGTGATGATCTCTTGGAGAATATTTTGCATATGTGCGGGCAAATGTCTTCTTTCTCTGATGCTTGCGCGAATATTGTACTCAGCTATTTCAATGAAATCTACGATCATGCGAGGAAGTACTGGAAATCCGAAGGCATCTGTCACTTGGCTGGCGTCTGCGCTGCTAGATATCATCAGCATGACGATAATGTCGAGGCTTTGCCCACGGAAGAGTTTGTTTCGCTTGATGCTGGCGACGATGTACCGTGTAAATTGTGCGAGCAATTGGTGCAACATTTGCGTGATGTGCTTGTGGCCAATACCACGGAGGAGGAGTTCAAGCAAATGTTGACGGGTGTCTGCAAGCAGGCAAAAACCTTTAAGGATGAGTGCTTGAGCATTGTTGATCAGTATTATGATGTTATCTATAATACATTGGTCAACAATTTGGATCCCAACGGCGCTTGTTTCATGATTGGCGTTTGCCCTAAAGGTTCACAGCAGATGTTTGAGGGTCCAATAATGCCTCTGTTGCCTGTATTTCCACCAGCGAAATTGGAAGTGACTATCGAGAAATTGCCACGTGAGCCAGAACGTAAGCTGCTTGGGCAGCATGAGCCGAAATTCAGCCAGGATGAAATTATGGGCATGCAGTTGCCAATTGATCACTTGATGGGCGCCCCTAATCCGGGTCTGTTAAAGAAAAATGGAGAACTGTGCACACTCTGCGAGTATATGCTACACTTCATACAGGAGACATTGGCCACACCCGCCACTGAGGAGGAGATTAAGCATGCTGTAAATAGTGTTTGCGATAAGTTCCCGTCAGGTGTGCGCGGCGAGTGCCACAACTTTATCGACATGTATGGAGATGCGGTGATTGCTTTGCTCATACAGGGTCTGAATCCACGTGGTATTTGCCCGAGAATGGACATGTGTCCCAAGAATATTGAACATCGCGAAGACATTGAAGTATTCGATCCCAAGCCTACCGATGATGTCCAACAGGATAAGCCCACTTGTCCACTTTGTTTGTTTGCTGTGCAGCAGGCGCAGGAGAAGATCAGAAACGACAAATCCAAGGTAAGCCGTGCATGAGTTTTTGCATTGTACAGTTATTTTTTTACACTTTAACTTATGCAGACCAACATTAAAAATGTCCTGGATCATCTGTGCACACATTTGCCAAACAAACTGAAACCCGAGTGTATTGATTTTGTTGATACCTACACAAATGAATTGGTAGATTTGCTCATCACCGACTTTAAGCCGCAAGAGATTTGTGTGCAATTGAAATTGTGTACTAAGAGCATTGACTACGTAGACAATTTGGGCCTCGATATCTCTGATGAGGACGACGACAGCCACGAACACACGGCGGAGAATGTGGCTTTCAACGAAATTGACAGCAGTGAAGAGTTGCCTGTGCAAATTGCATTCGGTCAAGATCTCGACACGGTGACACCAAATTGCTTACTGTGCGAGGAGCTCGTGAAGACCGCAGAGAAGCGCATAAATAAGCATATGACAAAGGACGAAATCAAAAAGGCTCTGGCGCACTCGTGCGATAAATTCAAGAAGACTGTGCAGCATAAATGCCACACCTATGTCGATAAGTATGGTGACCTTATTGCGAATCTGCTGTTGAAAGAAATGGCACCCAAAATGATTTGCCGTGAGATTGGTCTGTGCATCAGCAGTGAGCAAGAAGATCGTAAGTGTGTTTTTCTCTAAGTTTACTTGAATGAAAGCTAAAAAAAAAAAACATACTTTACAGTTGAAATCGATGAGGCGTTGAAATACGATGTCATTGCTTTGCCTAATAAGGACACCGACAACAAATTGGCACGCTTGGCCACTGATCTAACCGTCAAGGAACCGCCGACCTGTGTACTCTGTGAGTTCATCATGACCAAATTGGAAATGGAGCTGAAGAACAAAACCGAACAGGATGAAATCAAACATGTTATTGAAACGATCTGTACACATATGCCAAAGACAATCTCCAAGAGCTGCAAAACATTTGTCGATCAATATGCGAATGCGATTATCTCACTTATTGGCAGTGTGCCGCCCAAGGAGCTTTGCGAAAAACTGATGCTCTGTTTCTCGGGTGTCAACGCTGTAGTCACAGGTAAGTTGGCTAATTTAAAAAATGTTTAAAATGTCATGTTGAATATGTATGTGGGTTGTGTTGCAGACGAAGTCATTGAGTGCGGCGTTTGTCATGGTGCCTCACAGGCTTTGATGCCTTTCTTCAAAGCACATGCTGCACCTCATACTTTGGGTGCGCAGGATATGGTAAGCGCTGGCTGTGAAAACTTACCCGGCAAATACTATGGCATCGTAAGTGAAAGTTTAAGTGTGCAAGAATTTGAAGATAAATAAATAAGTGCTATAATTACAGTGCGAGAAAATGATTAGAATCTATGGCATTAGCATTTTGCATCTATCGGAGAAGTCCTACATTGACGAAGCGCACATTTGCGCTGAGATTGGCAAATGCTTCGACAATGAGAAGTCAGGCCTTGCCTTTGCCAAACTATTGGGTACGTTTGAAAAGTATAAATGAATGCAATATACATAATGTATTTCTTACAGCTTAAGTATATCACACCACGCATTGTGAGAGAAAAAACTGGAGTTAACTTTTTAAAATTTTTCTTTTGTAATTCTTAGCGAAAGCTCGTTTTTATTTTTACAATGTTTAAACTTAATATATCTTATTTTTCTGTAAAATTTCTGGATGCAACTGCATGTGAGCAGCTGCGTTGGCTTCTGCGGTGATAAGCAAAGAATTGGCTGAACGGAAATGTATACTTAATGTAAGCATTATTTTTTACTATAAATAATTAAAGAAAAATATTGTGGACACATATTGGGTATGTACTAATGGTCGCGAAAAGTGTCACGATTTAGTCAAAATTCTATGTAAACGAAGATCTTGAAATGTAAATGTTGAATTTAGTATGTAAGACGAAAACAGAAATGAACTTTAATAAAGTAAAACGAGAGAACAAACTACATGGCTTGTCCACTCAAAACTAATGAAACCATATATAAAAAAGATACAAAAACATTCGTGTTATTTATCAGAATCGAGATAGATTCATTCAAAATCCAGAACAAAAAAGTTTACACAAAAATATGGTGTTCCAAAACACTTTGATGATACTGAAGCCCGACTATATCCATAAACGTAAGCAGGTGCTGTTGCTTTTACTCTCGGAGGGATTTCTGATACAGGCGCAACGCAAGTTGCTCTTTTCGCCGGAACTTGCGGCCGAGTTCTATGAGGGGAATGCTGAGGAGGAGGGTTTTATGTTGGAAGTCATATTGCTGTCTAAAGGTCCTGCTGAAGCGTTCATACTGACAAAGGAGAATGCAGTGCAAGACTTGCTCAATGTAATGATTTGTTATTTGTAAGTACTGAGTTGCAACGTATATTCTTAACTGATAGCTGCAAACGGTAACTGATGGCCGTGCTGCTGATTTTGCCAGTAATTGTGCATCAGATAGATACTAGTGATGTATCTTGTTATTGCCATTAGTGCATCCTTTTGCTAATCTGCAGCGCAAATCGTTCAATCATAACAGCACCTCGGCCACGGAAATGGAACGCAACTTACATGTGACCAAGCATGAATCGTATGTGGCGCGTGAAATCAATTTCATTTTTCCAAATTGTACGTAGCCAAGCGAAGTCTTCTATTACCTTAAAATCGTTTATTCCGAATCACATGTCTTTTTTCAGATATACACGAACCAACGCAGTTCTTCGATAAATCACAGTTCTGCAAGCGTCCGATTTTGGGTCCGCTGATGGGTGAGATTTATGAAATTTTGCAGAATGTCGATTGCACGCCAGAGAACTGGAAAACGAAGGTGGCTGGCTATTTGCAGCGCAGCAACAGTACCTTGCCACAGGTGTCCAATCAGTGCATGATCAAACCGGATGCCAGTCTGCAGACGAAAGCACAGCAGACCACAGTATCGTATGCAGCGCCGGCCAAGGATGCACAGCCCAGTAGACAGCCCTACAAATCTAGCTCCTCCTCGCGTCGATCGGTGCCCAGCACAACTTCGCCGCACTCATCGATGATCATATCCTCGTCATCGTGTGTCACCTGTGGCGGTTTTGAGCGCAGTGAACCCTGTATACCAGAGATTGATCTTAATAAACGCTTAAGGCCAAAAGCAACCGAGAAGGTGTGCGAAGATGAGGAAATTGTCTGGAAGGAAGTTATTGTGTATGAGGAAGAGGTGCGAGTGGAGGAAGAGGCTGGTGAAAAAGAAGGCAAGGATTTATTTGATTTCATGGGGGAGGGTGAAGGTGAAGAAGAAGGCGACTATGGTGGCGAAGTTCAGCAAGTAGTTGATCAAGTGCCATCTGAAGTGGAAATACATTCTGGTCCAGCGGCATATGAAAGTGGGCTGACCATTCAACAGTCGGCCACAGCAGTTCTGCCACCACCGGCGATAACAGCAGAGCTATCGCAGGCAGCTGTAGCAATGGAACAAGGACCGTCAGCTGCACTGTCTGCTGTAGACGTAGAGCCAGCAGAAGCTGAAGCTGTGTCAGTGGTTGAGGAGCCAGCGGTTGAGGAACCAGAAGTTGAAGAGCCAGCTGTTGAGGAGTTAATAGCTGAGGAGCCGGTAGCTGAGGAAGCGGCAGCTGAGGAAGCGGCAGCTGAGGAGCCGTTAGCTGAGGAAGCGGCAGCTGGAGAGCCGATGGCTGAGGAGCCGATGGCTGATGACCCACCCGTTGTGGCAGAAGCCCAGAGCGCTCCGCAGGTAGTGGAGGAGCCAATTGAGGCTGAAGAGGCAGCTGAGTAGTCGACTTCATTACATGTTACTTATGTTTTGGCCTGTTATTTTTATGTGCGCACTCAGGCATAATGCAATGCGAGTGCCCACCTGTTGTTTGTGTCACTTGAAAGCAGCCTGCAGCACCGCAATTTTTTAACAAGATTTCCTTTAAAGCCACAAATGTGCTTTGAATATTTCAAATTAATAAAAATTTCTGTAGTTGCAATTTATGCACAGTGTACGTGTTGCATGCTGTTTTTTGCCCAGAAGCAACGCCACCCAAATGCAGTGCATTGTGCACCCGGCGCAGTCGGATTGCTCGGTTTGCTCGACGATTGCCGAGGTCCAACATTTGCCGAACGCCGAATGCATGCGGCGCCTAAAAGTGCGCTGCACTCGTTGGTCATTGGAACGGTCGGGCGCTGGGCTCGTGGGTTGGCTTTCGCTGCCCACTGCCACTCGTTTAGGTGGCCCACGTCGTCATGCGATTGCATTTGTGATGGCATTTTTTGTGTACTCGTACTAGTGCGCGTTTTCGGTGTAATTTTTTGTGCATAAAAAAAGTAGAAAGAAAAAATCAAAAAGATAAAAAAAAATGAGGAAAAACCCAAATAAAAAACGATAGCCATAATAAATAATTCCGTGTGCAGCTGTGAAGAAAAGTCAGCGAAATTTGTTAAAAATAAATGCAAAAGTGTTCAAAATTGTGCCTTCATCGCTGTAAAAACATTTGCTGCCGTATCTGCTAAGGACATGGTTTATATGCACATAAGTCTATATATGCTGAGTGTGAGACATGTTAATTGCGCTTGTTAGGATATTTGTGAGCTTAATTAACTGACAGTTAATTAATGGGCAATGCATTAGATTAATTGTTAACTGCCGTTGAAGTGCATTTTATCGATTTTTCACCAACCAAGGTTAGTGGGTGGTCAGTTTTCGCTAGTTTCGCGAAAAGTAAACAGCCAAAGCGAGCGTGCGACCGCACTGTGTTTTATGGGTAAATTCCGATTGTAACGGTTTTCTGCCTATGCAGTATTTTCGCGCCATATGCTTGCATGTGCGCATTCACAGTCTTACATCGCACACACACACAGACCATGCACGTATGTTGCTATTTCACATGAACATTGTGATTACAACGACTGAAATTACAACAACAACAACAAAGAACGGCCAACAGCAATAAGCCACGTTGTGGCATCAGTCGCATGACTGACTGAGTGAGTGAGTGAATGATTGTTTGATTTCAAAGAGGAGCGTGCATGTAAGTTCATGCGCTGCGCACACGCCCACAAAAATGTGGGGCATGGTTATTTATTTGTGGCTCCATGCACTCACGTCTGAGTCACTTCATTATTTGTTTGCTACACTCACCCTTTTCAGAGTTTGTGCATTATCACTTTCTATTGAATGTTGTAACTGCTTAGTAGTAGCAGAATTTCAATAAATAAAGTTTTAATTACTCAGTATCGACTTAAGAAGTTGGAAATCTCTGCTATGGGAACATGTCGCAGCACTAACTTCTTTCTAAAATGTAAGAAATGTTTGTGGGCACACACAAAAAAAAAGGAAGAAGAAATGCTTGCTTAATTAAGTAATCATTAAAGAAATACGCATGTCATGTAGATCCTCTTCGACCCTTATCAGAATAAAAAATAAAAGCTATAGAAGCAAAATAGATGAAGTATGCAAACACTACAAGTCACCAAACATTATCTAAAAATTTTAAGCTTAGCTTCTTATCCAAACATTATCTATAAATCCTAAGCTTAGCTTCTTTGTTTATTTCCAGCCCGCAAACATGATTATAAAATACTCCAACTCAACATGTAGGTCACAAACCTATTGCTGAATAAAGAATCTAAACAAAAGCAACGCACAGTTAAATAAAAAATTGACAAGCTGCCAGTTATGTTGAATAACGGTAATCAGCAGCAGCAGCAGCAACAACAGCAACGACACAATCAACCGCAGCAACAACATCAACACGCGCACCATCATCATTATAATCAATTGCAACAACAACGGAAGCAACAACAACAGCAGCAGCAGCAGCAGGAGCATCTAGCGTCCAGCACGACAACGGCAACGACGGCGACGACGACGGCATCAACGCACAATAACAGCAACTGCGGGGGCAATTTAAATTTCACCACCTTCGCTGAGCTTTGCCGGTTCTGTGCCATACATAATGGTCCCGCCAAAATTCATCTATTCGAAAAGGAAGCCGAACAGCGAAATTTACTTTATAAGCTGCGCGCATTGATGCCGGCAAACGTGAGTGTGCCATGGGTATGCATGTGGGGGTGAATACCAAACCGGTTTTCTATTTTATTTTATTTTCTTGGTTTGTTTGCTTCTTAGCAGATATCCAAAGACGATTATTTGCCGAAGAACATCTGTGAGCGTTGCATACTAAGATTGGAACATTTATTTGATTGGCGACAGCACTGCATGCAAAATGAGAATATTTTGCGAAGCTATGCGGAGTCAATGCGTGCTGTAACGGCCACAATAAACTTTCAGGTAAGACTGCAAGTCGTTTCATGCAGAGCATTTCATTCCATTTCGTTTCATTGTATTTCGTCTTGTTTCGTTCTGTTTTCAACCACCACATATAAATGGAGAGAAAACATGTGTGACTGTTGGGAGAGAGTAAGAAGAGCGAGTGATGGCGTGCGACAAAGCGCCATCTTCCCAATTCAATGTCATGCGCGTGTTTGCTTGCTTGAACACAGGAGCGTTATAAACGACGTTGCTTTTATCAAAAGTTTAATTCGTTGTTTTTGTTTAAATATTATTTAATATTTTGCGAGTGGTTGTCACCTCGTCCGAATGTACAGGTTGCGTACGACTGTCTAAGCAACATACGCTGCTGGACAGCATTAAACGTTGTTGATTACTGTTTTCACTGTCATTGCAAACAAGTAGAATTGCCACAGCACGAAAACCCTTCTATTTCAACGCCATTTCAGCTTTGTTTGCAAAATAGCGTGTGCAGTTAGTAACTGTGAAAGTAAAAGTTTCAGCTTTTGAAATTATCGTTGTTGTCCGACACCTGAGCCTTGCGCGTTTCCGTAATGTACATTTCCAATAAATTGCACTCGGCACTCTCATCATAGCTCGCCAAATGCCGACGCACCAAATTGGCATTTTGTTGTTATTTTGGATCCCCCGCCTAAAAGTTTAATGCACGCTTTATAGACTAAAAATATTCACGCTGTTTCTGTGCGAATTCAGCGCCCTGCAGCTTAGTTTGGCTACGCTTGCGTCACACATTGGTTTTTCCTCATGTACATACCAATTTCTTCGATGCGACTGGCATACGCAGTCATTTGTTGTCTGTCTGTCTGCATGATTACGCGCCGCTGCTGTCAGCCCGTCCGTATGACACTGCCAGTGTACACGATTATGCGTTCGTGCGTGTGTGTGTCTCAGCAAATAACAATATAATTACTCAAATGTGAATGTGAATTCGTACACGGCCTAAGGAAAGCAAGTGTAAGAAATTGAGCAAAACTCACGACAGCAGCAGATACGGCAGCGATTATTGTGCATTGCGAAGAGCGAACATTGTGCTGCTGTCGTAGACGTCGCCGTCGCTGCTGCTGTCGGTGTCCACACGATGCCAAATCAAATGAGTGGCAAATCAGTTTCGCAATACATACACAAACAAAAGGTTAACAATTTTTGCTACGCTTTGCCGCTGCGCGCTGCCAGTTGCTAGCATTAAGAAAAGAAATTTTCATTGCATACTTTTAGTGCACAAGCAAACAAAAGAACAAAAAAAAAAATAAGAAAAAGAAAAAAACAAATAGAAAAATAAAAAAGCAAAGGATAACCCCACAATTTTATTTTGATTTTTTTGTTTGCACTTGGACAATTGGGCAGCTGGGCAAAGTGTGAAAAACAGTTAAGCGGTTACACAGCGTGCGGCATTATCGATTTTTCAGCGGTAATTTTTTAATTTATTTATAGAAACGGAAATCGTAATCGAAAGCTGTGCGTGTGTCGATTAAAGGCGGTGAAAATTGGCAAACATTTGTCGAGCACAAATAATGGAGGTGTAAAAAATGCCAATGGCCGACAAAAAACTTGTCTCATATGCGAGAGCATGGCTATAATATAAAAAAAAAACTATTAAACCAATTAAATTAAATCAATTAATTTGTCAGTGTAAAAACCCTGCAGTCAATTTTTTATGTTAAAAAAAGCCGCCAAAAAAAGTTTTGAAAAATTTGTCGCCTTGCTATAAAAATACATAAAAAAAGTTTATAAAGTTTTTTTAACGTAATGCTTTGCTTATGCAGACGCACAGTATGCTCCACCTCCCGCATGCAATTAAAGCGGCCGGCATACAAACTTACATACGCACAAATTTTTCGTATATGCCTAGCAAAAGCCGACAGCTCGACAACGGCAACGACGACGACGTCGAAAACTTATGCAGCGAAAAAAATATACATACGTATATAGCAGGAGTAATAAAAATATCCCAAAAACAAAAAGAAAAGAAAAACAAAAAAAAAAGCTCAAGTTATTATTTTTTGCGCAAGGACATTGTGCTTTATGCGGAAGTTTCGCAACACTTGTCGCCTTGCGCTAGTTGGCTGCGCGGCACGCATGAATCGAATTAGCTGTGTGGTACATATGGCAATGAAACACGTACGAGGGTGGCACGCAATTGTAACTCTCTTTGGCGCACTTGCGCTCTCTCCCACTTACTGCCACACTGACTCCTTTTCTTGTACTAACTGACTTTAACCTAACGTACGCTTTACCACCCGCAGGACGGCACCGTTAACATGGATAAGATGACGGTTGCCCAAAAGAATGCATATCTGGAGGCGCACATGGCCGTACAGCAACAAATGGCACAGGCGGCGATACAGTTCAAACAGCAGCAACAGCAGACGTCCACTGTGCAGCAGCAGCAGAGCTCACCGACGACCAACAACAATAACAACAACAATGCGAATAATAATCAACAACAACAACAGCAGCAGCAGCAACAGCAGCAGCAAATGCAGCAGCAGCAACAACAGCAACAACAACAACACTATGCAAGCACAATAAAAGTGCCACAAATCAGTTCCTCCAGTTCCGGTGGTGGCGCTGGCGTTGCCGGCGGTGGTGGCGGCGCTGAGAACACTTTCACTACTGTCACCGATGACGTAGGCATGGGCTTCGAGGGCGGCGTGCGTGTGCTGCAAAGTCTTGGCACCTGGACGGCAACCTCATCGGATAACATCACCTACAACATACCCAAACCGAATCTCATACCATTCACCGAGCCCTACGTGGAAGGTGGCTCCATGCATCCTGCCAGTCGACTGAAGGCGCTGCAACAGGTGCAGCAGGCATCGCAGGGTGTGCGCAAAACAAATCCGTCAAAGAGTGAGTAGCCCTGCCACATGCAACTATGCGTATAGAAGCTAATCTATGTCCCGATTGACAGCCACCAATAAGGCATTCGAGTGCACGGTCTGCGGCAAAGGACTTGCGCGCAAGGACAAGCTGACCATACACATGCGCATACACACCGGCGAGAAGCCATATATTTGTGAAGTATAAACACACTTTAACCATGCTAACCGTCCAAACGAACGTTGGAACTAACCCCCATCCAATACTGCATCCTTAACACACAGGTGTGCAATAAGGCATTCGCACGACGGGACAAACTGGTGATACACATGAACAAGTTCAAGCACGTGACGCCGACGAATATCGCGCCGCTGGGCAAGCGTCTGAATAACATGGTGAAGAAGAAGGAACCCGACCAGGAGGACAATAAACAGAACCTTGAGCTGCAGCTGCAGCAGCAGGCCGTGCAGGTGGCCGCGCAGAATATCATTGTGCAGACCACGGCAGCGCAGCATGGCGGCGTTGCGGGCGCAGGCCAGGCCACGGCGACTGCCATACCGGGCATCATAATACCACATCATCAGCAGCAATTGTCCTGGACGTGCGAACTATGCGGCCGCATGTTCTCGAGTCGGGACGAGTGGTCCATACATGCAAAAAGTCATCTGGAGGTGAGCAAATGTCGGTTGACTGCGTGTGATTGAGTTTGTTTTAGGCAACGATCTTCTGCATATGGTCACTCTAATTGGTTTAATTGGTAATTTTGGTTTATTTGCAGTATTGACAACAGGAACGAGCAGCAGAAGAAACCACAAAGCAACAAACAGCAGCAGCAACAACAATTGTTAAGCATACGACAGTTGGCAATCAGCGTGGCTACCAAATGGACAACAATCAAAATCACATCCTACAGCAGCAGCAGCAGCAGCAGCAGCAACAACAACAACAGCAGCAGCACGAGTTACTCAGCCAAATGGAGGCGCATGCGCATAAGGAGAAGATCATCATACAAAATCAAATGATAATCAATGGCCAGCAGCAGCAGCAACAACAACAACAGCAGCACCAACACCAGCAACAACATCATCACGTCAATGGCAGCAAGAAAACCGTTAAGAAGCAAATCACGCAGCCGCAGGTGGCCATATTTAGCCAACAACAAGAAGTAACTAACTATTAACTACAACAACACTACTACTAGCAACAACAAAAACAATAAGTCTTTCTATCTACCTATCTATCTATATAACTCGCAGCAGTAGACACGACTCAGACACACTAGCAACATTTCAATTACAACAAAGAAAAAGAAAACAAAAAAACCGGAGGCAGGCAAAAACAAAAAAATAAAAATAAAAACAGAAAATAATCAAAAATATGCTTTAAAACTAAACGACCGCTTTACTGCCTACAACAACAAATGAAAAACGTTTTCCCCACCTTGTACACCCTGAAAACAACCCGATAAAAGACTTTCACTAATCAGCAATTTATGCTTTAATCGCTTACCAGATGCCACACATCATTGCCAATTCGCCGACGGCGGCGACATATATGCAGGCGCAGCTCAGTAATGTCGCAGGTACGATTGTCAGCAATAACAACAACAACGGCAACAATAGCATTATCAGCAATAACAATGGCCAAATGCTTGCCAATGGCAGTATTGGCTGTGCCACCAGTCATAACAACAACAATAACAACAACAACAACAACAACAGTCACAACAACAACCACAACAATGGCAACAATCACATACCAATCGTCACCTACAATGGCAGCCAATATTGTGTAATCACACGCACCGGCGGTCACGACATCAACAACGGGGGCGTCGGCGTCGGCATTGGCATTGGCATGGACAAACCGGAGCTGCTGCAAATCGCCACTAACAAACAGGATGGCAACAGCATGGCCAACATAATCGTCATGTCGCCGATGCACTTCCAACCGGCCACGCTGGTGCAGCAGTAAGCGAAGTGAACTGAAGCGAAGTGATGCGAAGCGTAGTGAAGTGAAGTGAAGTGAAGGGAAACTGCATGGAAAGTGATTTGCATTTAACTCGGCATTGCGGGAAATCGTTAGTGTAGCGTAATTTATGACCGCAGGAAGTGCATGTGGGAGTTGGCTGCGTTTTAACTTGGCAGCATGCGGCCGGACTAACAACCTTTTGGCCAGTGGCTGAAGCAACACGAGTGTGCAATCAGTTTATGGTGATTGCGGTGCAGCAGTTAATGGGGTCTTTTTGTTTGGTCTACAAATCGTGCGGTTGAGTTCATGTGGCTGGCAGTGCCGGGAGGATCTCATTGGCGCGTGCTTGTTAAAGTTCAACTAAAACTGAAGCAGCCATTGGGGGAATATGTTTTTGTTATGTTTTTTCATAAAAAAAATCAGCAATTTGTGTAACTGTACATAAACTTTTGACTTCAAATAGTGTTTAGTTTTCCTGTTCACCTTCAGTCACTGACATCCTAATTGGCGCATGTGCAAAACAAAACAAAACCATTTGGTTATTATATCAACTTAATGATACATAAAAAAAAAAATGAAAGAAACTAAAACTAAAAGCAAAATAAAAAGAGATTATTGTAAATAAAGTTTTGAAAAAACTAAAAAGAGCATATTAATTTATATATATATAAACATAATTAAATGCTAAAATAGTTTCGCATGTAATGCTTTTAAAATACAGATTCGAAATACATATAAATACCATATATATTATATATATTTGTAAATGATTTTTGTAATTTTAATTTGAACAAATCAACATACGTCTAACTTAAATGAAAAACCAAAAACAAAAAGACAAGCAACAAAAGCACATCTACATTTAATAGTAAAACTAAAAACTTAAAATAAAAATCAAAAATTTTTAAGACATTTATAAGGAAAAAAAAAGAAAGGCTAGCTATAAGCAAGTTAACATATCCGCTACTCTAAAATATGCTTTTATTTTTTTATTATTATTTTTTGTTTTCATAATTAGTGTTTTTTTTTTATATAAATAGCAAATGCCAGATAAAATAAGAATCGAGTTGATTGATGTGAAAAAAAATGTTAATAGCTCGCTGGGTTCCTGCACTTTATGGAAGAATCAAGCGAAGCTTTTGGCGAGAGCTGACTCTAAATCTTATCGGTTTTGAAATTGGCATCTCATGCTTTAAAAAATGTTTGACATTTCACGCAGTTGTTTTATGATTCAATAATGTAACTTGGCAATTGGCTGTATAATCTTTTCTTTCTTTTTAAAAATCATGAACATTATAAACAATTCAAAGCCCATGCAAGCACAAACAAATTTATAGCTCACCATAATTACTAAACATTGTTTGGCATATGTTCTCGTTTGTACTTTGTTCTGTCACCATAAGCCCACATACGCGTAAAATCAATAAGCCATAAATAAATTAAGCAACAAAATATTTTATTAAATGTGTAGCGTCTAAACTGAAACAAGTTTCAAATAAAACTAAAAAAAAAAATTACAAAAATGAAAAAAAAAAAAAAATTAAAACAAAAAAAAGTATTGTATGTACGGTAGTTTGTCAACCTTTCCCAAAAAAAAAAAAAAAAAAACCAAAAAGCATAAAAACGAAACGATGCTGTAATATAAAAAATACAAAAAACTAAAAGCAAAAAATAAAAAAACAAAGCATATGCGATTTTTAAAAACCCAAATAAAAGTCTAATTAAGCCGTTCTAGTTGTTGCTGCATTTTTTCTAACTGAAACAGTAACCAAACTGGCAGACATTGACTTTTTCTCATTTCGTCGTTGAAGTTGAAGCTGCAGTCAAGACAGCCAAGTCTGCCACTTGTGTGCAGTTGCACATGTCTTGTGCAAGACGTGCGTGCAGAATTTTTCAATTATCCAAAGCCAAAAAACACAACTCATGCGTGTGTAACTCAAAAGCGAAGTTAAATATTTACAAAAACAATAATAAAGACAACAAAAGCAAACACTTTGGTGCGGGCCAAATGCGAAAAAGCACTGAAATGACCTTAAATAGAAACCTGCTGCAGTTGGCGTTGACGTCGACGTCGACGACAAAGTTGTTGTGTTTTTTTGTGTCTAATGTTGTAACACTTTGCTGTGTATTGTTGTTGTTGACTTTTGTCATTTGCGAGAGCTGCAGGCAGAGCAACTCTAAAATGTTGTTCAGTTTTAAAATCTTTTCAAGTTAGCTGTTTCAGCCCATTGCAAAAAACTGCTGCAAAGCCGCAAGCTGCACGCCTACAAGCCAACAAAAACAAATAAACAAAACCAAAAAAAAAATTAACGGAAAAAAAATCGAAGAAATAAATAAACAAACGCGTCAGACAAAATCGACTTTTGCCATGTTAAGCCAAGTTGACTTGACTTGTGTCGCGTCAAGTTGAACCCCGCGTGCGACATCGAAATCGACATCTGGCAGCAGCAGCAGCAGCAGCAGCGGCAACAGCAATAAGTGTCGCTCAGAAATTGTGTTCTTGGCCTGGGCTCAGTCTTAGATTGGATGCCAAACGTAACGCAGACGCACGCGCACCGACTCATTGCTGACAGAGAATAAATTAGAGATAATTTATAGTTTGTGTTAATTAGCGTCGGCTGTCAAGATGCTCAATGGCAAGTTCTACACGGGTTTGCCGCCCAAAATGAGCGAACGCAGCAGCGGCGCGGGCATAAACCGACTCGAGTCACATCTCTTCTGGCCGGATGATACGAAAACAGAAAGCGCCGTCGAGACCCGCGTGCGCAGGCGCACAAGTCTGCTGCACAATGAATCTGAGCCACGGCCACACGTCGTCAAGCGGCAGGAAAGCCTGCCGGTGCATGAAGTGGATACGCGACGTTTGTTTAACAAGGAGTTTGCCAACTCATCGATACAGTTTTATGATAATCTGCAAGCTGAGACAAAGACGACTCCGTCGCGGCGTTTAACTGGCAAGCGACAGGAGCTGACGCCGAAACTAACTGCCACCAAAATGGAACTGCCCAAGCAACAGGCTGCCGATGAGGCATACACACTGGAAAAACGCAAGCAGGCCTACACCTCGAAGATCGAGTTCAATGATTTTGTCAATGAGCCGCAGAGCACGCGGAACAATGTGCGCAAGCCTCGACTGGATATGAACGACAAGCGTGAGGTGGAGCGGAATACGAAAAACAGCCCCAAGCTGCAGGTGAAACGCAATGTGCGCAACTTGAGTCTCGAACGTGAAATAGTGCCACGCGAAAAAACCTTGAACAGCGCCGCTAGGCCGCAATCGATGGCCATCGATGTGCTACCACATAAGCCAGTGAATCAGGACAGTGACATAAGGGAGCCACCTGCATATCGGCCGCCAGGTGATTTGCGACGCACACCGCAGCCAAAGAAGATTCTCAAGCACCCGATTGCGGCACATTTCGATGACTATGCCAACGATTACGGCAATGGCTCGCATGGCGACTATCTGGAGAACGACTTCAGCGAGCTGCGCATACGCGGTGCTCCAGTGCGCAAGAAGCATGTGACCTACAGTGATGAGGCCTACGATCGTCCGCCGTATGATTATTATGAAAGGCCGCGCATGCGTCCGGCACCGCCATTGCGCCAGATACGTACCTACTATCCAACGGGTGATGACTATGACTATGGTGAAGCGGGTGGTGGTGCTTATGAAGAAGAAGCACACGACTACAGTCACAGCCAGAGTCAAACGTTGGGTCGACGTGTTATGCCAAATATGCGCACAGGAAATCACGGCAATCAACGCCAACAACAAAGAACCGAGCGTCAATATATGGAAACTGGCTCGGAGTCGACAAAAACGCTCAATAATAGCAAGAACAACAATAACATCAATAAGAACTTGAGCAATAAAATGGTAAACAACAATCGAGAATCGACAATCAGCAATGCGACAGCAGCCTCCGCTGCCACACGCGCATCATCATCATCATCATCAACACCGTCAGCGCTGGCTCATGAAAGCGAATCTGCGCAGTGCCCAGAACCTGATTCGTCAACAGCAGATCCACGTAAACACTTGCGCAGCAGCCTCTGCTTCAGCGGCGACGCTCTAATGGTCGACCCAGCGTCCGAGGCAGCGGCAGCGTCGTCGACAGCTACGCCCACGTCGGCAGCACGGCGCAATGCGCGCAGCTCGGCAGCGACAAAACGCGTTAGCGTGGGCTTGCCAGATTGAGCGTGAATGACATGCTATATACTGTACAATATGCGAGTATTTTTATTCACCGATCTACACATGCAGATGTATTTATATATATGTACACAGATGTGTGCATATGCACTTATTCATTAATAGTTTTGTTGCTTTAATTTTGTCGCTTGCATTTTCATTCACGCTGAAAGAATGCTACACCGAGCAAAAACGCTTTGTACTGCGCAGCTGCAGCTTAGCTTAAAGCTGAGTTCATTTGTTTTTGTTTTTTTTTTTGTTTGTTTACATTTATGTACATACATTTATTTTTGTTCTCTTTCGTGTGCGCAGCGCAGCGTTGACTCGTTTTGGTTCGACGCTTGCGTAGGCGAGTTTAGCTGAAACAGTGAGCGGCGTTCAAACATTTGCCAAATTGAAAAAGTTGTTTTAAACTCACAGACAGATAATTCAATTTGTATAAAATAAGAATTTCGCAAAAAAAAAAAAAAAAAATGAACTAATAATAACATTATAAGTATAATTAGTTTATGCAAATGCTAATGCTGTTGCCTAATAAGTATACGTGTGTGTATGTTCTCAACTAATTTAGTTTTTATAATATGCAGGAAATGTCTTTAATTAAAATGCTAATACTTAAAGAAATTATATATTTAATTTTTTTTCTTACTGAGAAGCAACAATGCATCAAATGTTACATAAGTTGTGCAGATTACAATTGGATACAATTTTCCTGAAATAAGTTACATGCAGACAGACCATGTTCATCATTGCTAAAATTGCTATGGGTGTGAAAAGTATATTTTTAATTTATTCAACAGGTTTGTTTTTAACCAGAATTTTCGTGGTTCCCTCTACGTTTATCCATTCATATAGGATCTCCTAGGCAAGGCAAAATTTAATAACTCGGCACTCATTAAAAAAAAAATCTAGGTAATTTAATGTAATTAAATTATTTGTAATATAGCAATAGTTGACTGTAGGGGAAAACTAGTTTATTTTTTCTCACTAGCAGCGAGACTCACAAATGATTCGGAATCCATAAGCAGTTGCCTACATTATCTATACGAATAATTTTCGTCTTTTTACAGCCAATCATAGCATTAAATATTGCTAAGAGCAGCATGTCACAATTTTCCACATTTCATATAGTTTTTAAAATATTCATATATGCATAATTTCTGTTGACGTTTTTTGTAACAAAAGTGACGTTCACCGCTCACATTTCACAGTTAAGCAAGTCACTTTTTTCCACTCAGCTGCCAGTCGAGCAGCAAAACATGTTTAACGTCATAATTAAATGCAAACCAACTGATATGCGCTTTACGTTCCGAACACACAAACTCTGTATTATGCAAATGTAAACAAAGCCAAAACCACACAATCCAACAGCGAAGCCGAGACCAAACATTAGGAAACGCGAGCCACGCCCACATTGACTCGCTTGCGCTTGGCTGGCATGCCAGCCGCGCAGAGCCAGAGCCAGGCTTATTTCCCACAAGGAAAACGGAAATTATGAAAGTCATGTAGGTAAGTTGTTGTTGTTTTTATTATTGTTGCTGCTGCTAATGTGAATTGCTGCCATTGTCTTTGGCAACAGCAATTGTCACACGATTTGAACTTGAGCTTGACCTTGCCACCAAAAGCAAGCGACAGCAAGCAGCTAAGCGCCAAAGACTGCCGAAGCCAACTGCCTGTCGGCCTGCCCGACAGCCTGCCAGTTCAGCGTCAACAAACTCGGCACAGCCAACGGACAGCAGACATGTGGAAATTATGCACTTATGGCCAACAATTGACGCTTGTTGCTCGTGGCTATGCTTGGAGATGGGTGCTGTGTGTGTGTGTGAGAGTGTAATGACGCTGATGATGGCGATAATGTTTAATAAAACGTATCACAATCATAAATAGCCACAATTGCGTGCCAGCAACAGGCAAAGACAATCAAACTGGTACGTAAAATCAATTCAATGCATGATTTGCCAATTGGAAAGTTGTTACGCCGAAATAACTGTAAATGATTTAATTAAAGGCCTGACACTAATTGAAATTGAGTAAGTCAGACGTGGCAGGGGCAGGTGTGGCACACGAGCAGGATTAAGAAGAAAAGGCGAACGAGTGCGCGCGCATGCTGCATTGTTATGCAACAAGAGCAAAGGCGCAGAGCATCATGGCGCGCCAAAGGCATACATGGCGTACAAATCAACAATTTTCAATTTCCACTTCCACCTACCAGGTTAAAAAAAAAAACAAACAACAAAATCAACAACAAAACAAATCAAATCGAACCGAAAGCGAAATTAAGTGGAAAAAGCGGCTAAGAAAACACAACAAACGTCTTCCGCATTGACTACGCAAGCTACACGACGTACGCGCAGCACATCCTGCACAAAACGAGTCCAATATGAAAATGAAATGAAAAATCAAAAACAAATAAAACAAAAAACATAATACGAAAAAAAAAAACCAACTGACTAAAGCACACAACGCACACACAATAGTAGAAAGTAGTCCAATATTGTGGCCAAAAAAGGCCAAGACGCGTCTATTGGCTTGGCTGCTTGCCAACTTGTTGCCAGCCGCAGCAGCAGCAGCAGCAGCAACAGCAACAGCCATAACAACAACAGTTGCTGCCGCATTGGCCATTGTTGATGTTGTCGTGCCGTGTCTGTTGCAACATGCATTGCAACATTGCGTTGCATTGGCGGCAGTAGCACGCGCACTTCCTGCCGCTGAACCTGAACTTCAGTAGCAAAAAACGGCAAAAACAGGCAATGCATAATCAACGGCAGCAGCAGCAGCAACTGCTCTTCACTCGCCGCGACATTAATGGCATTTATCGGCATCACAGCCGTTTTCGTCTCCGTCTTCGTTGCCCTTCACCCTGAGGAGTGCTGTGAAGTTTTAGCTGCTACAAGTTTTCATCGTCGGCTGCTGCCGTTTGCTATTGCTGTGCGCCGCTTGCCTCGCGATTGATATGCATTCGCTGTGTATTCGCTGCGACCAAGGCGTTTTGTGCGCAGCCATTGTTCGCCGCACTGCTGGAACTTTCGCGTTGGACAGCGTTTTCTGCACCTCCTATGCGCTTCGTCTGCTGTGAGTCTGTTTGCGTTTTAGCGACCTGTTGTCTGTGCTTCGAGCCAAGTAGAAATTGTGGCTTTTTTCCAAGTTCATGTTATCGATGTGTGCTGTTGCCTGTGCTGAATGTCTGCTTTGAAGTATTGCAAAAGGCATTGCTGGGTAATGCAGTGGTGCATTAAAGAATGTCATGTGCTGTCAAGAATGCCTTTGTTGGAATATAACTATCTAATCGATCTAGGCTAAGCATGATATTTTCAACCCAGTGTCAGTATCCTGTAGTTCAACGACCGGGGCCTTGCTTGCTAAATTTGGCAACGTATATAAAAAAAGGTATCATTAAGTTTTGATAAATGCAATTTTAACCGTCCTAAGCCAAGCATTAAGATAAGCCAAAATTCATTTAATGTTTACTGCCGCTTTGTGCGTTACCACTCTCTCTCTCTCGCTGTCTCTGTTTGTTTCTCTCTCAAACGATTGTTCGCCAACTTTCCCGCTCTCCTTATGGACTTTAGATGAAAGTCGTTAAAATTGCAATTGCCACAATAAATAAATTTTATTTATTTCCATGCCACATTAATTGCAACGTTTCCTCTTTCAGTGCCAGTTTCGGAAATGCAAATACACCTGACTATGGGCAGCTGCAAGTGGCGCCCGAGAGTTGCGATGCGCTTGCTGCGTCGAGCCCAGCCGAGCTGAGCTGAGTTGTTATATTGTGTTTGTTTACAGCCGTCGAGTGCTGAGATATGAATCTCGGCAACTGAATGGTCTTTAGTCTTCACTCGGCTGCTTTGTTGCTATCGGGGCAATGGTTTCATTGGCATACTTGGCTGACTTGACTGCTTGTTTGCCACTTTGACTTGCACGTTGATGGCATTGCTGCATAAGGCAGCAGAAAAAAAGAAAATGAAAAGAAAAACATTTGCGATTGCGAAACTTGTTGCAAGCGCTTTTGGCATTAGGAAGTTGGCATAAAACTGTTGCACTCATTGGAAAAACTTTCAGTTTCATTGGGACTGCGTACGTGTTGAAATCAAAAGCGAAAATTAAATAACGGCATTTCATTTGTGTAACGGTTAATAAGAAAATACATCTCGACAAAAGGAAGTTTTCGTTGTAAGAAACAGTTCACTTAACACATTTAAGATGAGCCAATTTGGCGCTGTAAGTGTTACGAGGCAAAAGGATATCTGCCGTAATTCCAATAATGAAACTTTCCAATTCAGCTCATTCTGTTGCTTTTTGTGAGCGCAATGGCCAATTGCAGCTCCGCGCAGAAGTCATACTACAGACGCAGCTACTACAGTTCAGGGGCGCCGCCAGCCACGCGTTTTACACCCTCCATTGGGCCGCTGAGCTATAATAATGGCGATCTGCAATCGGATGAGAGTAAGAGGCATGGCGTCAGCAAGAAATATGCAAAGAAACCGCCCTACAGAAACTTCGGTTCGGTAAGTTATATAGTTAGGTCTAAGTGACTTTGACATGAATGAAAGTTTACTTTGCTATATAAAAAAGGAGGAAGACGACTACTCCAGCGAACGCTACACATCTGGCGAATACTCCAGCGAATCGCAAGCGTTCAACTCGCGTGAAAACGACAGTCGCGAGTATACCATAGGCACACAGATACGCGTACAACATCCAATAACGGTGCCGAAAAAGACTACTTCAGTGTATCCCAAGCATACGAAGTACATCACTACGGGACCATACAAACCCAGCACGTACAGTGACCCAAACACCTCGACGGAGGAACGTTTGACCGAGCCATTGCCAAAGCGTCATGGGCAGAAGTATACGCAACTCTATGAGCCAGATCCTTTTCACTTAGTTCCTCCGCCCAAAGCGACAGCAGCCTCGAGCTCAAATAGCTACAGCGTCTTCGAACCCGAACAGGATGACTACGATGTGCTGCCGTCGACACGCACAAAATCCTATGATCGTTACAAGGGCGTGGCATCAAAGAAACAAATCGAAGCTTTCATCGAAGATCAAAAGAAGTTGCTCGATGATGCGCTGAAACTACAATTGCTCAACGATCCAAAAATACAAAAGTATTTAAAATCGAAAGCTAAAGAAGCACCCGAAGGATTGGACTTGGATGACTTTGAGACATATCCGCCCAGCATAACGCCTCCATTTCGCAATAACTTCAACGAGCAGCCTCCCTTCAAACCGAATCGTTCACGCAGACGTCCGTCGGACTTAAAACGTTCTCCGAAGACGAAACCTATTCCACATGGCATCGTGAAGCCAAAGCGTAAGTATCGGTCCACGGCGTTGGTCATCAGTGTGTGAGAATGTGCCGCGGCCTTGAGGTCACATCCTGATTATGTTTCGTTGTGTTGTAGTTTTCTCTATTTGTCTTAGTTAAGTTTCGGTATTTTTAATTTAAGTTTTTAACTTTAAGTTTTGTACAGTGAAATCGTTGTATAATAAATTTTAAGTTTGTTCGACTATGAGAGTATGTGTAGTTTCTTGTTTTTTTTAAGAATTACGAATATTCTAAAAAAATTATAAAAATGGCTTTTCAAATCCTCTGAATCGTGAAATGAGTGTCCAAATTCCTAGCCAAATTAGAAAGAAATAAATATTTTTTAAATGCCTTGGAAAAAGCGTATATATTTATCATTCTTTTTAAATTCAAAGCTCTTCCTATACGAATAATAGACTCAAAAATATAATATTCTAATTATAATGAACTTGCTTGCGTACGTCATAATTTTCACGCAAGACCTTTGCGAAGGGGTCTCGCTAAGTTTTGAGGCGGTGTTGTTGTTGCTGTTGTGAGTGATTTACTGCGGGTTATTGAATGAAGTTCTTATGGATGGTTTTGCTGTAGAATGATTCATTTCTCAAACAGTTATAAGACAAGCAAAACTTATTACAATTCCTATCTTGTAAGCAACCAATAGGTGTACTATATAATTTAACTGATATCGACTGTGTATAATTCATTTTTGCTTAAGTCTGCAAAAACTAATTACGTCAGAACAGTGAACTCATACTTAAGTTGAGGCAAACCAAATCCATACACGTGCCTTTCGTACTTACCCGGTACTTTATATAAATACAGTAAGTAAGAACATGGATAGTCGTCTTTAAAACGTTTAAGAGTAAAGTGATTGAGTCAAAATGAAAGTTCTGGCGGTATTTCTAGTCTCATTGGTGCTGTTGAGCGCTTGCCTGGCATTACCTAAGCAGAAACAAGCTAAGACACGCATCCAAACTAACTCAGAGCTTGCGGATGGTTTTTTTGAAGGGGATATGATTTTAAATCGGCCAACCTTCCGCAATGGTTTGAACTACTGGATCCATAGATGGCCAAACAATACCGTCAATTACGGTTTCGCTGGTAATATTAGTAAGTGATAGTGAAGACATAATGTTTTACAAACAAAAAAATAAATAAAATAAAATTTAATTGAAAAAATAAAATTTAATAATAATAATAATAATTATGTTTATAACAGATAAGACTCAGCGCAAATTCATTCAGGACGCTTTTTTCATGATTGAGCAAGTTTCTTGCATCATATTCAAAGAGGAGTCCAACGATACTAAAAAAATTGTATTAATAACCTCGGACGGTTATACATGTTACTCCAATGTTGGTTACTTGGGATATATTTTTTTAAATATTGAACATCAAAGATTAAACTTGGGTGAGGGATGTTTTAGTTTGGGAACAATTTTGCATGAGACCCTGCATACGTTGGGATTCGTTCATCAACACTCCGCCACAAATAGAGATGATTTTGTTAAGATTAATGAGAATTATATTAACAAAAATGATTTTATGAAATTTAATGTTACAACAGATTTTGGGCAAGGTTATGATTATAACAGCATAATGCATTACCACCCTATGGCAGGTTCAATAGATAATAATCCTGTAATCATACCTAAAAACGAAGAAGACGCAAAAAAGATGGGTCAGAATATCTTCTTAAGTAAGATCGATATTCTTAAACTTAATATAATGTATTCTTGTCCACAGAAAGTATTTTAGAGCAAAGATATTTATATAATCGAAAAAAAGAGTTAAAAAAAAAAAAATTAAGAAAAAACTTAATAGTTAACATTTTTTTCCTATACGTTACAAGTAGTTTGGCTATTTTAAAAATGTCAATTGGTTTCTATTTAACGATTGCAAAAACGAAAACATTGAAGTCCTAAGTATCTACAACGAACATTTGTACCAGATCGCAATCATTAATACATTTGGACTATAATTATCTACAGTGGCTCACAGCTTATTTCATACACCCTTTAAAAAAAGTTTAAATAGTTATATCTTTCAAACTAGGAAAAACTTTCATGAAATTTAAAAGCAGAACAAAAACCTTTCTAGATTAAGAGCGAAAACTCTTGAAATACCCAATTACCATGAAAAGTATGTTAACATTGGACTTTCGTAGAATTGGCCCAAAATAACAATATAAATCACATGTAAGTTAGTGGAATCTATGCGAAATAATAATAAGTAGTTTTCGAAAGAAAAATATTACTAACCTTATTGGAGCATTAAAAAACAAGAACATTTACGGTAGTATCTTTAATAATTACAAGAAGAGTTAATCATGTTTAAGGTTTGGAATCAAGACTTCGGTATAGTTTAGGATAGCCACATTAGTGTCTTTGGTCATCTTGTCACCTTACCCAAAAAAACAAAAACAAACTATGAAAAGCATGAACGAACTATAAAATTGTACATTGTGTTGACGAGAACGACACAATTATTCATAATAATAATTATAATATAATAAAGTAATTCTGTAAATTTTTAGAACTTAATTTTAAATACAATGATTACTCGAAATCGTGGCCTAATTAAAACCAAGAAGTTATAATGTTTCGATTGTTACACGCTTTCCAACACCAACGGATGAAGTACCTTATTTATTTTGTTAAATAAGTAAATGCACACATATAACGTTTACAAGAGCACCAAAGGATTTAATAAAATTAAAATTTAATTCTTTTTACAATAATTTCTTATTAAAAATATTCAGTTATCAAACTGGCCGCAGTATGCCCTTTTCGCAAACAATCTCAAATGGTCGCCTTTTCTTTCAATTTTATAAAGTTAAGTTTTTTATTTATAAAAGCAAACCTAAAAATGAATGCGTTCATTTTTAAATTTTTTCACCTTTTCGAAAGTTATATGGAACGAAAACGTGTTATACGTTTTGGAGTAGAACATGGAATCGAATAGTCACGTTTTCAAGCGTTTACTGTAATTGGTTTACTAAGTGCGAAAGAGACAGCTAATCAATAACAGCAATTCAATGAAAAAGGTTTGCAGACTTTTAGGCATTTTAGTTTATCGTGAGTTATTGTTTTAGAAAGTGCCGCTAGGTGTCCGGTGTAAGCGTGCGTGAGTAGCCAAGCATTTGGCGCGATTGATTGCGATTTGCGCCTTAATTGGATCTTACACAAGTGTAAAACCTATAGCCGCTGTTGCAAGTGACTATCCCCCTTTTTCATTTCGTTTCGCTTGTAATATTGTTTTATTTTTTCTTAGTAATGATTTTTTTCTTTATGGTTTGAATTTTTTTTGTTTTAGGTTATTTAGTTTTATTAGTTTTGCTTTTTTTTTCTTGGTTATTTTAGTGTTTAGGTTTTTTTTACAAGAGCCGATCATCAATCAAAGATAACAAAGTTCAGAAAACGAAAGTGATTTTTATAATTAACACATAACGATTAACTAAAATTCCAACAGTGGATGCCGATATGCCAATTACAACAACAACAACAGCAATAACAGAGCGGTAATAACACAACAACGACCTTGAAAGTCTTAAACAAAAACAATTACTTTACTTTTGTTCCAAGTAGCCAACTTAATAACAAGCAAATAAAGAAGAAGAAAAAACAATAATCAAATAAATAAAATAATTGATAAAAAAACTAATGCTTGCAAGAAAAGTAAGTCAACAATAAAAAGTTGAATTTAATTTAGCCGCAACTATTTGCCGATTATTGCTACGTTAACATACGAAAGGGAGAGAGGAAGCGAGAGAGAGAGAGAGAAGCAAAAACAAAAACAAAATAAATACGCGCAGAATGCGATCGAGTATGAAATTGGTAAGTGGATAACAAGTGGAGAGTGCAGCAATAAAATCATAGCACAGCATGTGCATATTACAATACAAAAACAAACCAAGCGGCACAAGTACAATAACATCTATTGCAGCAACAACAACAACAATATGCAAACTTTACAAATAATAAGCAAAAGAAATAGAATTATAAAATACACGTCTAAGCTATCGAAACGCGTTAGACTACATTTTGCCATTTGTTTGCCATGTCATGAATTTTTTTCCGGCTTAGCCCACACGTTGCCCATATGCTGTACTGTACTGTATGCTTGTTCTTTTGCTAGCTGTGAGCTGTTAGCTGCTCGCTGGCACGGCTGTTGTGGTTGTTGCAGCACAGTAATATTGGGTGTGGGTACATTTGACTTGAATTCATTTTCAATATTGCTATGTTGCCTGTCTTTTTGCACAATTGGCGGCGATTACTGTCAAACCAAACGAAAAGTTGTCTGTCTATTTGTTGTTATTGTTGTTGTTGTTGGGAAACCAGTTTATTTTACGCTAGAGAATTCCTTTTTGTTGTTGTAATCGAAAGTATATTGTTTGCTTAAGTTTGCTATTGTGTAATGCGGGCGTTAATATCTGGGTGCCGAACTAAAAATAGGCAGCTGTCAAAAACGCAAGAATCAAGAAACGAACTTGTTTATGCTAGATTTTGATAAAAAAATTGTTTCTTTTGTTACAAAATCAAAAACGCTTATTTCAACATCGTCATTATCAATCAGCACACACTTAAATATTTATTTAAAATAAAAAAAATTATTAAAAATAAGTTCATTTTTTTGTTTGTTTTTTAGAAAAATTAATTAATTAAATTACAAACAAGGATACAATAGAGAATAGGAAATTTCAAGTTTCAAGTAAGAGTTTTTCTTTTTTATTTTTTTCTTTTTCTAAGTATCACAAGAGCAGTAAATATGACGATGAAAGATAGAAGACAGCAGACATGTTCAGGTTGCACCCGAGCGAGCGGGCATGTGAAATTAAGTGTTTGCATAAAGGTGTGAGAATGTATATCGTGTCGTGTTTTCGATGGTTTCAGGTTCGCGAACTTTGTGCCTTGTTCTGGTTGTGTATAGTAGACGTTGTGATAGTTGAGACATTATTCAAATGATTTACATAAAAAATTCTAGTTAAGATATTGAAAATAAGCTCATGCTATGCAGTTCGTTCTCTCTCCGCGCACGCCTTAGACCTTGTTAAAGGAATAAGTGAAACCGTCGGGTGTGCGGTTCAGCGAAAGTTTGCCGGGTGGCGAGAAACGATGTGGGTTGGGTGTAGTTGAGGGATAGTAGGCGGGAGCAGCCTGTGGCTGATGATATTGCTGCTGTGGTGCCGGATTGTAGGCGGGCTGAGGCGCAGGCTGTGCACGATATTGTGGCTGTTGGTAGCTCTTCTGCTGTTGGCTAAATTCGGGATCATTGTAACGGGGATCGTAGGAGCCATCATCTTCATAGTCGCCGCTGCGGTACGCTGAGGGCGCCTGGTATTGCTGCTGCTGTGGCTGATACTGCGGCTGTGGCTGATAGCCGGCAGTAGGCACGGGCTGTGGTGGTGCAGGTGGTGCAACAGGCAAATGATCACCAGAGGCTTGGAAACTATTTCACAAAAAATAATAGAAAAACGAAAAAGGAAACACAAACGAATGCCGACAAATTAATATATGCAAATATTTTCAAAGATTTATTTAAGATAAGCATAAGCTAAGCATACCCGTTCTTGCCCGCGGTGTAGGAGATTGTGCGACGCTGACCACTGGGATCGACATAGCTGTAGCTGCCATGACGTGTACCATCAGCATCGGTCTCCTCTTTGAAGTTGATGCCGTCCTCTTGTGTGTAGGCGGCACCGAACTTGCCATCGCCGGCCAAGTAGCGCTGCTCGCTAATGATGGCCGCCGTCTTGGCGTCCTGGTGGTAGTTCTGGCTGGCGGCAAGCGCCACAAGGGTAGTGGTTAACACAAGCTGTACGACAGGAAAGAACTGATTTATTCGGATGCAAGTCACACTTTCATTGCGCATGCAACACTTGCGAAGAATTTCACAAAATGCCACAAGAAAATCAAAATGCCTTTTAACTCACATAACGGAACATTGTTTTGTTGGGGTTTAATTATTTAGTGTATATCCTTAAAAAGCGACAACGTAAACTGCACTCGTTTATTAATTACTTAATTTGTTTGCTTTGTTTGTTTTTTAGGGTTGAATTCCAAATGGTTATCCAATTGCCTGTACGTTTGTCCGTTAGTAAGGATGCGTTGGTGTTTTAATTTAAATTGCGCGGAGTAGCACAAATAGTGAATTTAGATTCAGTTGTGGCAACGATACCGACAGCAACCGACTATTGAAAATGAACTGCCTTCCGCAACGCTTTGCGCTTAGACTTTTATATGCGCACGACGCCAAAACCTTGGCCAGCCGCATGAACTGCGGTAGTACAGCGCATATACGATATCAGTCAGTTCATGTTGTTGTTGTCGTTGTTGCGGTTATTGTTGTACTGGTAGTTGTTAGTGGTAGCCGCCTCGTTATTAACTTTGTTATTGTTGTTATTGTAATTGTTATGCACTGGTATTGGTTGTTAACAATAACAAGAATTGAGCTAAGTGCTCCAATAAGTCAACAGGCAGGCCATGCCAAAAACAACAACTGCCCAACGACGACAACAACAACAACGGCAACAACCGTCCACTGTGCGAACCCCAACGTATGTTTTTTTATGCTTTAAACAGTTTTGTATGCTCATGGTGTAGTTGTTGCTATTGTTATTGTTGTTGTCGCACAATTGTTGGCGTTAAACGCGCACACCTTCTGTTGTGCTGTATGTCGCTTTGAGTTGTTTTACCAGTTTACGCTTAGCTGTTATTTTATTATATGTTTTTTTTGTTGTCGTTTTCATTTTCGCTTATCAACATTTAAAACATTTTCTTTTCTTCATCTTTTGTTAAATGTTTTTAATTATAATTGAAAACACCAAAAACAAAAAAAAAAACTAAATAATGAAAACAGAAGAGAAAAATTTAATTATAAAGCATTTTAGAAATATTTGCACTCGAACTTGCGCAGCCAAAACAAAAGACTTAAACAAAAAACTTGTCTTAATGAAAAGCATATTTTCGCTTTGCGATTCGTCATGCATGATGCAACATATTGCGTCCAAATTGTAATAGCAATCACAATTTAATAATTTAATTATGCCACTAAACTTGTTCATTGTTGCACATGACCAAACCCAAAAAGTGTTTGTTGTAATCGCACTAAACAAAACAAGGGAAAAATCGACAACAAAAAGCAGCACCAAAACAAAACGAAAAAAAAGAAACATAAAACTTAAATAAAATATTGCAACAAATGCGCTGCAAGCGTAAATTTGATAAATAATTCGCAACAGCAAGACAATAAGCTAAATGAAAGCATTAGCTATGCCATTGTTGTTGTTGTTGCTGCTGCTGCTGCTGGTATGGCTTAGCTGTGCTCATGCTGATTTATATCGCACACTTATTAGACGTTGCTGGCCATTGGTGTGGTCCTCAAACATGTAAATGTTTGTTGTGTGCATTGTTAAGCACTTTGGTTTTTAGTTTTGTTGGCGTTGTTGTTGTTGATGTTGTTATTGCATTCTATATTTAAAACGTTTAATCAAAGCAAATCAAATCAAGAGACAGCTGGCTAATAAGTCAACTTTTTGCTTAGCAACAATGCGCAGTTTAGCTGCGAACAGGTTTACTCCTTCTGCTGACATGTTCTTTTCTTAAACGTGAGCTAACATGTATTTAAAATGGGTTTGCATTAGCAGTTGGCCAATGTTTGCGCTATGTCATACTGCAGTCAGTAAGTCCGTTTACAATTATTGCTACTTTGACTTTTCATGCAATTGGTGTGCCCACCCACAATTGTGTGTGTGAGACTGCAATTACATGCGCATGGTAAATAATACAAAAATATTAACATATTTTAAAGACGGATTTGATTATTTATTATTATCGTCAATATTGCTGTGTTTGTTGTTGTTGTTGTGATTGCTGTCTAACTGCAGCATTAGTCGTGCACATATTGCTACGTGGCAGCTGTCATGGCCACAGCAAAAGTTTCCATGCTCTGACTTAGTTAAGCAATTATTTTATTATTACATAAGCAATATACAATAAAAAATTCCAAAGTTATCTCTAAACATGCTCTGGCAAATACTCTTAGTAGTGTTTATTGAGTTTGTCTTGAAAATTGCTTACAGAACGTGTTAAGGCATAAAAGAAGTGGCAGAGACACTTTGGTATGCTCATTGAAATTCTTGACAGCAATGTTTATTTTTTTGGCCCAGCAAGTTGTCAAAAAATATTCCTTTTAATTTGCTGAAAATATTTACAATTCAGTTGATAAGAATTTGAATACATTTTTAACCAAGTTTTCTGAAGTTCTGCCAGGTGTGTCATAAAAATACTATTTAAATTAGTTTGATCCAAATATTATTAAATTTTTAGTTATCCAAATGGTCATGGCCACCTATATAACAAATACATTGCATTGTATAGATTTTCAATGATGATTTTTTTAAATTAAAAGCCTTTTCTTATTGTTTTCAGCTGATGCCGTCGCTGCGGGTCAAAGAGTCATCGAGGGTTCAAACTCAGACCTTACAACATAATAACTTACTGCGCTATAACAGACAATCACTTTCAGCGAGAGAAAACTTTTAGCAGTTTTTTTTTTAAACAACTGCCGGGGGTTGCCTTGCGAATTAACAAGAAAAAACAAACAACAAATAAAAAAACTACAAATTCAGTTGGTAAGAAAGAAAGTTAAGCTGTAACTGTGATGGCAGCCAAGAGTGGTTCGAGTTGCAGCTAAATGCAAACTAAAAATAGTAGGTTAAATAAAAAAATTACATTTTAAATATTAAAAAAAAAACAAATAGCAATTAATAAAAAATAGTAATGGCATAGACACGTGACAGCAAGAGTAACACTTTAGCATTTCATTACTGCTGTGGCAAGGCAAGGCTGATGTGGTCAACTGTCACAGAATGCCGCAAAGGCTAGCCAAGTGTAACAAAAACTGAGAGCGAGAGTGAAAGTGAAGCTAGCGTACTGAGCAATGAACTTAATTTGCCAAAAATACGTTGAATCATTGTTATGTTGACAAAAAAGAAAAAACTTAACAATGTTTACAAACAAATACCGCGTCACGTGCTTAAAAGAATTTTCTGACATAATTATGCGAAATGCGCCTCAAAAGATGACACTGGATAGCACACTCGTCGTCACACTCCACGTGCAAGCATAAAAAATAACAAATTAACGAACACTTTAACCAGAGATTAGAGGCCTAACGCAAAAGGAAAACAACAAGTCCGAGTGCGTGTATTTTAATGAGCTACCGAGGCTTTGCATAACGCAATCGCATGTGCACCGAGTGCAGAATGCAGAATAAACGATAAAAACGGGAAAACGCAGAAACCCCGAATCATGTGACACTGACGGACAGAAAACCGCATGAGGTGCGGCTAAGTGGTAAATCAGTGTGTATGTGCGTGTGTGTGTGTGTCACACACTTCTAATTTACACCATTTGCCCTTTTAGCCGCCATCATCGGCAGCAGCAACGCTGGAAAACATAAACAAAGTACGCCTCCTTCTCGGACGACGCAGGAGGCAGGCCAAGCAGCAGAAACAGCGGGCGGGCACACACACATACCGACTTTGAACTATGAAGTGAAAATTAAAACAGTTGACAGCAACAATGAAAATAACGATGGCGTTAACGATGGCAATGACGATGTCATTGGCGATGATGATGTTGCTGTTGATCATAATGACGATAACGGGCGAGCGAAAAAGCAACGAAAAAAATCACATACGCGTGATCACTTCGCCATCTTAGCACGATTAGCTCGTCGTGGCTTAGGGTGCTGCTGCTGAGGGGGTTGTTTTGGCTTTTAACAGCACATCTACATGTACATGTGTGTGTATGTATAAAATGCCGTTATCTCGACGACAAACGAAATGAAAATAATATAAAAGCGCTCGCTGCCTTTTTGATTTTGAGGCGTTTGGCTGATGAGATACTGGCACCCAAAGGCATAAAGAAGGCATTAACGCTGCACACTGCACGTTGCTCGTTGTGAGTTGCGCCTTTGCTACCTTTATTATTATTATGCTCATGGTTGTAGTTGTTGTTACTTTGCTTTTACTTTTCATTTCAGCACAGTTAATGAGGGTAAATGCATGCCCAAGGGTTGCAATACCATACAACACAGCAAAGCAAAGCAGAGCAGAGTAGAGCAGAGCGGAGTTATGCCGTAGCAAGCGATTGCCATGTAAAAGTAGATTGGAAAACAACAACAACAGCAACAACAACAATGAGCACAGCCACAGCTAGCAGAGCCGCCAGCGTATGCTGCACAATGCTTATCGCTTAATTTCTATTTGGCAAGAGGCAGCGCATTGCGTTGTCTCTCAATTATTTCAGCTGCCAACTCGCAGACTCAGAGACCAAGACTAGGGCACGTTGTTAGAGCAGAGCAGAACAGAGCAGAGCTTGGCCGCGTACAACACAATTACGATTATTTGTAATTTAAGAAGCAGTCGAGCGTTTGAAATCGACTCTGCTGACTCTTTAGCATTGTCTGTGTAATGCAACAACCAAAAAAAAAAAAAAAAAAAGGGAAAAACGAGTAAGAAAAAAAAACAAAACAAACACAAAAAGCAGAAACGTCCTTGTCAGCTATCTATGCGAATGAGTATCTGCTTATCTGTCTGATCTATTTCGCTGTTGCTGCCTCTGCCGCTGCCACGTTGCTGCTTCAGTGTTTGACGTTTGCAAAAGTTAGGCGGCAACACAATTGCTAAGCATTGTGCACCCCAAAATGTGTGTGCACAATAAAATCAAATTCAAAAAACCCAAAGAAAACTAGAAAGGCAGGGCTATAGTCGGGCGTAACCGACTATAGAAAACCCTGTACCGAAGCCAAAACTTAATATATTTTTTTGTTGCTTTAATATTTTGTATTCATTATGTAAGGATATCTCAAGAAAAAATAATTTTTTTTTTGTAAAAGCCATTTTTCGGCTGATCGTTCCAATGGCATCTATATGTTATAGTGCACCGATATTTATCATATTTAGGAATATGATTTCAATTTACTTAGAATCAATAAATCCAAAATTTGGTAACGATATCTTAATAAACAAAAAAGTTTTTCTCAGTAAATGTTGTTTTTTGGCCGATCGTTCCTATGGCAGCTATATGATATAGTAAACCGATATACATAGTTTTTAGATATGTGATTGGGCATTAGGTAAAACAATTAAATCCCAAATTTGGTAAACATATCTTAAAAAATAAAGCGGTTTTTGTTACTAAATATGGCTTTTCGGCCGATCATTCCTATGGCAGCTATATGTTATAGATCGAATATCGAAAAAAAAAAATAAACTCGTTATGCCTATGGATTGGCAGAGTCTTCGTGCCAAATTTGGTGGTTGTAGGTCTTACCGTTTCCGAGATCCGTGCGTTCATACGGACAGACGGACAGACGGACAGACGGTCAGACGGACAGACGGACAGACGGACAGACGGACATGGCTATATCGACTCGCCTTGCGATGCTGATCAAGAATATATATACTTTGTGGGGTCTGCCACGCCTCCTTCTGCCTGTTACATACATTTGCACAACTTTAATATACCCTTTACCATTTTTTGGTACAGGGTATAATTACCATTTTTTGGTACAGGGTATAAAAATAAATAAAATAAAATCGGTACTGATGTTTTATCAACGCAAGTCGATCGCGTATAAGTCAAATGTAAACTCGCTAAACTTGTTGAGTAACACGATACATAGGCAAGATATGCCATCACCAACGTCATCGTCATCGTCATCATCATCGCCATCTTCACAGTCGATGTCTGTGCCTGACCCTGTACGCATTTCGTCAAAAGTCAGCAGCAGCACAAACAATAATTTTCCATAGACTGCCTATATGGCCACGAAATGCTTGTAACTTAAAACCAAAACGCTTTGTAACTCTGCCCCATTTAATTGTGCATCTGTTACTTCTGATTTTTCCGCACCAAGCCGCTGGCTTAGCCTTTGCTGGCAGCTATCTTTTGTATGTACGTATACTTTTACGAGTGACTTTTGTGCAGCAGCTTATTGACGTTTTGGCTGTGCAGTGTCGACTCGCATTACATTCCCACAACAGAATCAGCAGTATAAAGTAAAATAGAAAAAGAAATAGACAAATATTGCATGTAAAGTATACATACATAAAGCCAAAGGTGTAGCCAATAATAAAATCGCGTAAAGTCAACAATCGCAAAGTGCAAACCGGCCAGCCTTGGGCAGCGGTGCCTATAATAGACATAAATGCATACACACTCATAGACAGAAATACTCAAACAGTTTTTCTTTTCTTTCCTATTGTCATTAATACGGTTTGTTATTGTTGTAATGACATGCTTAGAGCTTGCTTTAATTACTCATTACCTAGCCTGCTTTATGGTGTCACTGTACCAGTTTTTTTATTATTTAACACATTTTTTTTCCTTCATATGCCATACGTATTTTACTATGTTGACTTTTGCGCATGTTCGTGGCGCAGAAAAGTCAAAGCCGCTTGCTGCCGCAATTCCTTTTACGCGCTTACAATATCAAGGTCAATAGCAGAACAGCCTAAAGCCAATTCAGCTCGCATGTAACATGCGTCAGCAGCGTGCGTCTGTGCGCATGTCAACGTATCAACGTCTTGGCAAACAAGTTTTGCGCATGGCGTAGCGGCTTTTTCGGTTACGTGGCCCCACTGCCTGCCCGACTGATGCTGCTGCTGGGTAGGCAACTTCCGCATTGCGTTTGTTGTGCGCAAGGCGTCGGCGGCAATGGCTGCAGCTCGTGCATGCCTGATTGGCTATTAAATTAAACCTGCGTACATACCGGCGGTGTGACAGTTGCTAAAAGCTTGTTTCACTTTTTAACACGGCACTGTGGCGTTTTATGAATGTATGCGTACTGTAACCAAATTATTCACACATATGGGAGACATGCCTTACTTGCGTGTTGCTACATGGCATGGAAGCTCCGTACATTTGCCCTACGCTGCTTATTTTCGTCGGTTAGCTGCCAACCTTGAAACTTGAAAGTTCTACTAATGTGAATCGGCAACATTTTGACCTTGCGCCGAAGTTCATTGTACGCCAGCGAAACGAAGTTTATCCTTGTTGGCTACATACTTTTTTGATGACGTCTCTTTGTCGCTCAATAGTTTGTTTAGATATTAAAATGTAAAATGGATTGATCGGCCGAAAAACTTCACTTACTGAGAAAAACTTTTTTGATTATTCAGATATTTTTTCCAACTTTTGTATTTAATAATTTTAAATAATATCCAATCATATACCTGAGTATGATAAATATCGGTTTACTGTTACATATAACCCGACTATAGCCTCTGCCTTTCTAGTTATAGCTGCTTGCGTGTAGGAGACAACACGTTCTATGCTATAAGCCGGGCAACGAAAGCTGTCAATAACTGTTGGTTAGTTCAATTAACTTTTAATGCAATAATTGCAGCTGAAGTTAAGCATTTTTAGTTTTATTCCAATTAATTATTTTCGCACATTTCCATTGCCATGGAAAAACTCAGATTGCCTTTGATAGTTGCAGCAGATTTGAAATTTGAAAAAACTTAATTAAAGAGGTTTCATTTAAAGCAGTTGATACATTCTAGTTACAGTGTCTTGACGCTTTATATATATGGTCTGGTATTGCCTAATGCATACTGACACCTTCGAGCTCCTTTTTTTATTATTTATGCTGTATCTACTTAACTCAAAATAAATAAACATAATTCTATTATTATTATAATATTTTAAGTTTAAGAATAATAACAAAACCAAAAAAAAACTCACATTTGTTTATTCAATTAAATTAAAAGCGTGAGCAGAAAAATATTTGCGACCCAACCCAAATCTGTTCATTCAGTAGCTGTTTGCGCGCATTAAGAGTTTAGACTTATTGCCGGTTTATTTATAATTATTTCCTAATAACCCATACATTGTTTAATACGCAAATGGCAATTGATCAACACAGCGGATATAAGCAATTATTTATTGACAAAAAATGTCACGAGGCTTAAGTCCCAATGAAAAGCAACCGATAAGCCAGCAAGTGTAGAGCGCGAGTAATAGAGTCATGGAGCAATGGAGTATTCAATGCCAATAAATTTCGACATGCGAACAAGTGATCAATTAATTGCAAAAATGACAACAGCAGTAGCAACAACAATGTATGTTTATTATTTGCTACATTATTACTCATTGTTGCTAAAAAAAAAAAAATTAAAGATAAAAATTTGAAATCATAGCAAAAATTCTTAATGCCATGCTTTGTGCAGCAAGCCACGTTCGGCAACAATGTCAACTGCTGCCTTCTCAAGTCAACGCGAACTCAAGTCAAAGTGCAGGAATGCGAGCAACACACATCTAATTACATTACACTGCACTACGCTGCACTACACTACACTACACTATGCTACATTTTTATGCAAAGTGCAACAAGCCACAGCTGGCGGCAGTGCCGGGCCAGAGCTGTGCGGCAAACCGCATGACGCGGCATTTAGTCGTATATGAAAAATGAAAATACCTTACTCCGCTGAAGGCTGTAATTGATTTGGTCAAAAACCTTCAGCGTCTCGGCGCTGTGGAAGTGTTTACCTACGTCATGGTTTGTAGGTGTCAAGTGCATTTTCATAGGTGATTAGTGTGCGCGTGCGCCATGCGTCTCTCGGCGCGTTTGCGTGTGCGTCTGCCTCTGCATCTTGGTGGCCGCCTCCCGTTGCGTTCCCTGAAGAAAAATGCACAAAGTAGACGATGACGTTGATGGCCATGCGTTGACTTGTGGTGCCTTTAAATATTAATAAGACGTTTATTTGCCTATTTGGCGTGTAATGTGGTCAATTACTGTGGCCGCAGCATTTCTCGAGTGGCTCCTGTTGCGCACAGCATTGTTTTAGCGGTCGGCAACTAATTTTTGTGTTGTGGTTGTTGTTGTTATTGTTCAGGTCGCTGTTGTTACCGCTTACTCATGTCAAACATTATTAAGCCTGACCAAGTGCGTGGTCATAATGGCGAAAAAGTCATTATGAATTTGGTTCATGATCCATTTTTTAAGTTACGTGGCTGCCTACGAAGAGGAATCACGTTTTACATTTCAATGAACACATAGTAAGCAGTTCTTATAGCTATCAACATATGCAACATTTGTTAAGTTACTTATTAAAGCAAAACATATAAAAAAAAAGTTTATTTATATAATTACTTGTTTCCGCACCCAAGCAAATTCACAAGCACGAAACTTTACCGACAATCCAATAAAAAATTCGACATTAAGCAGCCCAAATCCCAACAAGCCCTTGGCACACTAATCACATCCTTATAGCATAAACAAAATCTTGCAATCATCTTCATTCATACGCACTCATTATTGCGCAAATGAAAGTAAGAAATGTCAACTGTGGCAAATTTGTTTATTTACTGCAAACAATGCGCAAGGACATGCAATTAACTGCAGCAGAAAATCAAAAAGTAAATAACGGCAGCAGACAATTCACGACGCCATGTTGTGTAACGCTGCACATGCCGCAGGATATTTTTGTTTTTTTTTTTTTTTTTTTAATGCACCGCTTAGTGTCGAACAAAGCGAGACTGCGCTGTGTTGTGTTACGATGCGCATGCGCAAAATTGCCAAAGTCCGGTAGCACACAGCACAAAAATCAACAAAGTTAAATCCGACAACGACAACTGGCAGTTGGACGTCCTGGGTCTGTCCATAAGTCGGCAGCTTCTTGTGTCCTTTATGACGTTGCACAAAACATGCGGTTGATTTTTTTGTCTTTGGCACTTTGCACACTGCAACCTTTTACTTTTTCTTTACTATGAGTTTCCTTTCTTTTATTTATTATACTTTTTTTTTTTTGCAATTATTCTGCAATTTCTTAGGTTTTCCATTGTTTGTGTGCAGAAAATGCAAGTATTTTCCTCAACTGCCAATAAAGATTATGGCTCATTGGCATGTTCATCTTTTGCTGCTTCATATTATTTTATTCAATTATCTTTATTCCTGCTTTTTTTGCACTGCTATTGTGCTGTGCATGTCTTGCTTAGCATGAAAGTGGAAATGTTTATACTGCCAACATAAAGCAACCGTGTGGCCAAGGATAAACACAATTAGAAGGTTTTCACAGACTAATTGGTTTCAATTATTACGCTTTTCTGCACATACACTGCAACGAAGACAGCATGGACATCAACTGACTGTCTAGCTTAACTATTCCTTTTATTTATTTTATTTTATTTTATTTATTTTTTTCTTTTTCTTTTTCTTGCGTTGTTAACTGCAGAAGTCTTAAACTGTTATGTGCAGATTGCGCAGCACATCCAAGTAGGCAAACAAACAACATGCGTTAATGTCTATTAAGCACTCAAATAAACAAATAAAAATGCAATCAATGAGTTTTATTACAGTCTTTTGTTTGCCTAACTGAATTTCATCTAACATATCAACATGTCTCAGACGGTTTGGCCTATAAGCAAAACATTTTGTTAGTACAAAACGCCGACATTTGTTGGCATCAAAGACTACACATAAGCAATGGCTCTGCAAATCAGCACAGCATGTCACAAACCTTGAGCTGCAGCAGCATGTTCTTGGAGCACAGCTTTTACTGTACTCACACATGCATCGACACATGAATATGTTTATGCTATGAGTAAAGCCCCTTCTCGCTTTGTGCTGTCGACTGCTGAGTATTAGAGACATGCTTCAAGTCGCTGTTGTTGATGTTGTTGTTGTTGTGGTGTGCGCATGTTAAGCATTTGTTGCTGCAACGCCCAGTGATCTTATTTTTTTTTTTGTTATTTGCCGTTTGCCGAAAACAATGTGTATGACCTATAATCAGTCAACAGACAACTTTGCTATAGTAATTTTTCTTTTCACATGATAACCTTCCGGTATGGCGTTCCGGCAACAAAAAAATGTTAAGGTCATGTTCATAAATCGAACAAACTACAAGTACAAGCAAACATATAATTATGATGTACTTACGTCAAATCAAAAACAAAGCCAAAAGAAACAAAAATCCATGTCTATTTAAAAGTTTTGCTTAGATGGGGCCGAAAATTTCATTTATTTCATTTGCTTGCATTATTACAAAGATCATTACAATATATGTACCATACATATGTAGCTTATTTACATTTGTAAATATTTCTTTTAATTATTATTACTTAATCATTATTAATTATTACTTATCAACATTTCTCAATTTAACTCATGTTGAGTGTCATAGCTTATGCTAATCATTTTTAACGGTGCCATTTCAATAATAGAACAAGCACAATATATATGTAAAATATATATATTGTATAGCACACAATATTTCTAATAGAATAATTAAATCAAAAAAAAAAAGAGAAAAATACACATATATAAATAAAACAAACAAAAAGATGGCATATGACTGCCAAGTGTCTGCTTCACACAATCTGTTCAGCGTTGCTACCCGTGCAATGCATTGAACGCCGCATAATCCCTGAACAATTATTAACCGCAATAATGAACATATTATGTAATATTTTTCTAACATTTAATAGACCCGTAGTTATTAAGTTCCCAGCCTATGAATTATGACAACAATTTTAATCATTTACATACAATAATGCCTGTGGCAACCTCTAGCAACCCTTAGGCCAAGCGGCAGGGCTGGTAAAAAAGGTGAAGGCAACAGCACCAGGCGAAACAGTTGCAATATGTCAACCACGCTCATTAAAATTAAACGAACCAACGCACAAAATGCGTGAGCCTAGAAAAGCAATACAACAACAACAGCAATAACAACGAAAACAACTCAGTAACTAAATAGACACAAAAAAGCCTTATTACCCAACAATCCACAATTCACTTCACGTGACATTGTCACATTGTCATAATTACGCTGAAGAGACAAATCGCATTGCCCCTCGCTGCTCGCCGGTCATCGCACAATGCACAACGCAGAAGGCACAAGGCACGTTGCATCTACCATGGTGGCACTGTGGCAGGGCGGCGAGCACACTCGCGCATCCTTTTCGACAGTTTAAGCGTTGTGTCAACGGCTTTCAAGTGTGATCCGTTTGGTAAATGTTTGGTATGAGTGAGTAAGTAAAATGCAGCGCGAACGAAACGATTTTTTAAGCCGCTCACTCTCCATCGTTATTTGCTTTTTATTGTTGTAGCTGTCAGTGTCGTCGCCGTAGCCACCAACCCAGTCCAAAGCAAACCAACCCAACCCAACCCAACCTAAGCCACCCCATCCCTTAGCCCATAAGCACAGCCCACATGAAGCTGACAAGCCAAACCAAGTCGATTCAAGTCGACTCAAGTCGAATCGAGTCGAGTCGAGTCAGAGACGCTTAATGCGATCCGTTAGATTGATTGCCGCCATATTCGCACACTTTCACTGCCCGCTTGCGTCATTTTTATACAATGTCACACTAATCCCCGCAACATGCCACACTCGCATCCATGCTGCATTGAGTCTATTAGAGCGATGCAAATGTTTTATAAAGTATTCAAGGGTACTTCAGAAATTAGTTCCCATGTAAGCGCTTAAATGCGAAATAAGTTTCTTTTTTTATGCACATGATTTTCGCTTCACTTTTTCTTCTTCTTCTTTTTCTTTAATCCCCTGCGAGCGTTTGTCGCGCTCATTGCTAGCTTTGCCTTCGGCTTTGACTGCTGCTGCTGTTCTTGTGGCTGTTGCTATTGTCATCACTTGCAATGTCAGAAATCATATGAATACTTTGTCAACAGTTCCTCGTCAGCACCACATCAGCACAATCAGCAGCATCAACGTCCTTGGCAGCAAGCCAACCAACTGACAATTCGTCGGCTGTGCTCTGTCCCATTACCGGATTACTCTAAAAATCCTTTCTGTGTGACAAAATTGTTGTTATTAAAAAAAAAAAAAAAAAAACAAATAACGTTTTCAATTTGTTTGCAGTGCTGCAAATTGATTTCTTTTTTCTTGTTGTTAATAAAATGTTAGAGTGGGATCTTTATCAATTTTTGAGTCAGTTATTGGTGGTTTATTGTCGCTGATAAAAATGTTGACATACTCACTTAAGATATCTGTAATGATCAGCATTTGTGTTTTTTTTTTTTTATTGAGTGATGAAACTTAAAAGGTACATATGGAACGAAAAAGTCGCAAATTTTGTGAATCTTCAGAAATTTCATTCAGATTATTAGTCCTTAAATGAGAGGCAAAAATTTTTTTACTAAAATGTCAAGATAAGATTTTTTAGACAAGTTTGAAATGACTGGTACATAAAATACGTTTTTCGAAGGTGTGGCATATTTTTTAGAAATGAAGTCCATATTGCCTTATGGAATAGTAAACCCTAATAAGAACCGCCTTAAATGTTCTATCTAACTTTTTCGGAAGGTAAACTAAATCGACGACAAATTTAAAGGATAAATGTAAAAATCAGCGTATCACTTGGAAAATGTTTATTGTCAAATAGATCATGTTTATTTTCAAGTTGTAAGTAAAATTTAAAAATTATTTGCTGCGACATTGATTGACTGCCTTTGAAGACGAGTTTAAATTACGTGTCATCATTATTGTCTATTAGCATACAAATTTTAAATTAGAAACAGAAAATCTAAATAAAAACGAAGCAAAGAAAATTCGCACAAAAACCATTTTGCCTAAAATAACTGTCGGTTATTGTTGTTATTGTTGATGTTGATGATGTAGATGATGAACAGTTTCACCCTCCACGCAAACAATTGCTAGCTCTATATTATGTAACAGACTAACACACACACGGTCTGGACGGACTTAATGCCGAAAAAAGATAATGGACTCATGGTAAATGGAAACAAGAATTTTTTGTGCCTTATGGCACTCTGACGAAATTGAAATCAATTCGCTGCTGTATCTGCGCATCCTTTGTGCCTGCGGCAGTGATGCGCATGCAATCTGCTTCGACTCCCTGCTTTGTTTGCTTTGCTCTGCTCGACTGTGGCTTTTCCTGAGGATATGATTTTGCACACGCATCCGCATGCGCGTTTCTACGCATGACGCAATGGTCTTTTACGCTGTGACTCGCTTCTTAATTGACCTCACAAAATATTAAATGCGAAGAAAATCAACTCAAGAATATTTCACTGGCAAAGCAAATGTGTAGTGTTGCACTAATTAAGCTGTCGCTGGCATTGAGCGCAGTACCCCAACTCCCGCTTAAGTACGAAACACCCTGACAGTGGTGCAGTTGCACTAGGAGTACACAAAAAGTTCGAAACTTTTCAACTTCCGGTCAATAAAGCAGGTGCACGATGATGTGTCACGCTGGCAAATGTGTCGTGACATCAGGTGCATCCTTAGTGGCCAAGTGGGTGGAGGGCACTATGCCTGCGCTGGGGTTGGCAGACACGATACAATGAAGCTATTATATTATTATGAACTATTGTGGACAAAACACAAAAGGCTAACAGTGTCACAGCACGCTAACAGCGCACAAATGAGCCTGGGAACACTCGTAAATATTATTGATTGTGCAATGCACGGCAGCATTGGCCAAACGCTAAAAAGTGAAGTGCACATAAAATCCAGCCGTGTCATCAAAGCTAGACTACTCGACCGGCAGAGTTGATTGCGAGCGTGAGCAATGACCCAGGCAGCCGATCATCATGCAACAAACTGCATAAACACCTTCAACGTTGAGGCCATATGTCAAAATAACAAGGTTTGGATCAACCCTAATTTACCCAACAGCGCACGGCGACAGCGACAGCGACAACGAATACAGCTTCATCGACAGCCTGCGGCAGGGTGCATTCCATAGCAGCAGCAATAGCCAGCAGACTGGAGTGTTTGGCAAACTCCGCACACTCGAAAATGTAACAAATCGACTTTGACAAAGCTTCGTCACAGCCGTGTCGCATATCGCATAACGCATAACGCATATGGCATTCGCATTTGCCTATGCAGCGGCAATAAAGTACGAAAATAGTAGAAACAACAGAAAATTAAGCGAAAACATTGCGAAATCTGACAAAGGGAGCATTTAATTTGGCTGCGCATGCTCAGTACACGCACTTGGCCCAGTCGAATGAAAAACCGCCACAGCCACTTAATCAAGAGTGGCACTTATCGCACCGCAGGCAGCGTCACTTTCGCTCGCTTGCTGGCTGCCTGGTTGCCTGGCTGGCTGGCTTGCCGGCTTGCTCCTCATACACATGCGTACACAGTTGACGCTCCCAGGATATTGAGCGCCTTAAAACAAAAAGGGTTGCAACATTTATTGGCAAACCAATTTTCGAGAGCTTTTGTTTGCTGAACGCCGTGAGTAAGCCACAAAGGATCAACAATGCTTCGAATTTATATACACTCAAGGCCCACTCCAGCCCAACAATACGCAAACCAACAACAAAAAACACACTAAGAGTAGCAAGTAGACGAGACGAATCCACGCTCCGGCAGTCAGTTTGTGTTGAAAATTATTTTTTCATACAGGCAACATTGTTTCAAATATCTCAAGTGGCCTTGCGATCGTTTGCAGTCGAACGCTGGCATTGGCATATGAAATAAGTTTAATTTGGAGTTTGACTGGGAATAGCAAACATAAAATTATTATTACAAATAAATATCAAATATTAAAATTAAATGGCGTGTTGAACTCGCTTTTGATAAATTACTTCCACTGCTGCGAAGTTTTTTGCGACTTAGATATTTCTCTAGAACACTTAATTCTTACAAAAGCTAGAGTTCGTAAACTATCCATGGCACTATCGACTCTACCGATAGTTTCGCACTATCACGTCTATCGATGGCAGAGTATTGATTTATATTAATATCGAATAACACCATTGTTTTAGTGATATTGTCATTTCTTCAAATGCGTTGGATTTTAACATCTTGGTAACATTGTTTATTAATTTCAAAGTAAAGCTTAAGAGTTAAGAGCCTATAACATATGCATTTCATATATAATTTTCATTTTATGTCGAAATTTGATGCAATAAAAAAGAAAGGATACCATCGATACTATCGATAATTAATAAACAAACTATTGTCCACTATCGATGTCCTTTAGTTAATCCTTTGTTAGTTCTTCATCTTCGCTTATATCGTACCCGGTTATAACGAACTTCTGTTTTACCCTGTCCCTTGACGTTCGTTATAAGCGAAAAGAATAAAATGTTTCCCCTTACAGCAACTTTTTGCCTTGTGCCTACACGGTGGTCCACACAGCTTTTGATTAGTGAAGCATCATGTAGGCTGCAATATTACATAAGCGTGTAACTTGCATGCACTTGGCGCAAATGCAAAACTCAGCTTAAGTGGCAGCCGTTAGCTGAAGATCGTATAACACTTGTTAACTGTCAACCGCACAAGAATTTCGCTTGAAAAATGCCAAGACGCTGTTCTATGCTACTCCATTGCTGCCTCGCACGGCGGCTGGCTTGGTGCAAGGGAAATCATGCGGGCAATTGGCAATTGGCAGTTGCTTGAGGTTAAACGCAAGATGCCATATTGTCTGCCGCATACATTGTTTCACATCCCGTACTCGTTTCGTTTCGTTTCGATTCGTTTTCTCACCTCCAGGCGGTCCACTCATCACAAGCGAAGACACTTATTGTGCGTTTAAGTCTGAGCTGGCAACAATAAAAAAGTGTAGAGATTTACTTCGACTTAGCAATTCTTGCGAGCTACTTAAAAAAAGCAAATAAAATGCCAGCAACGATGCCTTGACATATCCATATGCTCATGCGTACGAGTTTATTAAAAAAAAAAAAAAATACGAAAAAAAGAAAAACAAAAAGAAGCAAAAAGATCGTAAGTGCAAATCCTTGAGTATTAGCGTTGCAGCAATTGTCGCATGGTTCAATGATTTTGATTGCTAGGCGTTGTAGTGTGTTTGCGAGTGCGTGTGTGAGCGAGTGTGTGTGCCAGATACTCTACGCACGTCAACACGGGGGAAGTTACGCTGCGATGTTCGGCTGGCATTAGTTGCTATTAGGTCGAGGAGATACTTGAGCATCGCAGTTTCTAATTGCATTTGCACAGAGGTGAAGTAATTACGAAACGTTTATTTTGAAAGTTTGCGGTGAGTTCATTGTCGCCAGCTGTGTCTTAGATTTAGATTTTCATTTTTTCAAAACTCACTGTCACTGAGTTTCCCATGCATTACACGATTGGCTGCACTTTCTTGTTAGCACTCTCAATGTGCATAAATACATATTAAAAACTTAGATCTGTTATGTATGTTGCAGTTCTTTTAAATTAACATAATCGTACTTAAGGTTTTGAAAGAACCCAATACATTTTATGAACTTTGATCTCATATAGGGCAAGCGTTTCTGTAGTAAAACGACGTTGCGACAATAGTTTTTATATTAAAAGAAGCAATGTGCGAGCAAATTGCGATCTACAAAACTACAGTTTAGCTTGACAAAGCTAGACATTCGTTAGCACTATAGCCGCCATTTTGTGGCATTGCTGCCACACAACACACACCACACACACCGCCTGAACCGGCCGAACAATAGCTTTTTGTGTCCTATGAGCACACTGCCAAAGTATTCGTCTAAGCTCTTGGCTAAGGCTCTTGCGCACATTGTTTATCTAATGAGTCGCATAATGAATTGCATTGTTTATGGCCAAACGCCAAATTACCGCAGTTTAGGCAAACGGCACAAAAGCCATGACCATGGCCAGTGCACACGTCGGCTCGCTGTATGCAAAACTGTGTGCACACCAAGTGCATTGTGATGGCATCATTGGCTACACTTCAATGGAAAGACGTTTGCCCACTAAAGTAAGTTAAGCCGTGTGCAGGCGGCATTAGCAAACGGCCGAAGACGGCAAAGCTAGTCTTTGAACTGCCACTGAGCCGCAAGATCGGCTTAGAGACTGCCAGCGCATATGTAGATATACGCTCAATAGGCATATAAGCCATTATGCACACTGTATACTGTGAATGTTATCTGCCACGGCAGATATATAGAGAAAGTACGATCCGTTGATAAAGTGTGAGAGACAGAACACATACCAACGTACTACTTGCCTCGACTCGGAAGCGATACGACTCGGACTGTTTTCTTGACTTTTGCCGTTGGCAGCATTTCACAAACGAGTTTCAACTTATTGACCAGAGCAAACTCAACACTCCGGAGTCGACTGACTTCAGGTATATGCATGTGCATGGACATGGGCAGCTAAGCAACGGAAGCCAACGACGGCAGGATTAGGATGTTGGGAACGGTTGTTTTTGTTCGCCGACATGGCATGTATATACACATTTTGGCTTAAAGACGTGCACATTATATGCGAAAACAATGGCATGCGCACAATAGCCACCGTTGCAGTGTTAGGGACGAGGCAAGCAACGTACACGGATTAAGCCATTTAGCAAAAGGGTAATCCGAGCCATTAAAATCTATTTGCATACTCATATTTTTGTTTCACTAGGTAATTGCGAAAGGATTAGCAAGGAAATGAACCCAGCCCATTTGCCCAACGAATGCACTAATATGCACGGACGGACGGACGGACAGTTGTCTACGTTTGCGCTTACGAAGTGTTAGTGCACACATCCTAGTGCCTACTGTCTACGCCGCCGTCGCCATCGCCGTCGCTGCCGCCTGCACCTGCCGCGTACTTTTCAACGCTCGTGTTCGGCTTGTGAATTCTTGCCGTGCTCTAAGCGCATGCGCGTCTAGCAGCTAATCCCTGGGCAGACGACGCTTTACTTTGCTTACGCGAATTTCGTTAATCTTATGCGCGGCCCTCAATGAGCCTTTTGGGCTTATATAATCAATGAATTAAACGTGTTAGTGTAAATCCCGCTCACCGTCGACACTTGTTCGCAGGCAGTTAAGCTTTCCAAGAATTTCGCCTGACAATTGCTAATCCGCTACACTTCGCGTTTAACCGCGTACACACCTACCGCACCGACGAGTATTCGGCTACACGCACAATTGTGGTTGCCAGGTGATTAACGCAACCGACCGTCCCGAGCGGATCGAAGCTCGCGTGTTTGTGCAAAGTTAAATGCCTTTGGGGTCGATGTTTATGCAAACCCAAATGACTTTACTGCAGCGTTGAGCTGCTAAGCAACATTTTCGCTTTAAATGCGCACAAAGGTGTCAATCGTTATTGCTACAGTTACTTTTTTTTTTTTTTGCAAAAATTACATTTTTTCACTGCTAAATGAAATAAGTCAAATGCAGTTTGCAATGGTGACACAAAAAAGAAAAGAAAAAAAAAGAATCAAAATACGCCATTGATGACGGTGTGCTGCGGATTAAAGCCAGCCCAAGCAACAACAACAACACCATTCTTGCATATGCTACAATCTATACAAAATAATTTGTCAAAGGACAATGGCAATGACAATAACAACAACAACAAGCAACAACCATGAGTCTATTAAAAGTCTAAAGGCAGATAATAAAGGCCCATTAGGACTTAAAAGAGCTCAGCACAGCGCAACACAAAAAAAAAAGAAAAAAACATTTTTGCAGCAGTCGATCAAAAGCCGAGCAAAGCCGATCTATGCCAAGCCAATGTCAGCCAAGGCAAGCCAAGCCAAGCCGACCCAAGTTGCGCGCACCCAAAAGGCAATTTGAGCACTCACTTGCTGGCAGGCTGGATGCATGCTTCGTTGGTTGGTTGGTTGGTTGGTTCGTTGGTTCGTTGGTTAGTTGGTTGAATTTTCAGATTGATGGCTGAAAGGTTGATTGTTGGCTGTCTGACTCGCAGAGTGACTCGCAAACGCATCACCAACGGAGCATATTTAATTTTAAATCCCTGCAGGCAACTTTGGGCGCAATCGCGCGCAGTGGAAGGGTAGGTTTCATATATTCGTATATAGTGCAAGTCCTGGCACGTCCCGACGTACGTGCGTTTATTTACCTTAGCCTTCATTTCTAAACAATTCGCATGCGATATCGAAATGTATGCCAACGTTGCACATTCGCACAATGTTTATTCAGCCTTGGCTATGAAAATTCATTTAGGTCCTTTACGCGCACTCAGACTTAAATTTTCTTTTATTCTATGCCTTTGTGTGTATGTATGCGTTTTTTTTTGTTTTTTGGTATCTTTTGTGCTTGCAAGGATTCATCTCATTGCAATGTGCGCCGGCTAACTGCGGCATGAAGAAGTCACAAAAGTGATTTTCGCTTTTTAACTTTTCGAAATTTTTTAGTGTATACATATGCAGTCTGCCTTGCTTAGAGCAACAGCCTGGGGAGCGCATCGGCATACGCTTACAGAGCGATACATGTTCTTTTTTTCCATGATATTTCAGCCTTTTAATCCGCATCTTAGCTAACTGATGTGGAATGCTTATGCTGATTTGTAGATTTCATTTGAATTGGAAAAGGAATCTGCATAATTTGTTAGCTATTAGTGCCGGCATTGTGCGGAAGTTGCCATTTGTGCAGGCTTACCAAGTCGAATGGATTCGCTTCTGGCAGCTGCCTTGACCTTAGCTGCAAGCTAATGTCGCTGAGCATTGTCAAATTTAGTACTGGCTGCTAGTTTTGCATTTATGCCAGCTAACTCAGCGTTTGAAAATTTTGTAAGAAAGAGAAAAATTTGTAATTTAACGACTACATGGCTTTGCTCTTATACAACTCACTTAAGATATGAGTATATATTAGGTTAGGGAATAAGTTCGTAGTGTTTTTATAAAATTAATAAAATTCAAAAATTTTCACGCTACAAACTTATTCCCTAACCAAATACAATGATTGAGGTCCTCTAATCGCTTCTGTCTGATCTAAATTGTTAAAATACGACTGAAAATTACTCCATAGCAATTATTTCCTACTTCCAGAGTGTCAAATGATGAAATGAAACACTGTATTTATATTTAGAGTTTTTTATTTTTTTATCATTCGAGTTTCCCCAATTGACAAATGCACTTCTGCCGTCGGTGGTGGTAAAATCACAGGAAAATAATAAAACAGCGTTTAATTGTTTGTTATTTGTTCTTTACAATAAAATTTTTTATTTCTCATTAACCGATCGGTTAACTGTGATCTTCAAAATATATATTTTCAATGTAGAGCTAATGAATTACTACAATTATATAACAAGAAATCGCAACTTAAGCGAAAATTTTATTTTTCTAAGGCAAGCTAACTACATAATACCTTACACTATGTTAAACGTCTCACTGCAGCATATTGTCCGGCTGTTTGTCTGTCAATTACAATATTTTTTTTTTAGTGGGGGTCAGATACTAACACAGTTCCCAGCACTGATGATCGCTTCCCCACGAACTAAGACACTTTGAGTGCACAAATTTCAATTACCAAGGATAACAAACTTCCGGCGGCTATATGCAAGTGACCAAATATTAAAATTAAATTTTCCTCTGACTATACATATCTGAGATGAGCCGCACTATGGTGATTTCACCGATGGTTTTGCGGAAGAACAATTCCTCGATTGTGAAACTTGAGACTTTCTGCATATGCGAGAGTACGCTCAGTAGCGTCTGGAAGCGCAACGGCTGGCCAGGATGCGTGCGCAGGATGTACGAGTGAAGCGCATTACGTGCCTCATCGTGCATCGCAGCTACTTTGTTCGCCTCAATAAGGCCGCGTGACTCCGCCGAGCCGCTGGAGTTGGGACTACCGCTGCCAGTCAGCAAGGATGTATTCGCCAAATCCTCGTTCGATCCAGTTGTGACTGGTGATTTGCGGAAGAGCGCAATCGCACGAAGACACTCGTACTCGTTGCTGTCGATGTTCAGGTGACACAACTGGTTAAGCACCTCCTGGAATCTGTGCACCTCGCGGCCCACCATGCAGACGATCTCACGATTCGAGTTCTCAGCCTCGTAGACGAACAGCAACTGTGCGAAGTTAATGGGCATGAGGTATTGTGCCATGGCCAGCATGAAGAACTCCTTCCACGATTCCTCCAGCAATTGCAATTGATCGGACATGGGTAGTTCGGTGAATGCGCGCACGCTCTTAATCCAATTGACGTTCTTGAAGAGGTGTTCCGCCGCAGTCTCCTTAATGTGCTCAGCAGCCATGAGTGGCGGCGTTGGGGGCAACGCACGCGTGGCCAACGCATTCATGTACGCTGCGGAGGGTGCAAAGAAACCGGCATGACTCGCATGATGTTGCATCCGCGATACAGAGAGATCTAAGACGGCGGTTGGGGTTTGGAATGCTGCGCTCAACGCTGCATGTGCATGTGGATGTTGTACGCCCGGTATGGGCATGGGTATGCTATGGAAACCGTTAAGCGTAGCTGTGTTTAACAGCATTTCCGGCGGAATTTGTGGCATTTCGGCGCTGCCCATTATCGCGTCTTTGTACATAGCCATGTGTCGCCTAAGAGTGGAATTGCGCGGCCCTCGTTCGTGTTGCACTGCATCCTTGTTCATGCCCACCTCGAAACATTTGCGCAGCCTGCACGCTCGGCACTGATTTCTGTGTGTCTTGTCGACGACGCAGAGCCCTTGTTTCTGTGATTTGCAGACATACTGTCGGGAGCGCCGTATGGAGCGCTTAAAGAAACCGGCACAGCCATCGCAGGCATAGATGCCATAATGTTTGCCCGAACTGTGATCCCTACAAACTTTGCACGGCACATGGTAAAGTATTCGACCTGAAGTTTAGAGTGTGGCAGAAGTTTAATTATTAGTTTGCTTCACTGCACCATTGCAGAGAGTTGGCACAGCGAGTGGCGTTCATATTGGCCACGCCCCATAATGTGCCAAGGCAGCGGGAACTACACCTAGTTGCACTTACTCGATGCTGCTGGCGATAATCTGACTGAATTGTATTTCTGATCCACAATATCCGGGGATCCTTCCGTTGATTGCATTTCGGCTTGCGGCGCAATCTTGATGGCTTGCGGGTGTTAACTGCGGGTATGCAACTTAAACGTGTCTCAATTTGTGCGATTTTCTAAGTGTTTTTTTTTTTATTTTTATTTTTCTTATTTCTATTTTTGTTGTTGTTTGTTGAACTTTATATTTGTTTAATAAATTAAAGTTCTCGCTTTTCGTTTTTCTTGCTTCACTTATAACTTTTAGAACCGTCGACGACTTCACTCGTTGAGATCACGTTTTCTTATGCGAGATACACACCACCAAGCGCGGGTTTTAATAGTCCTGGCCGAAACTGCCTCATTCAAGTCCATTCATCAAACAGTCGATCACCCTTAGGTAGCAGCGTCGACGTTTATTGGTTGTTTATGACATGTGCGACAGGGTTGGAAACTCTACTGAGCTCACTCTAACGTAGTATTGTTTGATCCTGCGGCTGTCTGAGCGTTTGTCGGTCCGTCCGTCTTTGCGTAGCAAAGTCTGACTGCCAGCCATTGCGAATAGTTGGTTTTCATTGAGCTCATTCTGAATTTGTCGCTCAGAGTTTTGGTTTTGGCTTGCTCTCCGTTGATGCTACCTGAACGTTCGAATATTGAACATCATAATCATAGTCCTTCCTCTTGACGGTCATTGTGTGGCTAGCATTTTTTAGCACTGCCATTATTGCCACTATTTTTGATTATTTTCAAAGTACTTCTTTTTCTTCTTTTTCTTTTTTTTTTGGCTGTTGTACCTGTTCGTGTGTACTGTCTCTGTCATGTCTTTAACTATGCAAATTTCGATTCTTTGTGTAAGAATCTACAGGCAAACAAACTCCATTTAGTTTTTTATTTATTAATCCATATTGTATCAAAATGCTGTTATAAATCGACATTACTATACGCGGAATTCGCTTTTTATGAATGAAACTGGGAATCCCACTCCAATCAGCTTGATGCCAGACATTCTTAGAATTATCTCAACAAAATATGTTTTCAAAGGCCATGAACAAGTGACATCTGCTGCATGTTATAGTAACATATTCGGTAGCCTACTAGGTACAGAATTCCTCAAATGGTAAGCTCCGAAAAAGCTTAACTTTGGATCAAAAACCATGAAAGAGAGGAGGTGGATTCCAAGTCAGGATTGGCGGCTTAGTCTTCTTTAAACGGCACATTCAAAGGATTCTATGGAAGGAGGAGAAGGCTTCACTTTTTAGAAGTACACAACAACGGTAACTTGCAGCATTAAGTTGAATTTCTTTTTGATCATAAGTGTGGCAGTAGATACGTCTCCGGAGAGGCCATAGGTTTCGTACAACATTTTATAATAAAATAAAGCTTCTCCTTAGTTCACATTTTCAGAGAAATCACTTGTCCAAATATTGTATAAATATGCTACTCAGTTAAATGAGAATATGCTAAAACTTCTCTAAACTTTTTGATTCCATCGGCGAAAGGCATTTTAAGCCGAAACCAAAATTGTAATATGCATTATCGTTATCTTTCGAAAACAATTCATAATAAAAGAACAGTTTCAAAATATTTCCTTTGCTAAAGTATGTTTGTATAACCTTGCACTAGCTAGTCCTTATTATATGTCCTTACGAATCACCCGGATTTAAATTAGCTAATCCGTGTTGCTTAATGCGCTACTCAATGTTGTATGGTTGTGTGCCTTTTGAATAGCTGGATTAAATTAAACTCAAGTGGCATAACAATCTGAAACCGATCTTTACCTGCACATATGTGTATGCTGCCTAATCCATCGAACGCGTTGCACGCAACGTCTTGCCCAGCTCAATGCAGGGCAGACTGCAAGTACGACTTGGGCAAAAGCTTTGGCTCTGAAGTGTGGAAAGTGGAACAACAAAAGACTACGACACTTTGTATGCCCGAATTAGCCGATTCAGATGAATTTTGCATTAATCCTGAGTGTAAGTCTGATATTTTAGAGACCCATTGTCCAACGAATGCCCAGCATGATTAACGCGATGACGTGGGAACATGCAAAATGCACACAAGTAACAAATGTGCGTATCTGCTGCTGGCCACTGTCGAAATGACAAAAAGTGCTGCAGCAATTATATGTATATGTATATTTCGCTTCGTATTACACACAGCGTAATGTGATCAATAAAGTGTAGCGCACCGCTTGATACGTGCAGCAGAGAAGGGTCCTGCATTCCAATTAGAATTCAACGCAGCCAACAACTGAAACTGCCACATGAGCAACCCCTGTGCGCATGATTACGCTGCATGAGCTCACGAGCTCAACTAAGGGGATGTTGTCGTTGATGCTTTCGCTTCGGCGTAGGTGGTTGGGTGTTACCAAGGATGCTTGCTCAATTCGGAATGGCTTCAGGTGTGCTGCATGGGAATTTTGAGTTCGCTGATCGCGTGTGTTGCAATGCTTATGCTGCGCGGCATCATTACAGTTGCTGCTGCAGCTAGCAATGGGTGTTAATTTTTTTTTTTTTTTTGATAGAATTGATCCAGATGACATGACATTTTAATTTTTTTGTTTAGCTTGGTTTGGTTTGCATTGTATTGTCCAGACGGGTCCAGTTGATCGTGGGAACTCATGAATATGCACATGATAATTATCTGACTGATGAGTATTTCTCTGCTTATGCAGATGCTGCCGTTACTAACTTTCCCATAGTCAATTTCTAGTTATTTTCTTTTTGAAAAAAAAAATTGTTTCAAATCCTTAATGAATCGACAGTCACTTTATTTACGGTATAAAAGTTTAAATTTTCGTTTGTACACAAATTTTCAAATAGGAAAAAACTATTCACCAAGCATAGTTAATTTTAAATTTAATTATTATATAAATTATCAAAGCTCTTAAAATTCTAAACTCAATTTCCCTTTCTTGTGTTGCCATTTCACTTATGTATCTTTATTCTAAACCTACAAAGTTATTTCCACCGTTTTACCTTTATTAGACTAATAAATCCTGGCGTTACTTGCGGTTTGGTCCATTTACAACTGTTTATATTGCCTTTTTGTGGTTATAGTAAAAGGTAACAAAAATCAGACATGCAGTCAACAGGTCAGTTATCAGTGAAATGGAAAAACCCACGCGAATTCATTGAGAAAAGTCCAAGTTCACATTCTTATCAATGAAACGCTGAAGTCAACAATGACACGTGCATTGCAGCGAGAGTATGCAAACGAGAGCAGCCATAAAGAATTCATTTCTTAAAAAAAAAGGAAGAAGGAACAAGACTTGCAGTAGGTAGGTAACTGACTGTGCGTACGTTTTTGTTGTTTTGGTAAACGATTTCTTTTTTTTATGAATGAATGCAGACTCATCCGAGGGTTTTCCCAAATAACTTTTTAGCAAGTTTCTTAGGTTTGCTACTTATGAATGAATTTCGAAAGGGATAAGCACGCAAAAAACCCATATTGACCGGACAACATGACATAGTAAAATAAAAAATATGTAGCAGAACGTATGTACATACATACATATATACGATTGTGTTGTGCTAGTAAAAAAAAGAAATTGTGAGAAAAATAATGAACTGCACAAAGCGAAATGGAAAAGTAGTTGTGGCTATCATAATAGTGTTGGCAAAGTGTTTAGCACCTTTTGTTTCTGAAGCATCTGCGCATGTGGCTATTCGAGCCGACAAGGTGAGACGGCGCGCATGCGCGTCGACTTTTGTGCCAGTAATTCACATGCTTAAGACTGCGTCTACCTTTAACCTTAGGCAATCAAGTTAAGCTACGGCAACAGGCGAAAGGGTTAAACGTTCGCCACCATAAAAATCAATAAACATAAATGTTTACTGCACGGGCCATTGTCGTTCGTGTTATTGTAGTGCGGGCGACGACGCATTGTGACAAGACGTCGCCAAAGACTAATTGCCATGACCAAACAAAGACAATAGCAACAATAATAACAACAGAAATATGGTAGCATGTTGAATTTGTGTAACAAGATCGAACGGGTTAAGAATTTTGGAAATTTTGGACATTTGGCTGCGCGTTAACCTTATTGAGCAAAATGATCTTTATTCATGGTCTTTGGTTAGTTTTGTTTCCTTTCTTTGAAGAAGTTATAAAGTGTTTGGTTTCCCTTCAGTCCGAGGCACTACACGTTGTCTGCAGACATATTGTGGGAAATCCCACATTTGTCATTAGCAATGTCTAAATAAAGCAGCTACTTTAAAAGAGTTTTTTGTACTTTTTGTAGAAAAAATGCAAAATAAAAAATCAGTAGTGTCTGTGCCTTCATTAATTATCCTATTATAGAAGTAACAACATCATCGTCGGGTTACACCAACCCTGAACCGACGCAAAAACTGAATATATTTTTTTGTTGCTTTAATATTTTGTATTCATTATGTAAGGATATCTCAAGAAAAAAAAGTGTTTTTTTTGTAAAAGCCATTTTACGGCCGATCGTTCCTATAGCATCTGTATGTTATAGTACACCGATATTAATCATATTTGGGAATATGATTTGGGTTTACCTAGAATCATTAAATCCAAAATTTGGTAACGATATCTTAATAAACAAAAAAGTTTTTCTCAGTAAATGTTGTTTTTCGGCTAATCGTTCCTATGGCAGCTATATGTTATACGAAACCGATATTTATCATATTCAGGAATACGATTGAAGATTACTTAGAATCATTAAATTCAAAATTTAGTAAGGATATCTTAATAAACAAAAAAGTTTTTCTCGGTAAATGTTGTTTTTCTGCCGATCGTTCCTATGACAGCTATATGATATAGTAAACCGACATATAAATGATTGAAATATGTAATTGGAAATGAGCTAAAACTATTAAATCCAAAAGTTGGTAACGATATCTTGAAAAACAAAAGGGTTTGGTCACTAAATGTGGGTTTTTGGCCGATCGTTCCTATGGCAGCTATATGTTATAGGTCGAATATCGAAAACACAAAATAAACCCGTTATGCCTATAGATTAGGAAAGTATTCGTTCCAAATTCGGTGGTTGTAGGTCTAACCGTTTCCGAGATCCGTATGTTCATACGGACAGACGGACAAACAGACAGACATGGCTAGATAGACTTGAATTTCGATGCTGATCGGGTATATACATATATACTTTGTGGGGTCTTCCACGCTTCTTTCTGCCTGTTACATACATTTGCACAACTTTAATATACCCTTTGCCATTTTTTGGTACAGGGTATGAAAAGAAAACCTCTTGCGTTGTTGTGTAATGCCGCTGCACTCAAAGGTCAATGCACCGCGCCGCGTACTTTAACCTACGACAGCACACCACAAGCGATGGGAAAGCAATTCATAAGCAGTCATTGATTGTCGCTCCCAACTAGGATATAAGCCTGATTGCAATTGTATAGCCTTGGCCTTATCAATTTACTCTTAAGCACAACGCAGGGGCATCGGCATTGAAGTGCAGCACCTGATGCTTTAACTTTACATCAATTGATTTCACTCCAGTTGCCACATAAGCATCCATTACATAAACGCCAAACAATTAAAAGGAAAACAAGTGAACCACAGACGCAATCATGCGGGGATTTTTTCTAAATTTTCCTTTTTTTTTATCTTAAAAATTTCTCAAGCAAAATTATATAAAGATTTTTATTGTAAAATGAGCACACAATTAACTTCCACGAAATTTCATTTTCTAAGCGTTATTCATAAGAGTAAAGGGTAGACAGCATAGATAAAGGATTTAACAGAAATTGTGCAAAAGATTTGTTCTCTCTAGTTATAACTGAATAGTTTTATTGGCATTTAATGCGAACAAGTGGGCAATCGTATCGCGTATCGATCGCTGCTGCCAAACCAAATGAAATTCTAAGCCACAAAACCCTCATCATCGCGCAGAACACACTGGCAGACATGTACACGAGTATAGCGACATATAGAAAGCGTAGAAATGCTTATCAGCGCATGAATCATGCGTGGAACAATACAAATTTCTACTGCTGCACTACCATAGGAGCTCAATGCTTGTCAACATCAGTATGCGCTAATCAAGATCGTAGCCGCGTTTAACGCACTCAGACGGTGCGGGTGAACCTCGACAATATGCAAATGTATATAAATTCAAATCATTTTAATTTAATAAATTTACGAATTATGCGCGGACATGATGTGAGTTGAAAAAGCACCTACGTTTATCCTTTGCTAACTACGCATGCGTCTAACCCAACTATTTCGTCTGAATCGACTGCTTTGGCTGACTCGACTTGCGTCATTGCATGACTGACGGCATTTTGATTTTTCAACGCATATCGTATGACAACTTCGTGGGAAGCACGCTCGGCGCTCGTCATCCATACATGAGACATAAGTATATAAAGATTAAAGATGTACAAGATCAGCGCAAGATCAGTAGGGTAAGTCCAAGTTCGAGCCCAAGCGCAAGTATGAAAACCCTCAAAATACTTATAACAAAAGACGAGCAAATAAAGAAATGTGCGCATGTTGCATGCAAAGGCCCAATAACTCAAACTCAGCCTATAAGGCAACAACAAAAATGCAATGCGATCGTATGTCCTTTTCATGTTTGATATGCGGCAAAATACGCGTCTGCTTATATTACATTCGTACACATTCGTATGCCATCTTGCCCTAAAAGGTACAAATGAGCAGAAAATTAACGAAATAAAAGCAAAAAGCAAGAGGAGCGACAGGTTCTGCAATGCCTGAGTACAAGGATACCTATGATGAGGTATGAGTAGGCCATGTCAGTGCTCGCTTGCATTAGTTATGCCTATGGAGGCATTCAAAGGAATTTCTGACAAATCAGTTGCTGTCCTTGCTTACTTGGAACGCACACTTCGTGTCTTTGTGCGGGTTAAATAACCAACTCCTTCTGCTGCCTGCACATGCTCGCATATGCGTCTGGCATTTCTGTCACTTTGTCATAGGGAGTTGACAGTTTCTGCTCGCTCGATTGACACTTGCAGATTATCAAAGTGTTGAGTTTTTAAACATTTTTCTTGCTAATTGCTTTCAACAATCTGCAATGCTCCATATACGCATGCGGGCATCGTTCATTCGTACTGTCATGACGCTCAAGTGGTCATGATTTGCAATTTTTTCGTCTTTCGTTTTTGGTTTTGGTTTTTCGTTTATTTTTTTATGAATTAACTTTTCCAGTTGATTCATGACTTTGGCTATTTTAGTCGCCGCTTCCGGTATCTGCAGTTTTAGAGAAAACGGATTCAGGGAATTCAGAAAGTCATGTAAAATCACAAATAGAACAAACATTTGGGATTAGGCCTATTTGGGCGCGTGAAGTGTGCAAGTACCTCTGACCAGCTGCCAACCGGCCTAATATTTTTCAAGCAAATGCTCTATTTATGTATTACATTATTATAGACAACCAAGAGAAGGAAGAGCGAGAGAGAAGAACCTGATTTAAACTAATGATAATAGAAAGTTAGCATGGAAGTGTTTTGAATGTCTTTAAGTCCAGCACTTTAAGTTAAACTTCCTTTAGTTCCCTAAACCTAACAGCCGTTTCCTAGAATTCCAGCATGTAAATTGAATAAGTCATCAAATTTACCAACGCCCTGCCAAGTCAAATGCCGCCAAATGATTTCTTTCCCGCGAAAATCATTCCACATTAGTTTTGGCGCTTTAATTATGCAAATTATTAAACTTTTGCTTTTTATGCCAAAAAAGAAAAAAAACGCCGGAAATCAAAAAAACTCTGCGACAGCTTCCGCTCAAACCAGAAATGAACAACAACAATTGCCAGCCCCTACATATACTATAGAATGGAAAAAGTTCATAAAAGCAAAAAGCATGTCAACCAGAAAAGTGCAAAACATGAAATCCCCCGAACGCAACAGGAAGCGACTAAAAGAAATCACGTCAGAATGTAGATGAGCAAGAGCAGTGAATTCGAGAATGGAACCCAGGAAATGAACTATTAGATAATGCAACAACAAGAGCAACTACAACACAATCATCTAAATGCGCAAATACACAAACAACAAATCTACAATGAATTGAATTGAATTTAGAAGAATCGTGTAGAATTGAATCAACAGCGAGAAACAGATAAGCGATCTGATCTTCAGAAATCATGTGAATTTCTATTGCACACCGACAAACATGAAATTAAAGTGCTCAGATATCAAGGAACGACCCAAATTACGCAAAGTAGAACACGCCCGACAAGATGACTGCGATGACGATGATGACTACTATGACGACGACGAGGACACATTGTCAAGGCAGTAAGCTGAGCAACTTTTGCCGACAGATAGACAGACAGACAGACAGACAAGACAAGAAAGGCGGAGTAGTTAGAAAGAGAGACAATCGACAGATCACGGAGTCGCATTCGTTCCCAGCGCTTTGTGCTGCATATGCTGCACGTGCAAATCGTTTGAAGGATATGCGTATTCACTAAGGCGAAGGCAACGCGATGGGTTTCGTATTTGCTACGAGTTACGGTAGAAAGAAGCAACCGAATAACCAAGCAGCCATCGGACAGACTCACAGGCGGACAGCCAAGAGCGGGCACACCTCCAAGCTATGCGCAAGGCCTGTTAACCTGATACCTCGTTCGTCTCCGCTTTCAAGTTCACTCGACTCAGATGCGAATTCACAATTGTCTTGGCTTTGCTTGGCATGGCTGGGATGCGGCTTTCTGCTGTAGAAGTGCGAAGCGACTGCAGAGGAAACAAGTGATGAAGTCGTTGCTTTCATTTCCATTTATTGTCCTGTTTGTACTGATGACGATTGTTGCTGTTGTTGTTTTTGTTGTTCCTATACTGTGCTGTGGATTCAGCACTGAGTATGTGCATAATCGTACTTGGCTGTTGTAGTGCCCTGCTTATGCAAGACGTCCATTGTTCACCGTCTTTGCCTGCCAAAATGACGCATAACATAACTTAAGGACTTTTTGTTTGCCTTTTTTAGAATTGATCTTGCATGCTTCTTATAGTCGGAATAAGTGTATTGTTTATGTGATTATGTGTTTTTTTTTTTTAGTTTTTCTTACTGTATTTGCCTTTTGTTTTTTTACGTAGAAACAAATTTCGTTTATTTTGCACTTAGTCAGTTTCCCTTTGTCATAAGTTGAGGATGTCCTGTTGCTACTTGCGTTTTGGTTTGCGCTGTTGTCCATTCTGATTCTGTATTTGTTTTTCGTTCTCTTCTGCCTTAAATGAAATCTCTGTATGCTGATCTAGTTGGCTTACAGTAGGTAAATGCTCATAGAAGATTATGTCATCGGTTCTTAGTTGATGAGTTTATGCGATATGCCAACGTTTTGTGTCACATTTCTCACGCCTTGGCTTGGTTCCAGCGAGTTACGTAGGATTTTGAGCTGTGGCTGTGCTCGATTGCTGCACGAGATATACATTATTTTTGCACCTTTCCTGTGCAATTTTTCACAATTTCATTGGCTGATATTATCTGGAACTGCTTCAGAGGGCCAAGTGTTGGTATTAGAAAAAATAGCAAATTTAAAGCTTTAAGCCTTAGGTAACTATTTGGCTGATATCATTAACAATTTACAAATTATATGTTATTAAGTTCAGGAATGAGATGATGGTTTCTAAAGTTGCAACTTTTCCTTTAATAGCTAATGACTTCAGTTTTTGTTAAAACCAGTAAAACTCAGCGGCTGCTCAGCTACATGATTACATTTCAGACTTATATGTACTGGCAAAGCTAATAAAATAGATTATAAATAAATAGTACAACTCATTTTTTATTAACAAACGTTTGACCTGGGTTAACAAAGCAAACCGAAGTTTAAACAGATTTTTAAATGTATTTAAGCCTGCCCAAAGTATTATAGAATAATCGGAGTAGGCATTAATATATAAACGACATATATTAAATCAAAAACCACTTCTTCGAAATTGCACTTTGGATCTGTGTAACGAAAATTTTGATTATGTCGCAAAATTCTTTAAGAACCACAAAATTTGCGCAGCTGAAAGGTAAGAAATGCAGGCAAAATGTGAAAAGAAAGCTATTGAATAAGCTGTCGAAGAACAGACGTCAGCAAGACAGCAACATGTTAACATACGAGGGTACGCCAAGCCAGCTTAATGTTAAAAAAACGGCACTCGATGATATAGCTTATCATCCAGACATCGACAGTATCAGTGATGATAATAGTTACAATGATCATGATAATTGTCAAACAATCGCAAGAAAAGCTGACGAACAATTTCTCGTAACGTTGACAAACAGAAACCATTTAATTTTGTTAAAAGCGTTGCAGGAAATTGGCGGCACAGCTACGGCACTGGAGCTCATCGACTATATCGTGCGTGTGACATTTGTGGAGCCAAAGGCCATTATCCGAATTGTCTATGCTACACTACGTGATGCCGAGCAACATGGTTTGCTGTACCAGGCGCATAAGCGCTACCATGTCAACTATAATTGTCTGTATAAAAAATATCCTGCGTTATTCTTTGAGCTCAATCAATTCGAGTGTGTGGCTATATTGTGTGCTGTTAGCACGGAATCAAACACGACGTCGAAGCTGCTCAGGCCTAGAAAATGTCACAGAAAGCAATTGCGTTGCTGGAAAAAACCAACAGCTACGCGTGGTGCAACGTCACAAGGAATTTGGCTTTGAGGGCAGTGATTAATGCAATAATTATTTGCATGTTGCTAGCCCAAATTTTTTATTTTAGTTTTTTTTTTTATTTTTGGTCATACAAAAATTTTTTGTCATTTAATTCATTAAAAATTGCATTAGCAAAGTTTTAGCTTTAAAACAATATAATTTATTTAATAATTTAAAGTAACTGCCAAACTAAGATTTTACAACACTAAGTATGGCAACGACAATTGCAGATCAGCAACATAACAGACCGTCTCTGCAACTCTGCAATGTAGTTTTGTAACAAGCAGCTTTGAACCATACTTGCTTGCTGCGAAACAGACGCTTCATTTTGAAAACATTTTGAATACCTGAAAACAAAATTTATGAAAAACAGGAAGTAAAAGAAACTTTCTTTCAATGCCACATTAAGAAAGCAAAGTTTGCACAATAGAAGTTGTTGTGAGGTTATGTGGGTTAGTAAATTATTTGTTTGTATTTTTTTTTATTTAATATAATATCCATAAAACAATTACATGCTTGTAAAATTAATCACTTTGTTGAAACATTTATTTATTAAATTCATTTTTTTTTTTTGTTTTTGAAAGCTTCATGCTTTTTTTAGTTACAATGAATGCTTTGCTCCGCTTTGACATTCATGTACTGATGATACATATATAAGTTAACACATAACATTAAGTTTGTTTGTTTATGCATTCTGTAATATTTTACACCATTTAAAATATACACACATATTTTATATACCTTAAATTCCAACGATTACACATATACATACATATATATAGCGTATATTTGCATATACATATGTAGCGAGTTTCTTTTATACATATACATATATAATTGAAGTTTTGTTTATAAGTTAATTAATTATATACTCTTGTTAGTATATAAATTTAATTGCACACACCTGTTTCTTGTTTATATTTTTTTTTAATAATTTTTTTTTCGTTTTTTTTTTTCGATTTTGATTCGATTTTGCGTTGCTAAAAAATGAAATTTTAAAAAAGAAATGAATGAAAACAAACTGCAGGCTGGCACTCACATCGGCAACTAAAAAAGTCTTTACGAAAATATATTTTCATATAATATATATAAATATTTGTGGTTGTTTGTAAAGTTTAATTTATATTTGGTTTATATATTTTTTTCTTTAATACTTTTGCGGTCACAATGTAAGTTGCTATTTTTGTATACAAAATTTCAGCATTCACAAAGCTTGGAACGCCACGTCCTCTGCCCTATTATTCACAAATACGGCACACCACACGACGTTGCAAGCCTCGGACTGCTTGTTGCGTGCACGACTAGCCAATGCCTTAGCGGCGACCCAGACCAAAGCCATATCTGTTTGGAAAACGTCGTTCCACCTCATCGGGCTGCCGTTTGCCTAGACCAAAGCTGTAAGGCCGATTGCGTTTCTCGTCTACAAACACAAATAAAAACAAATAATGGCTTTCAAGATATAAAACTTTGAAGACCTCACCACCCATATAGGCCGCACCGTTATAATTGTTGTCATTGTAGCGTTCATATTCATTGGCTTCGTACGGTGGCTCATCCTCGTAGTCGCCGCGTTTGCCCAACCCAAAGGAATACGGCTGCGAGCGCTTGCCCAGACCGAAATTGTAAACCGGCAGCCGTTTCATGCCGGCGCCGCCATTCGTGTACATGTAGGCGCGTCGTCCCAGACCGAAGGCATAGCGCTCAACGCGTTTATCATAGTTGCTGTTGCTGTTGTCGGCCAATGTGTTGCCGCCGTCATCTGTTTCACCCGAGAGCAGCGTATTCTGATGACTGCCATGTCCGGCATTTGCATTGCCAACTCCGCCATCTGCGTAAGCGGGCGCCGAACGCACAAAGCTCAGACACAGCGCAGTCAGGAGCAGTAAGAAGCTGTACAGTTTGTACATTGCTTGGAATTCGATGCTCTGCGTACTAATGTTGCTTCTGATGCTGGGGCAGTGGCGCTAAGGAGGAGACATAAAGAAAAAAAAATACAAGTAAATGTCAAATTAATTAAGGCATGTTCATGTTAACTGACAAGTAAAACGGCAAGTGCAAATGGTAAGTGGAGCACAGTCTGCAAGTATTTTTTAAAAAACGTTCAAGGAACTTCCACTGTAACGCACTGACTGCGAGTTGCGTGAGTTGCATAATGACAAATTCAGCTTAAAGCCAAGATATGCCTTTTAATTGCTACATTCAAATGTCGTATGTCAAAGGGTTACTAAGAGAAGCCTCTATTGCTATCACTTGCTGATGTTGCGACTGGCGATGCTGCAAAAGTTCCTTATTTAAAACCATTGAAACCTTTCCGTTTATCAATCAATATGCAATTCGCGTAGCCATTTGCAAACGAATGTTTGGTTTACTCAAGCGTTTTGTTATATCTTCTTAGAAACTAATTTCTTATGCAAACCCTTCGATGGCTATTGGCTATGTGAAATTATATTTAACTGCCACTTAAGCTGCTGTTTAACTTTTTAGCTGCAGCATAAGCAAACCGGCCTTATAACAACACGTCCGCCTGTGCTCCTTCTCCGTATGGCTGCTTGGCGCAGCAGTTGCTCTCGACGTTTGAGTTGTTGTGTGCGAGTGACGTCGCCGTCGCTTAAGGTAATTTCCAGCTTTTGCTGTCAAAAGATACTATTTTACGGCATGACAAACTGCCTGCGTTCCATGTTCAATGAGCGTTCCTTTGTTTTTTTCTTTGCTTGCTTTTCTGCTTCTGTTTGCTGTTTGTTGTCATTGTTGTAGTTGTTTTTGCATTTCTAGCTGTCGCTTGCGCGCGATTATTACACTTTAGCATGAAAAGCGTAAAAAAACGCATGGAATTTCTTTCATCCACACAAAAAGTGTCAACATTTACAAATTTCAATGTGCAAATGCCAACTGGCAACTCTTAAAGGAGCTGGGTTGGCCACGGCATGACGCAAAGGAATTTGCACGCTCTGCAGCAGAGTGGGTTAGCGCCACACAGCAGCTGCTTGGCATGCCAAGCTTTAACTCAACTTAGCTAACTAAGCGTATCGACCTTAAATGCAATAATTTTTGAAATCCCCACTCCCGCCGCCTAAGTACTAACTGAGACAAAAAGACAAGCGCTGCTCGTCGTGGGCGTCTGCGGCTTTCTTGCTGGCAAAACCTGCTTACTACGCAGCCATTGTGCGCGGCATTAAACTCATAAAAGATAATTGGCTGCAAGTGCTAAATTATCCAGAATACTTGGTTTTGCTTGAAATTAAGAGCTGCCGGCGGAAAATTCCGCTGAGGTCAGCATAAGCGTTAAAAACCTTTCAACTGCATGCGTGGCACACCTGCGCGTCTCATCGAACCTGTGCGAACATGCAATAAGCAGCAAGGCAAGAGTCATCATTCTGCTGTGCATTGACACAAAAAGCTGTCAGTCATATGCGTTTACAGCTGAAGCTAAAGAAAATGCAGTCATTAAAAAGCAACTGAAACGCGCGCCCCATGAGCTGGCAACAATAACCCCGTCATGTCCATTGACAGTGTCAACAAGCGAAGCGCCCGAACAAAATTGAAACAACGAATGGCAGACGCCGAACGACAGACGGAAAAGGCCAGCGACAAACAGCAAATGCCAGTTGGCAGATAGTAGCGGCCAACGTTGAAGATTAATGGCAAACGTTGCAAGTGTGTGAGTGTGCATTTGCATGCGCGGCGCATTTCCGTTTCCGTAACAATGCACTCTCGTGCAGCGTCGACCAAGACGCATTGTTTGCCATCTGACGGGCATACTAAGTTAAAAGCTGTCTGTCTGACTGCTAGTCTGCGCGCTGTCAAGCAAAGCAACGCTGTCAGCAGTCAGCAGTCAGCAAGGCAACAACGCTGCTCGTCCATGTTGGCCAGCAGTTGATGATCTTCGACTGTTGCTTGCGCACGCCAGACACGTAGGCGGCTTAAATTATACGTCGCATGTGCTTGGCCCCAACGCCCAATAGGACAGGACACGACTCGGCTCGACTCGACTTGCCGCCGCTTGTTTGTCTTTGATTTTCGCCGCCTAATGGCCATTCGTTGAAAGCTATTCAAGGTTTATTTAGCCTAATTAAAATATATAAAACCGAAGTGTGCTTCCCTTCGCGTCAGCGAAAGTGTTCCACAAGTATGGCTGCAACAAGTAAGGAGTTGACGTTGGCAGTGAAATTAAAATGCGCACAGTAAGGCCAAGCTAATGCAGACTTTATGACAAGAACTTGCTGCCCTACGCAACTGTCCTCTGCCACTGAAGAAAATTATTTAAAAATATGCACAGCTTACACGTGAACATATGAACTCACTCAGGGATATAAGCAATGCAGCATTTGACATGAGAAATGCATTTTCTTGTAACATGTCAGGCCGTCAGGCAAAATAAACTCATCTGCAGTCGCATATATAAAGGATTTCATATGTCGCAGCAGACAAATGGCATGCATTACAGTCAAAAGGCAATGGATTGGCCGCTGTAGCCTTTTGGTATGTAGCTCCACCAATGTCTAGTAGACACCTTCAGAAAGTTGCTTCAAGCCCCGGACTCTTGTCATTCACTGACCTTGTATAAAATGTTCAAGCTGCTTAATGTTATCTTTAGCCATACGTTTTCCTTTGCTTGCTTTTTCCAAGGAAGCAATCAGCTAAAGCTTTAATATTACTTCCGCCAACGTAGTTAGATGCCCACCGCATTTTCAGAACAGTGTCAAATTGACTGTCAATATGCGCAATACTATTGAAAAGCTGTTAAGGAGCAACTGTAATCCTTTGGCTTTATGAGGACTTAACTTACGCAATTCATAGCAATTAGTCGATTGTGCCCCCACTGGGATGCTAATTATGTGCCAACACGACTAAACTGACGCCAAAAATAATTTTGCTAGCTTTAGCGCTTCGCTTTAAATGCGCAGCGAGCCAGAAAATTGCGCATACGACGCATATGCCGCAGCGGCACGAAATAGCTGACATGGATATTCTGCCATGCGTCGGCCATAAATTGTGCAACGCCATTGCAGTAAATTCATGTAAAATGCAACAAAGTCACATGCAACAACAACAACAACAGACACAAATCATGCAACAGGTTCACACATAGACACTTATGTACATAGCATGTACACGAGCGTGAAAAACACATGGAAAATCTTTCAAGCGTTGACTCATGCACTTGCCCACACCGTGCCCGAGTCTTTGATTTACAACCAACAGCTGTGCCATTTCCACGACCGCAAGAGCCAACGCCAGCCAGGGGAACGACATAATGACGGCGATGGCAGGACAATAAACACAATAAACTAATGATAATAGGCGAAAAATCAACAGGCATTAAAAGCGTAAAAGCCAAACGCGCACAACAACAGCCACAACAAACAGCGACCATCCGGGCCAAACTGAAACGGGGCGGGCAGTCCGGCCGTGCTCAGCTGACATGTGAATGGGTTAAAAGTCTGCAATAATTCGCACGCTTGTCGTGCATGTGGAATTTTATTGTTTCATCGGCGTCGTGTCATGCTGTTCTTGTTGCTGTTATTGTGCTGTGGTGGTGTAGTGTTATTGTTGCTGCTGCTGCTGCTGCTGCTGCTGTGTCGCTGGTCTTTTTGTGGCTGTTGTAATTATGATGAGTGCGCATCAAAGTGTCGTAAATCAGGCAGGTTGTATAAAGGATTTCCTGCCGGCCTTGCGACTTGCACGCGCCCACGACAAATGGCAACTCATTTAAGCAGCAAAGTAACGGCATGGCACACAAACTAAGCAATAAACTGCGCTGTTGTGTGTGAACAACAACAACAAGAACAACAAGAACAACATTAAAAGAAGCAAGCAAGCGTAAGAAGCGCACAAATGAGAATTTAACAACGCTGATGATATTAGCCGATGTTTATGATTTCACGCGCCATGTTGCCAGCCAGAGCTGCGGTGCCATCGAGTTTCTCATATCCGCTGCAGGCAAAAGGTTAAAACTTTTGCGCGGATGCTTAAGTGAATATAAAAAAACAAAACCAAAAATAAATAAATAAAAATAACATAAACTTTAATAACTGTCAGCGCTGCGACAATAAGCGACAATTAGTCAACAGCCACAGCACACGCTGCAGAGCAAAGGTAATGCAAAAAAGAAAATTTATAAAGAAAAAAAGGAAGTAATCTTAGGAAAATGCAAAGCGCACAAACATTGCGGACAACAACTGCAATTCAAAAGGACAAAGCTGCCTTGTGTGCATTAACAACCTGCAACACTTCACTCCGCCCCTCTGCGCTGCTCTGCTACACCCTTCTACTTGACTTTTCTTAACTCTTAAATGTTTTCTGGGTTTCTTTTGCCAACTCTTTGTATTGCTTTAGCAAAGCAATTTGCGCAAGTTAAAAAAATTATGGCACTCATTACTTGTTCGCTTTTATTCTTCCTCACTTGCTCACTCGCTCACTAGCTCGTCGCTGGCGGCCATGCCACAGGTGTAGTTGCGTAATGAAGCCTAAATTAGCTGTGCACAATTGAATGCAATAAACACAAGCAGCAATGAAAATGAAAGCCAGCACACGTTGCCCCAGTGTGTACATGAAGCTCCAAGCTATGCTGGCGTGCCTTATGCCTCGCCTGCTACTTAGCACACGCTCGCCTGCTTTTTAAATTGAAAACAGTAGAAGTAATGTATGGCACGGTCTGCTGGTTTGATGTCTGGTCGGTCGGTTTTACTGCCCCCCCAAATTACCCACCGCACAGGGAGCCACAATTAAGTTATACTCGTGTAATCTAAAGGATATGCACGAAGCATTAAGTTATCTGTGCGGCTAATGAAAAGTCATGAATCGTGACCAAAGTCGCGCTTGGGATGAAAGCGAAATTGTGAAGCATGCGTATATGGGTACTTAAATAGTCAGAGAACCCTCTAGAAGCACAAACATTGACATCGTAATCGATAACGGTTATGCTAACGGTTTGGAAACTGTTGCAATTACGTGCCAACATTTGCTTTGCTTAGCAGCAGCTTAAAGCTTTCTTTAAGGATTTCTCATTGAGTTCGTCAGTAAGGTCATATATTGTATGTAAAGTCCAAACTAATTATTTTTATTATTTTTCTGTCTTTGTTTTTTCGTTGATATGTTTTTCTTGAATTTTCATTATAAAAATAATACCAAGGCGCATTGGACCCTCGGGTCAAGTTATCAATCAAAGATTGTCGGCAACAATTTGCTTATTTACTTAACATTTTTATTATTTGTTTGGCCACGTCCCTCGCTCTGCTTTGCATTTAATTGCTGCCTTTGTGCGTTCTGCTGCACAGTGCACAGTGCGTATGCGTTAATACATTTGACAATTATTTCGACTTAGCCTACGGCAGCGTGATTTGTTGGTTGACTTTTTGTTTTTTCGTTGTGAAACAAATTAAATGCCATATCAATTCAATGCAAAGCTTAACAATTACTGATTTGCTTGGGCAAACACTTCAAAACTTTTTGCCACATAAGCACTTAATACATGGCAAAAGTGAGGCATGTTTAGGCAGCCAGGGACAGTGTACAGACGTATGTATGACATTCCCAAGACAATATGTGTTGACAATGATGTGTGGAAAATCATATTTTTTATAAGAAGAATATTCTAGCGCAAATTGAACCTCTTCTGGCTTTAAGTGCAATGTCATGGCAACCACATACTCACCGCACTCAGTTCTAACTGCAAAACTTAACGAAATATTTGACGAACATTTTACATCTTACAATTAAAAATATTTTACCAAGCTTTCAACTGCAGTGCAGACAATAAGCGCAGCATATTAAATACTTAACAAGCCCATGCGAAGTTAGTAGCTAAAATGCGTAAAAAATAATGCAGTGAGAAATTTACCTAAGCAATACTGAATTCTTCTGCTAATTTTGCAACTATTGAAAAATATTTGACTTGGATTGCAACGATTTTCAAAATTAGACAAACAGCTGGAGCAACATTAGATATAATGTATAAAAAAGTTGAAGACTTTGGTTTAACGTAAAAAGAATTTAAAACAATTATTAGTTTATTCTAATGCAGATTGCGACGGCTTGGCCCTTAGCAAACTTAGTCACATATATATCAGGAACCAATCTGAAGCCAATATAGGTAGAATATACAGTTTTTTCATTCAAAATACATCTCAAATATTTTAGCGAAAATTTGCAGCAGAGCATTTTGGAAATATTTTAAACAAGGGTTTTAATTGTAGGTTTGAAGTTAGTTTAAAACATTATACATATGTTGAACTGAAAAACCACAAACATTTAAATACAAAAATAATATGCTTTTAATTTCAGTTCTATCTTGTGCAGATCTGAAAATCAGCTGTATAATGCAACGGGCGTCTGCAAGAAATCCTGCAGCTGCGGCAATAATTTCTTTAATTTTTCTTTTTATTTCTGATGAAATTTTGTCTATGCTTTGACAATCGCAGACAAACTTACCGACGGCAATAACAAGTGATAGAATAATACTCACTTCTCTTGCGCACTAGAAGACGTGTTTCAAATTTGTATAAATTGTTGAATTAAACAGCGAAGAATTAAGTTCACAACTGCGGCAATTGTCACTTAAACTATATGATTTTTGCACAATTGCTTATTGCTCTTTATGCAATTGCACTAAGATAGGCGCGCACAATTGTCGATTGCTAAGAAAATGTCCTTTTTCTGTATGTTGGCACTACTTTGCACGGAGACACGTTAACAGGTCAAATGTCGGTTAACTTTTGAATTCGTTGCCAATGCGAGCTGCGTACTTATACGCGCAGGCAACGCGCCAACGGTTATGTCTTATCAGAGGAAGCAGCAATAGCAGCAACAACAACAGCAGCAGCAGCCGCAGCAGCAGGAGCAGCAACGGCAACAGTCAACCAGCAAGAACAGCGTCAACACACAGCAAATGTAACGGCAATAAGCGTAGAAGAGAAATGCAAGAACAATGATGACGACAATAACAGCGACAGCAGCAAAGAAATTCACCACAGCAACGACACGACAAAACGAAGCGAGCGAAACTATTCAACATGGGGGAGCAAAGTCAACGCCAACGCCAAAGCGGCCAAAGCAGCGAGCGCATGTAACAAGTGGCAGCGGGGTGGCAGCTCGGCGGCAGCAGGGTGGCTTATGGAGGCGTATGGGCGGTTGGCAGCCGCGTGCTGCCTGGCTGCCTGCTGAGTGTTCAACAAGTCGCAAAGTCAAAGTGCCAAACCAAATATAATGAAAACAAAAAAAAAAAAACAAAAAATACATTGGAAAAAATATGCTAAGCAAGTGTAGTTGCCGTGGCGACAGCATTGCGCAGGATGTTTGCGCGTACTTTTGCTGTTACTGCTGCTGATGACGTGCTGCTGCTGCTGTCGGAAATTGGAGTACAATAATTATGGCGAAAATGCAGACAGCCAACATGGAAATTGTAGACAAAACTGAAGGCGAAACCGAAGGTGAAGGCACCAATAGCACCGCAGGCAGCCGAAGCAGCGGCAGGTGTGAAGTTGAACTAAACTGGCTGCCATTTAAGTGCCAACACGTCTACAATTGCACAACAGTGTACATGATTTTTTTTGATAATATTTAAAGCCGGACTTTGAGCAGCGCAACTATGCGTCACATGGACACGTACATGGGCATCCTTGTCGTGGCAGCCACCCACGAATCAATGTATGCGTATGTGCGTCATGACGCTGGCGACCTTCTGACACCAAAATGACATGCAGCAGGCTGCAGTACGCAATAGCTTTGGGTTTCCCATTGTTGTTTTGCTCGTTGGCTGAACACTGGCAACAATAACGTAACATAACATAACATCTCAAAGACATTCGAAACGTCGCGCGATTCTCGGAATTTTATTTGCATGCCAACATTCGTAAGACAAACGCACGAACATTGTAACGCAGGACATGCCACACAGCTCAAACGCACTTGTGCATATGGCAAACCCCTTATGGGCATGTGCTTTGGCTTAGTTGTCTACGCGTCTTTACACATGTCATGCGTGCCTGGCCTGACCCAAGCCCTTCCCCTTACCCTCACCATCGTCTATGTCCTCGCTTGGCATTATGAAGCGCTGCGCATTACTCTCCGCCACTTGGCAGCTCATTAGAAGGAAAAACGTTGGCGACGCTTGATCTATTGTGCGTATTTGCTTGAATATGATTGACCGCCAACAGCAACTTATGCGAGATCTGTCTAACAGAGCGCAGCTTCCAGGCGGCATTAATTGCATTTACTGTCATAAGTAAGCACATTTTGTCGCCAGGCCTCATGCTGTGCTTTCGTCAATCATTATGTTGTTTAATTACAAAATAAAAAAAATAATAATAAACTTAATTGCAGTTTGGCAACTATTCGCCGCCTATTAACAAAACTCAAACTTGTGTCTCGCAAAAATGTATTTCGCTAATTGCGCGTACGTATACGCAATATTTGCCAAACGCCACACGAACAAACATTGCGCATACGTAAAATTCTCACAGCAGGCCAAAGTTGGGAACTTTCATAAATATATTTTTTTTTGTTATTAAAAAACTTAAACGTTATGCGTTTTTAGTGCAATAACAATTACCCTCCGCAAATTGTTGCTTGAACAAGTGAACATGTTCACAGCATGCAATAAAAACTAATTAAAATAAAAACAAAACAAAAACTAAACACCCCAAGTGCTCACTTTGAGTCTTCTGTTCTTTTGTCATATGATGTCATATGCAAAGCCATTGGCTTGCATTCCTATGTGTTGAGTGGTGTGCTCAGCTGCTATGTAGAGTGTAAGTACTTGGGAAGTTTTGTTAAAGTGTAGCTAAACGCCAGGCATGCATAACCAATCAAGGCATATGTGCCTCATCTTAAAGTTAAAGAAATCATAGCTGCACTTGAATTTGATTAAAGTCTGTGGAAATATATAATATAGAAACATTTAAAAAAAAATAATATTAAGCACAAGAAAACTTTAAAGAATTCCCCAAAGCCGGCCAACAATGTACAAGCGACGAAATGCAGAATAGGTTTCATGAAAAGCATACCATATATGGAATTTCTTATAAGTCGGGAAACTTCATTGAAATTGCGCAAAAAGTTGATACGTTCATTGAAAATTGTCCAAAACGTTGCCAGTTTTCACGCACTCCAAGAATGTAAGATAAAACTTCACCTCTGACAGTTTGAGCCGCGCTGACGTCATGACAAACGTAAACAAATGAAATTTTTGCAATATTTGGACGCAATGTATTTTTTTTTTGTTTTTTTTTTTCCACTTAATGTTTTTTAGTGTATGTCATGACTTCTTTCAGACAAGGGTAGCACATACGACGGCAGCAATCGATCATAAATCTCTGAGCGGCATAACGAACGTTGAGCACTCCAGTAGAACGGAAATGAAGTTGGGTGCCTGCATGCACGAAGCATGGCAACAGCGTCAACAACAAAAACAATAGCACGGCAGGCATTTTATAGTAAATTCACATGCGGCGCTTTCTATGGAACATGAACACCCCACAAATAAAGATATGAGAAAAAAAAAGCAAATGCCATGCGCACGGTTACGTTTATTTCAGTGTAATAAAACATTTTTGCCACCGTCAGTCGAAACATGCCTCAGATACTTTCATATACGTACATGTACATATGTGTATGTATATGCATGACTGTATGTTTGTTTTGTTTATTTTTGTTTTTGTTATCATTAGACAAAAATATGTAGACAAAATGTGCTGCACAGCGCGACATACCGGAACAGGTTCATAAATTTCCCAGCGGTCTAATATGCGGTACTCGTGTTAAGCTACGATGTCATTGAAGTTATTAGCAAACAATGTGGCCAGTGTGTTAATAATTTACAACAACACTAGCAACTAAAACAAACTACACCACAGCCATATCTGCATGTGTGTGTGAGTGTGTGAGTAAGCATCTACAGCCAAAATCGTTTTGCAGTCAAACTGCGCACAGCTGCTGTCGTGGCTAAGCCAAGTTTTGGGGGCTGTCAGCATGCGAGGATACAATATCAATTGTTGCTATCTCGTACACGACCACGACATTAGCTAAGCAACAACCACGACAACGACAACGAATCCAACTACAAACACAACTGCAGCAATAGCAGCATCAGCAGCAGCAGCAGCGACGGCGGCTACAACAACCAAATGTACACCAAGTTATTTCAATTTAGTGTTCCAGAAGACAAGTTCAGCAATAAATCATCATCACTGCATGCAGCAACAGCCACAGCAGCACTAACAACAACAATAGCCGCAACGTGCCGTACCGTGAGGTTAACTAAGTTTCGCAGCCAACGGATTGTAACCATGCACTCATAGCATATGCAACCAGTTTAGCCCACACCTACTACTCCAAACACACCTTCCACAGCTGCTCACCTGCCAAGCCGCCATCCTCGAGAAATAAACACCGTATCCGAAACGAAAATAATACAAGAAGAAATAAAACCCAAAAATCAGCAAAGAAAACACGAAACGATCGTTAAAAAACAAATTCCAAAAAATATACACATTGTATATGTATATATAAAAAAAACCTAAAAATGAAAATCACGATTCGTGTACAGGTTTTTCGGTGTTTTTCCCACAACAAGTTTGATTTTTTTTTCTGCGATTTTTCTTTACTTTGGATTTTAATTGATTCTGCGCATGAGAAAAATCGCTGAGGCGTTGCATCCAGATGAACTCCAAGTCGCGTTTTGCCTTGTGCAGGTATATGCAAAACAAATGCGACACAAATGAAAACAAAATCGACGCAAATAAATAACGACATGCAAAGACAGCTGACAGCTGGCAGCAAAAAAAAAAAAATAAAAAAAAAATAAATATAAATAAGAAAAAAGAACTAGCAAAAATTAACAATAAGCAAAGAAGTAAGCACTTTTTTAATGCGACAGCGAGCAAAATAAACAAAATCAAGAAAAAAGAACAAAAGCTTCAATTAGCGACTGCGGCCTGGCAGAAGCACAACGTTGCTGAGTGACATACTTTTGCGTCAACGCTGCTGGCGGCGATGCCGACGTCTACGCCAACAACGCAAGCGACGCAGCAGCTGCGCTCAGAAGTAGGTCTACAGCCGACGCTACGCTTTGCTTTCGCGCATGCTCTGCACTTACTCTCGAAAGCCGCCACTGCCGCCGCCGCTGTCACAAAGAAGTTTAACGAGATTCTTGACTGCTTTTACTGCTGCCACCCACTTCACGTGACTGTCGCGTAGCACGCGCGGCCCCATGCTTTCGCTTCGGCTTTTGGCATTTCGTTGTGCATACGAAATATGGGTCAACTCCATGCGAGTGTAACGCGGCATTCTAACTACGTTGAGAGCGCCTATCTATATGTATACTACTTATAAAATGAGAAAGCACAGCCAGAGAGAGTAAGAGAGAGTGTAGAACAGCCACAAAAACTGGCAGCGCAACGGCGCACAGGCTGCGTAACGCAAAGTCAAGTTGAAAGACGGAGTCAAGCGAATCGTCGAAAGTGATATTGCCACTTGATCGAAAGCGAATGAGCAACAACAACAAGAACAACATAGCAACGAAAACGTCCGTTGTTGCCTATACTGTTGTGAAGACATTCTGTGCATTGCAAAGCATGTTTGATGATGTTTTTGGGGATTTTTATTTTTATTTTCTTTCTTTCTTTCTAAAATGTTTGTTGGCAATGTTCAAGAGAATGTTTGCAACTTGCTTTCGAAGTGGTTTAAAAGAAAGCTACTTGATTTTATTAATTTGTGTATTTTGACATGGATTTTTTATTGAGTTTGTGAAGTTCAAATTAATAGAGAGTTTTTAGATGAACAGTTAAACTTATAGCGCAGCTTTAGGATTGCTCATAGTCGGTTAGATGTGTTGTGAGCTCTGACTGTTAACTTTAAAAGTTTTTTTTTCTTTTCACAAAAACTAAAGATGAATGCTTAAAGGCTTAGGCAAATACAGAACTAATAGATTAAGTTCCAGCATTAAAGAGGCCCTGTATTATCTGTAAAAACTGATGACTTGAAGCGAGCTTCTCTTGTAAACAAGTTTGAAAGTACATTAAGCCGATTTAAAATATGTCTAAAACTTGGTTCAAACTGTCAATTCAAGCCAAGATGAAGTTTTCTTAATGCAGCTTAATATTTACATATTACATGGGGAGTAAGTCACATTACATCAGCAAAACTGTCATTCAAAGAAAAACCGCATTACATATTTATAAGTAAACATATACAAAATATACAGCAAACATTTTATTGTATTACTGGGAATGCGCTTGGAAGTTGCTGCTCTTCGTCCACCAGCTGTCGAGCAGGTATTTAGTCGCATCTGCACACAAAAAATCATCAAGCATCAACAAACATCGTAGTGTCTAATTCCGCAACAATTTCCGCTCAAAAGCTGCTAACGAAAACCAAATCAAAGTAAAGCTATCAAATGTAATGGAACTGTGTGCATAAGCACTTATGACTATTTCACGCTCATGAAGTGCACGAATAAACTAGAAATAACTAAAGAAAAAATAAGAAAACAAGAAAAAAGAAAAAACAACCAAAATAGAGCTTTAAAGTTCGGCTTTCCCATGATGTAATCGACTGACTACAAGTGCTCCCAGCGTAACAAATAGCCAACGATTGAGTGTACAAACGAACCAATCGATCATAAAAATATTGAAGAAAAAAAATTTAAAACAAAAACAAAAAAAATGCTTTATGCATGCACTCAGTGCAGATCAAAGTAAAGTCATAAAAATTCGAAATGGCAGCAGTGCCAAGCAAACGCTGGCATACACTCGTATGTTCGCCGACTATATATGCGCGGTATATATGCCAGATACATATGAGTACAAAAGTATATACATATGGTACTTACAGATAGAGATATAGATGTACATTCAATGCGAACGATCGCACAGCAAAGCTCATAAGCGGCAAAAATAGTGAAGAAAAAACAAAACACTAAAACTGCATAGCTTAGTGAGTTTACACGCACACACATACATACTTACATACTTGTATACGAATGCTATGTTTATGTATGTACGTATAATCAGACATATATAAACATATATATACACGTAGGTCCATATGTACATATTTACGTTTAAAGCAATTAAAGCGGCGAAGATCGAAGATCGCCAAGCGCGACTTTTATGTAGCATTACGCATCGCGCAAGTGAATGACTCAAAACTTTGTCGGTTGCCGTTTGTCGTTTGCTGCGTTGGCCTTAAAACAACGAAAACAGTATAAATGAGCAATTGAAAACGCATATAAAACAGAACGACGACAACAACAAATAAAATCTGCATTAAGCCTGTCACTGCGTATATGAAAAAAATGCAAATAAAAATCACTGGCCAGTGCGCCTGCGCGCCCACGCAACTCAATACATGTTTGGTAATTTATTTTAAAACTTTTTTTATTATTTTTTTTTTTTTTCATTTACAACAGCAGACTAGCAACATTTTGGCAAACTTAATTTTAGCTGAAAGGTGAATGAAACCTGTTGAATGCGATAATCATCATAACGACGTTTATTTTTTTCTGTGCAAGTCGCACGCAATGCCTGCCCCGTGCACAAGGTGTGTAGTTGGGGTGTGCAAAAACTTTGCCGATTTTCACCTGACACACGCTGCATGCCAGCAACAACGAATTGCAAAAAATCGAAAGCTTGAAAGCTTTGCCATGATCAGCTGCGGACAAAAAAAAATGTAGAAAGAAATAAAAGAAATCTTCTCATTTCACCATTGCTGGCGATACGGCCGCAGCTGCAACACGCAGACAGCGACGCTGGCGCAAGCTTTCATATAAATACATACGTTACTTATTTACAAGCCGACTGGCTGCTGACTACTGGCTGCTTGTCAGCCCACTCTCTTTAAGCTTCGTCTGCAACGTCGGCTATGCGACGCGCGTCGATCGGCGATCGGCAGCGACTGAGGCTGCGGCTGCGGCTGCGGCTGTGACTGCGTTACTGCTGCCGCTGTTGCCGTTGCCGTTGCCGTTGCGGTGCGCACAAAAACAACACAAATTTTCGAAATTAGTTCTAGTCTGAGTGTGAAAGTGTTAGCGTGTAACTCTCCGACTCGGTTCGTGTGCTTGTATGCTTGCCTACTCGTTGTACGTTCGTTAACACAATCGTGCACGCGTTGCATACCGCAAAACTGAGCTGCATAAGTGTATTTTTGCTCTTTTATTACATATCTAATGCATAAAATAACATAAAACCATAACAAACGGGCGAACAATTCAGTTGAAAAAAAGCTTATGACGTAGAACAACAAAAGAGCAACAACGAAAGTTTTATAACAAGCGAAAAACAAAAAAAAAAACCGAAAAAAAACAATTCAAAAGAGAGCCAATATTCACTGCACTCGTCTTCGTCTGTGGCACATTGTCTCGCTTTAACATACACTCTTACTCTCTCTCTCTCTCTCTCTCTCCCTCAACGAATTATATAGGCAAAGCACTCATAGCACTTAGCTTTTGTTTTCTTTTGTCGAAGAAACAACAACAAGAAGACAAAAAAAACAACAAAAACATTTTATATATGTTTTTCTAAGCAAAAACACAAACGTAGCCGATCAGTTTTACGTAAAAATTTCACTAAAACGGTTCGTGTTTGTGTGCGAAGGCGGACGACGATAGCGACAACGTTAAAGAAAAATTAAATCAAATAAAAAAATATATGAAAATAAATTGAAATACACATATCAAAAACAAAAAAAAGAAGAAAATCAAGAAAAGAAAATATTTATATTAGATAACTCGATTACACAATCATATAGAGTACACCCACCACAAAAAAAAAAAATATTAAGTGTAATTAATAAAAGAAACAAATTCAACTAATCACACATCCGCATAACGCAACCCGCACAACTGTTCAAACCAACAACTTCACCACCAACAACAATAACAACAACAGCAAAACAACAACGGAAAAATGTCGCATCAGTGCAGCTGCGGTCGCGATCTGAACAACAACTATGTCGCCTACACCAGCGCCTACGCCAATGCAAATGCCGGCCTGGATCGCGACTCAAATGCAACGCTATCCGGCAACAGCAAATCCGGTAGCGGTGCATCGCACACGCAGCTCACCGCGAAGGTGATGTTCGGCACAGTGGGCGCCATAAAGGAGCTGCGTGAAAAGGAGAAAACAAAGTCAAGACATGCTTCGGCACGTGCGGGTGAACGACGCAACTGATGCAAGAAGTCTGCCATTGCGTCGTTTATGTGCACACAACAACAACAACCGATGACAATGATATTAATGATGATAATAATAATGATGATGATGATGATGATGATGATGGCAACAACAGCAGCATAACTAATTATCGTTCTTATGCTTAGCGACAATGGCATTTTTTGTTGTTTAATGTTGTTGCTGTTGCCTTAACTTTTTTTTATAATACGCAACAGTTGCAATTTTGTGCTGTGCTTGAATTGGTGATGAATTTTCTTTGGTACTGCTAAGAGGCTATGTAAGATGACAAAAACAATGTTAACAACTATTACGACAACAACGATGATGACAACAACAGCAGCAGCAGCAACAACACTACAGCAAGCAACAACAACAGAAAATTATGCTTCATGCGACGTTGACGACGTCTGCGTGTTTTTTTACATTTATATTATCTTTTTAAATATAATATTTTTTGCTCAAAACTATAAATGCAAGAAAAACATTCCTGGCGTATTTTTAACGCATAAAAACAGCTGATAAAAAATAACAACTCATATAAATATAAACTAAAAAAGAGACAAATAAGGAAAAAGAAATATTGCAATAAAATCAACAGCTAGGAAAAAGCTTGTACATCACATTCTGTCAACACGTAAAAAAAACCATAAAAATATGCATTACTGTAACACGATTTTAAATATAAATTATTAGAAAAGAAAATAATATTTAATAACAAAAAATTACATTAATTTTAGTTAATCATAGCGCAAATACATATACGAAATAAAACACTTTGGGCATTCGCTGCTCCCACTCAGCCATACGAGTGGGCTAAGCATACAAAATTCTTAAAGGGCTGCGGGAAAAAACAAAAAGTGTACATGTTGTTTTACCATATAAAAAATATATAATGCATATATCAAAAACTAATTATAAACATTTATATATACATGGTAGTGCAATACATTATATAAACTCATGCATTAAAACGGTCTTCGAAAAAGAAACGTAGGTTAAGTTTTTTGTGGTTTAAAAAAAAAACAAAACTAAAAAATTACTGCAACGTTTTCGTCTCTCATTTCTGGAATTTTCTATGTTATGTTGGCATAACTTCATTATCGCCGTTCAACCGTAAAACAACGACAACAAATTGCATTGTTCCTGAATCTCCTATACCGAAAGTCATGTTCTCTTAACTACAATACAACAAGCTTTAGTCGCTCCTTAGACTTATCTTAAACTATCCCAAAAACACATATGTACATCATTAAAAAAAAAACAGAAACAAAAAATTTATAAAATTACACATACGCACATGTATTTATTTTTATTTTTATATAACTTAATTTTTATGTTATGCTTTATCGCCTTGCAGCAATAAAACAATAAAGAATTCTTAAAAAACCCAACTGAATTTAAAATTTTTTGTTTTAATTTTTTTTTTTTAAGTCATTGGTTTCCTCTTTCGGATGTATGCCTGATAATTTAGCCGGAAATAACAAAAATTCACTCTCGTCTGCTGATTTGCGGCAGAAAGTGCGCAATGAAGCATTTAAGGCTATCAGAGGCTATTTGACCCAGCAAACACCTCAAACAAAAAATGTATATATATAGGTAAACAAATAAGCGATTCTAAAGAAGATGACTCAAAGCAGAAAAAAAATATGCACATTTATTGTACGATTTACAAACTATACTCTATTAAAATGATTCGACTAAAAAAACAAATGTTAGAGAAGATGACATAAACAGATTGTTCTGTAAATAGCAAAAAATTATCTTTCATAACTAACTTTACCTGAGAAAAAGATTCTCGGATGTTTCGACTGTAGTTCTTGTTAACTTGAGTTTAATCGAAACTTATAATTACCTATACGAATTTGTAATCAAACTTTCCAGCGATTTCGATTGTGAACGTAATAAATAACGAGTAAAAGTTTGCACTGCCCTCTGTGCCGTAGAAAAAAAGAAACAAGTCTATTATAAGCTTCTGTGCAACAAGATTTTCGATTAAATTTAAAGTAAACGCAAAACACGACTTACATAAATAATAGAAAAGTGCATACCGCACAACAATGCAGAATACATTAAAGCGTGACCAAAAGTCTGCTTAGAATTGTCGGGTACTCGCCGACACTTGGTTTATTTAAATGATTTTTTTTATGCTGAAGCGCGTGTGAAAGTCAACGCCAAAAAAAGAAACAATACAAACAAAAAAAGCTGGAAAAAATTGTATGAATTCAAAAGTAAAGAAAAGTAAAAGAACCACAATGAAACGAAAGCGAAGGCGAAGTCGCTCGTTGTATTTTATTTTTAAATGTTTTACTGTTCTTTTCTTTGCATGGTTTTTCTCTCACTTTTTTTTTATGTTTTGTTTTTTTTTTGTTTTTGTTCAGACAAGAATTTGACTGGCTCTAATTAAGCCGCACAGGCACGCATCTGTCCCTCTCTTAACCAGCTATCTCTTTCATACGTTGACTTTGCTCTCCGTTTCTACGCTTTTGACACGGTGGCATTCGTAACACAGTGACCCAGTCACAGCGGCAGCAGCAGCAACAGCCATTCTATGCGAACAAATCAAGCTCTCTCACACTAAATGACGCTCTATTTTTTCGGTTTTATTTTCGCTTCGCGCATCTGCATAAATTCGCTCTCACTCTCTAACGCGTGTTAGATCAGCAATTATTGCAGCGTCACTCCTAGCAGCGACTAAAGGCACATAGTTAAACAAAATATAATTGTTTAAATGCGCACAGCACCTTAGCCCTACCTTCCTCTGCCTACTCTCCTGCATGACTGTGAAACAAGCTCATTTACGTATACGCAATGTTTCGTGCCGCAGCACTTTAACAGCATTCTTGCGTAGAAAACAAGACTACAAGATATGTAGCAGCAGCAGATAAAAAACAAAATTAAGAAAAAAAAAGAAAATAATGACAGCACATTGCTGCTGCCTGAGTGCACTCGCGCTGTACGTGTATACTAAAGCGCTCAGTCGAGCCACTTGTTGCACTCGTTTCGCAGTCAACGACGTCGCAGTCACTGCGCCGCCACTCAAGAAGTTGTGTAGCAGCAGCGATCGTGTCGCTCGGACTTTGGTATGCGCTGAGCGCGTCGTTCTTCAAAGTTTTTAGCTCGCATATCATGTGCTTCGTTTTGAATTATTTTTTCTTATTTTTCTACACGCATGTTATGCGCTTTGGTGTTGCTTGCATGGGAGTCTGTATACAGACGCTTAGAGTATGAATTAATTTTATAAAAAAAAAAAAAGAAAAAACAAAATCCAGTCAAAGATTGTCCACTTGTGGCGTTTAATTTATAAGCTGCAATTTTTCTGGCTCAAAACGCTTGGCAAGCGACAAGCGTCAAAGCTTTACATGGTAAAGCTGTTATTTATGTATATTTTTCCCATTGTTTTTGTTTGTTGCTTTTGCTGAATTTTTTCTCCTTTTTTTTTTTAATTTTTTTTTTGGTTGTTTTCTGCTTTTTTGAATAAATAATTTTATATGCTTGTAGAACTTTCTCTTCTAATTGAAAACAGTTCGAGATAAGGTAAAGCGCGTCATGGTAAGCTATCTGCCTCCAATACACCAGACCGCGTGTGGTAACAACATCAACAACAACAACAAAGACGTTGTTAAAAAAAAGTGAGTGTGACTTTTGGCTTTTGATCGCTTAATGGGCACATTATGCAGCCCGGGGGCATTTTTGTGGCTTGACTTCATCAGCACTCAATAAGAAATACAATTTTTTAATTAATTTTTTTTTTCGCTTTGTTTGTTTTTTTCTTTTTTTTTTTTCTTTCGAAACTGAAACTTTGTAAATAAATATGTATGCATGTCAAAAAAAAGTCAAGTCAAGTTTATAATGAATCAAAAACAAATAAGAAGGCAACTCGCAGACATCTCGACAATGAAAGCGCAACAAGAACTGGCTGGCACAACTATTACCGCTGCTGCTGGTGCTGCCTCTGCTGCTGTATGTTGCTGTTGCTGTTGCTGTTACTGTTACTGATTGCCCACCCGAATGTCCGCCTGCCCCTTGCCCCCTGGTCCAGCTGTCTACGCGTGTAGAAGCTTCCTCGAAGACGACGTCGGCGACAACGACGAGTGATTGTGACTTTTACCGCGTCGGCTGCGTTTTGCTGCGACTTCTTGTTAAACGGTAGAAGAGCGACAATGCTCATAATGTTGTTGTTGCTACTTTTCTTAACGTTGTTGCTGATGCTGGTGCTGATGTTGATGCTGCGTCTTTGCGTCTTTTTGGCTTCTAATGGCAACACAAAGGTGAGAATCGATTTAGTTTGGTTTACGGCGAACGCGACTACAAACGCGAAAAAATTTCTACATAGTTTCTATACCCAAACGCGACTCTTTAACGCAAGCCAAGGAGTTGGGTTATCTGTCGGCAACGCCAGTTGTTCTGTGCAATTAAATTTTAATTAATTAAAGTGTTTTGTTTACTTGCATATTGAAAATTTGCAATATTTTTGGTAAATGAATTTCCGTTGCTTACAAGAACAAAATCAAAAAAACAAAAAATCGCTAAACAAATAATTGCATATGGGAAAAAATAAAAAAAAATTATTTTTTAATTGAATTCATGTGAAAAACGTTAACTGAGCGTGTCGAAATCGCTTTGCACAATATACTATGCTATTGTATGTAGTTATTATTATTGCTGTTGTTGTTGCTATTGCGCGCAGCACTATTAAGACAAATTGATTTTGTCGGTTAGGTTTTTGATTGGTTGCGTTGCGTGAAAGTTGTGCCGCAGACATTTTATTGCACATTAAATTTTTTGCAATTTATACATATAATAAAAGCTAGCTTAAGCCCATTTTGCAGAACATATGCTGCCGTTTTTAATTAATTTCAAATAAACGCAATAACATAAACCAACTAAGAGATCAATAATGCAGCGACTTCAATTTGCTGCTTCATTGAAGACCACTAACATATGCTATGAAATATTTCTTAGCTGTCACATAATAGACGCCTGATGTTTTATATGCCGTCGCATGTTGACAATTAAAACAAAACGCCCATGATTAGCAATGCTATCAAAAATTTATGGCCCAACTGCATGTCTTGAGTTCTTCATGCATATAACGCCAAACCCCAAACGCCAACGTCTTTAGCGCCACTCACGAAACTGCCAGCAGGCAGCACAATCAACCGATTAATAACTCAATAATAAGCGACAGCCCAGGAAATTCTGACCAAATACTAACGAGTGAGCGAGTATAAGCCAAGATACCCACATATATGTAGGTACAAACATATGTTCATATGTTTGTTAAGCCACTTGCATAATTGTGTAGTCGACGTAAATATTTTGAGGTGCTGCAGTTAAACGAACCAGATAAAAACAAATAAAAAACGAGCAAATCAGTGACTGGGCGGACGCACGCTATTGTAGCGTATTCAGATAGCTAACGGCATGAAACATTACAAAAACATTTGCAAAATAACTGATTAAAAAATATATACTCATATATGGTTAAGTATAACTGTGCGTCTTTTTTAACTAACGCTTAGTGCATTTAAATTACACAGTGAAACGCCAAATTTTTAAAATATTATTAAACTAACATTATTAAATTCAACCAAAGCAATAAAAAATAAGAAGAAGAGTAGCTTAAAAAATTTTGCGTCCTTGGCGCTTTTCTTAATAGAGGCCGCAAGCAAAAAAGAAATTTTATAAATGCCATTATTATTTATGCTACAAGTATTTTAATTAAAGAATAATTGAATTAAAAATATTTACTGTTTTTGCCAAACATGCTGCCTTGTCTGCCTTCGCCTTGGGAAAAAATAAATTAGCAAACTTTCTAGCGTCTTTAGGTAATTTCACGCAATGACCAAAAATTTCAATTGCCACCCTCGCTCAACTTTACCCAATTAAATACACGCAAGCAGCAAAAGCAACATTTAGCAAATATTTTATTGATTTGCCCATTTAAACGCTTTACAAAAACGCTCAACGCCAGCCACAATTGTGCCAATTATACTAATTAGATAATTATATAAAGCACAAACGAGGTGTAACTGTGTGTGTGTGTGTGTGCACGATAAGCGATATACTAATATACAACTGCGAAGCGACTGACTACAATTACAACAGCAGCACGCCCATTCCCAGCCCCAACGACGCGCCGCACACACACATGTCGCGTACTCGTGCGCTGCCGCTGCTTGTGGCATGTGGCCTACTGCACTGCTGCGCCGCCCACGCGCAGCACATGGCTGACATTGGCATGCAGAGTGCACAGGCTGCTGCTCCGAAGCTGGCCAGCATGGAGTTGCCAAAGCCCATGCAGCTCACATGGCAGCAGGGCATTGAATCAACGCAACGCAATGCACGCTCACGACGACCCACGCTCATGGATATCGCGCTGCAGGAGAGCGTGCGCGCCGGACTGGCTGCCATGGCGGAACTTTATGGTCGCATACAACCGGATATGCTGCGCAATGGTGTGTATGCAAAGACATGTGTCATAATGCAAATGAAAAAACAACACCCACACACACATAAAACACACTACACTATGTCATTAAACACTTTGCAGGTCAACTGCTGCAGGACAATCATCCGGCGGCACTGCTCTCACGTTTTAATGCGCCTGTCGAGGACACCGAGCAGCGTGAAATGGCCGCATATGCCACGCTCTCAGCGACGAAAGCCTTTCGCAAGAAGTGAGTCTTTTATTGCCATTTTTCTAATAACTCAACATTCTTTTGCGGTTTAATATACGAGTACAGTTATGGTCAGCATGGATGTTTATTTGTGCAGTCATTAGAGAACCACTTATAAAAAAGAAAAAACAAAAATAATCAAAGGCAATAATGCAAAATCCAAACACCATTGCATGGTCACTTTGAAAAGTAGTTATGGCAAAAGTTTGGCCGCTCAACTGTCCAATGTAAGTCGCAGTTTGCTGTCATGTACATGCATCGCTTGGCATAAATGTAGTGTCAATTGAAATGAAATGCCTGCAGCATCTTTATATCATTTTGTGTAAATTTTTAAAGCATAAATCTATTACAATATAAAACATTCTCAGTATGAGTTCATCCTCCAAGTATTTCTTCACTTCAGCAGCCAAGCTTATGCTGCACATTTAACAATAAAAAAGCTGATTCGACTGTAAAAAACGTTTTTAACAACGTTGATTTGAAAAATTTAACAAATGCATTGATCTAAACAAACGATTACATACTAGCTTCGATGGCGTTTTCTACGTAATTCCCTGCAAAACAAAACAATTCACACAAATCAACGGAAACGTGAAATCAAAATAAACAAAGAAGCGAATAAAAATTCATATCGATTTACTCTGCTGTAAAGTACCTTAAAAAATTTAGCAGCGTACAATTTCATTTCTATTGGACATACTCGTATGTATGTATATATTTGCCATTCGAAACTGTTGTTAAAATTATGAAAAGCACCATAAGACGCCCACTGCCACTGACGCCACAAAAACTGCTGGCAGCGAGTGTCACAATTTGCGGCAATGTTTTTTGCGTAGCAAATATTTGTGGCAAACTGACATGTGTATGCAGCAACAACAACAACAAACATAATAACAACATTTTCATTGACATTCAAGTGGTCCACGCCGCAGTACACATCGAAAGACTGCAACGCTCACCCATGTGTATTGTTTTTGGTTTGATTTATTTTCTGTTTTTTTTTTGTTTTGCTTATCTGCGCAGATTTTCGCTACAACTTTCTCAGTTGATTAACGAGTTCTACGCGGCCGCTTGGTTACCTACGCGACTCAGCTGCCGCAGCGCTAAAACTGAATTGTTGCGCGTAGCTAATGAAGTTGAAGTACCCCGTGGTATGCACGACTATAAGCCACAAGACAACAGTAGCAGCAAAAAAATACAATAAAAACAAAAACAAAACAAAAAAAAAAGAAACACTCATATGTATATAAAAAGCAAAACACAATGAAACGGCCAACGACCACAAAGACGACGACGACGAAAATAACTAAGAGTCAACTTTCACTTTGACATTGAAATACCATAATTGCTGCTGAAAACTTTGCCAGCAGCAGCCAATAGCAACAACTACAACAACAAAGTATACAAGCCAGCTACAAATGGTGAAGGTAGCAAAAGTTAAACGACCGTTTGCCGCCGCCAGTCGTGGCCAACAGCTGTTGGCGTTGTTGCTCGTGCAACTGCAACGGAAACACGAGTTGCAGCACGTCGGAAAGCAAACAAAGCCAACAAATGCAAAGAAAGCAAAAAACAAAAGAAACACAAGTAGATAAAAACACAAAATGCCAAACTGCCACATATGTATGTTTGCTCTGTTCACATGTCACTTTGCCCCCTTTTTCGCTTTTCCAGTTAACCACTTTTCTAGTTTTCACTTTTCAATTACTTTGCTTACACCAACCACAACAACAACAAATTCAGAAAGGTGGGAATGTTTCGTGTTTGTGGCGGAAATGGTCATTTTCTTAATCAAAGCATATGCCAAACAATTTTGAGAACTTTCACCAAGTGCGCATTGAAAAGAAAATGCCCATATAAAAATGAAATCAAATAAAATACAATATAAAAACAAAACAGAAAACCTTACAGCAAAGTTCAATGAGCCACAAATGTTGGGGCGGTAAAATGGGCGTCCAAAAACGCGTCACCTTTAAGCCATTATGCAAATGACTTTGAATGGATGCTTGTTACATAAAAACCAGCAACAACGCAGACACATATTTTATTCACTATGGCGCGTAAAATTTAATATAAAATTTAAAAAAATAATAAAAAAAATAATAATAATAAAATATTCATAATGAAAATTAAATTACGACATTAAATCCGAATTTCAAAAAATGTTTGTCACAGTAAAACCTACGAAACCTTCATTTTTGTTACAATTTGTTTCACAGTATCATTTTTGTTACAATTTGTTTCACAGTAAAATCTCAACAATCAGAGAATTTATACATAAAATCGTTAGTAAGATTTATTTTTTTTTTTTTATATACTTTCCTTTCTTACATATCAGGTAAGACCAAAATGCCAAAAATAACTTGTTGCCGAGTTTATTAATGAAATTGTTCTGGTCATCTTGGATGCATATTAGTTTGATGATCGCTATTCATAAATTATGAACTGTGCCTCTACAAATGGTTTCACTGTAATTATCTTGACTGCTGATGAAATTCATTTTCTTTTCTAGATACTCAATCACATTTTATTTGTTGCAGTTGTCTTCTTTATTATGTATTTTATCATTATTGCCACTGCTCGTTAAAAATGCCCATAAGCAGGCATTAGGCCAAATTAGAAGAAAGCGCATATGGTATTATTAATGACAATCACCAAATCGTAAAACCAACAAACAACAAAATTAAATAGAAATAAACAAAAATTAACAACAAATTTATGTGCAAATACATGTACAAATGTACGTAAAAGCAACAAACATATTGCGAGCATCTCTTTCATGCCGTGGGCAGCCTTTCACTCACATGCGCATGCCTAGCAGATACTCACCTAAATGCATTGAGCCAACAAAATAGCAAACAAAAGCACCAACAATAGCAAAACGACAACATTGTTGCCGTTTCTAACGTTCACAACAACAACAACAAAAACAGTAATACAAAACACAAACAAAAATAAGATTCGCAATTTGATTACATCAAATAACTACAATAACAGAAACAACAACAACAACACAGCAACAAAAAAATAAGTTAGCGAAGAGCAAAAAACGCGACTTTCGATTTCTTCGAATAACGACGCTACGCACATATACACACAAAAACAACAAACTCATATACATGCACTCACATGTAAATACAAACGTGCATTTTGACTTTTATTTTTGTGACAGCTTCAAGAGTTCATTGACATGCGCATTCATACGTCAATGTTGCTTTTGTTGTAGTTTTTGTTGTTGTTATTGTTGTTGTTGTGGATGATTATTTTATTTTATATGGAGTTTATATCGTTTCAAGTTTTTGAAGATCGTAACGCAACAACAAAAGGTGCTCCTACATATAATTAACAATAAGCGTTAGTTGCCGTTGTTGTTGTTGTTGTCTAACAAATGTCTGTTAAAAAATGTATTTAATTTTTATTTTGTTTAAAGAAATTAATTTTGAACATTTTTTTACAGCATTTACTTTACTTTAGAGATGATGTCGTGAACTTTTGATTAGGGTGTTATGTTAAAAGAAAGTTTGTGGTCACGAATTCAGAGTCTTCCAGACAGGAGACAGAAAGTTGTGAAAATTAATCACCGGCCAGCGAATTAATCATGTTTCTGAAACAATAACGCAAAGCCACATTGAAATTAGTGAAGTTTCTGATGGGTTACCCAAGAAGTCTCTTTCAATAACAGTCATCTTGAAATCCTCCAAGAGTTAGCAATCAATTTAGCACCAAACTTTAATAGTTATGCAAAAATGAAATCTCCAATACATCTAAAGGCTTAAAGAAGATATGAGACCGTTCGACTGTAATATATTTAGGACTTTGAATTCAAGATTTAACTGAAAATCCAACAAAGCATTTAATTGATTATTAGTCTCCTTAGAACGATTATCTGATTCAAACTGCTTATGTCCAATGAGGTGCCTGTAGGTTCACCCATATCTATAGGAAGCTGTTGTTTTAGTATATAACTACTTTGAAACTGGTCATTTACTATGAAGTAGCTGATGTTGTGATACGGTTTGGACATGTGAGTTAATATAAAACCGCTTTTCATAACGAGATTGGAAAAGTTGTTCCAAAATAAACCAAATGATTCCAAGTCTTCACTATTTCATTTGATGTTTATGCATTGGCTCATGGCTGTTGACGCTCATGCTGATATGCAAAAGCCAGCTTAGTCGATTTTTTCACAGGAAATGACCACAAACGAAAATGTTGTCAAACAGTTTTTTCTACAGCCATCACCATATTGTTGGTAACCATAATGAAAGTTTATCGGAAATGTGTTTGCCTATAATGTTACAAAACAATTTTACCTAAGTAAGTTCGTTACGCTTTGAGCATCTTAGACAGACGAACAAACGGACAATGGACAGCGGACGATGGTCGAAGGGCGGTGGATGGGAGAATGCAGTTTGATGCGTACAAATTGAGTTCAAGCGAAGTGCATTGCACAAAAGGTACACAAGAAAGCAATCGAAGCTTTCGGTTTTATCTTATAAAATAAATAAAAATTGGTGGTCTGACGTTTCCATTACAAAACACGAACATGCCATGTAATGAGCATGAAAGCGTCTTAAATACGTATTTTGTTATGAAATCAACAAATGCTGTGTTTATTTTGTTTTTTTTTTTTGTTTTTTTTTTTCGAGAGTTGCGACATTGTTGCCGAGCAATGGAGAGTACTTAAGATTTCATAAATGTCGTTTGTGTCTGTTGTCGATTTCCCACAAAAAAAGCACAAATAATTAACACAATTGCCACGAGAAAAAAAAAACAGAACAAGACAACTAAGTAATAAGTAAATAAACAAATTTAAATGAAAACTTTTTCGCAACCGCAAAAGCCACAACACAGCTCAAGGCGGGAAAAGCGATTTCCACTTTCTCCTAAACACAACGCTTTAATTTTCGACATCACCAATATAAAATGAAAAATAAAATTTAACTACATTTAATTCGAGAAAAAAAAATAAGAGTAATATATACTATAAAAGAGAGGAGGAGCCGAGGGGTAAAAGTGAAAATCTCACACTTAAGCGCGAATCGTGTTTGTCGCTTTTTGCATTGTGTTCGTGTTGTCATGTGCATGCCGCCTGACGGCAGGCAGCGTAAAAGAGATGGGTTATATGGCTGTGGGGCGCTAGTGGAGTCAATTCGTGCGTACATCGCGACATCTCTTATATCGCAACTCCAGCTAACTCGTTCGCAACGCTTTTCTTCTCTTTGTCTGTGGCTTCGTTGACGAAGTCGTGGCGGAGTGGCGACGACGTTAGTCAGACGTGCTGCAGACCACATTGAACCGATTATAAATACAGGCCGCCGTTTGCAAACTTTGAACACTTCAAGGCGAAGCTGAAACGCATAGCATTGCAATGCCAAGAATAGCAACGCTGACGAAGCACACGGCACGGCCAAACACCAAATGGATCCGTGGAGTCCGTAACTAATTCACGGTTTTATTGCTTACAGCTACAAGCACATCAATGAAATCGCACGGCAATCGCATACGCAGAAGATATCGTTGCGGCACACCGCACTCGAGAGTCTCTGTCCGCCACGCGAACCGCCCACATGCATGCCCGCAGCGGAGCGTTATCGCACACACGATGGCACGTGCAACAACAAGAAGCGTCCACGTTGGGGCGCCTCGCAGATGCCTTTCAATCGTTACCTGCCGCCGGAGTATGGAGATGGCGTGGACAGCGTACGCAGTTCCACGGACGGCAGCACATTGTCCTCATCCCGATTTGTCAGCCTACTCGTGCACGGAGCACGTGAGGGCGATGCGCCGCTAACGCTCATGATCGCACAATGGGGACAGCTGCTCGACCATGATATGACGTCAACCGCACAGCCACGGTAAGTGCATACAGGCAAAGACTTAAAAACCTCTAAGTGCCGTTTCTCGCACTTCTGCAGTTCGATTAATGGTTCCATACCGAGCTGCTGCGGCGGCAAAGACTTTCACCCATCGTGCTTTCCCATCAAGGTGCCGTTCGACGATCCGTGGTTGTCACCGATGAAGGTGCGCTGCCTGGAGTTCTTACGCTCGGCACCTGCACAGCGTCGCGACTGCGTGCTTAGCTGGCGCGAGCAGACAAATCAGGCCACCTCCTACATTGACGCATCACCGATTTACGCGAATAGCGCCAAGGCATCGGATAATGCGCGTGTCTTTCGCCACGGCCTGCTAATCTACGGTCGTGGCAATCCCGCAGAGGACGTCTGTCAGCGTGGCGCCATAGCAACGCAATGCATACGCGCCGGTGATGGTCGCAGCGGCGAGCAACCTGGCCTTCTGGCGCTACACCATGTCTGGGTGGGCGAGCACAATCGCATTGCGACCACGTTGGGCGAGCTCAATCCACACTGGAGTGATGAGAAGATCTACCAGGAGACAAGGCGCATTGTGGGCGCTATGTTTCAGCACATTACATACCGGGAGTTCTTGCCCATCGTGCTGGGTCGTGAGGTGTGCAAACTTTTCGATCTGGAATTGCTGCATACGGGTTACTATGAGGGCTACAGCGCGAAAACGAATCCAACGGTGGCTAATTCCTTTGCAGCTGCCGCTTTTCGTTTCGGGCACTCACTCGTGCAGAATTCCTACGTAAGATGCGATCGGCATCACAATGTGATCAATAATAGTGAGTTTCCAGGTATCTTCTTTTTGTATGACTTTTTTCTCAAAGCCTTTCGTTTGCTTGCAGATGTCAGTCTACATGAGGAGTTCCAACGTGGCGACATCGGTTCGGCTGGTTCCCTGCACCGACTGCTACGTGGACTGGCCAGCCAGCGCGCACTGAAACGTGACGAGTTCATCACACCCGAACTGACAAATCATCTTTTTCAGACGCCCGGTTTTCCTTTTGGCTTAGACTTGGCAGCCATTAACATACAACGCGGACGTGACCACGGCATCGCTCCGTACACCGCCTGGCGAGTCCCTTGCGGCCTGACTGCCATACAAAATTGGGACGACTTCGCCAATGTCGTCGGTCCGGAGTCCGCTAAACGCATTGGCCACGCCTACCGCAGCGTGCACGACATCGATCTCTTTGTCGGCGGCATTGCCGAGCGTCCGGTTGTCGGCGGTCTGGTGGGTCCAACATTCGCCTGCATCATAGCACAGCAGTTCAGTAATTCACGCAAGGGCGATCGCTTCTGGTATGAGAATGGTGGCTTCGAGAGCTCCTTTACGCCAGCCCAGCTGCATGCCATACGACATGTTAGCCTTTCACAGGTCCTGTGTCGTGCAGTTGGCGGCGGCACTTTTCAGCCGTACATCTTCATACCAGCAGAGTTTCCCAATAATGAACGCAAAAACTGTGGTGAGGATTCCTTGGCGCCCATAGACCTTAATCCTTGGCTGGAGCAAGATCCTTTTGCAACGACACGCCCCGCTGACTTTAGTGCGCCCGAAGGAGTCTTTAATATAGTGCCCGCACATAGTCCTACTGTTCACGTTCTCAAGGAGGACAAAGCAGGCTTCTCGAATCGTGTACGGCCGGTACAAGTTTCAACGGCAATGCCTGCGCAAAGGCCCAATAGTAACTTGGTCGTTAATTCAGGTATTAGCTTACAGCGACCACCAAACACGACCAAAGTCAGCGACAAACTTGACATACGACGTAAGACAACGAGTGGCCACAATCGCAACACGACACGAAAGCCCACGATTACAGGTGTACACAACAAACTGGACAAATCGCCAAAGATTACACTTAATATTAAGAATGTCAATGTGCGTAAGCGCATACAGACGACAACACGACGGACGGTGATCATAAACAATATACCGATCGAACTGCGCAGCGCCACGACTTCAGATGCCAAAGAGAACGTAACTGAACGGATGCAGACATCGCAAAAACAACAGTCCGACCTACCAGAAGCCAGAACTGTAGCTACAAGTGAACCAACGGACGTTAGGGACGACCAAACCACTGCAGGACTGAAAATCAATGGAAATGACATAAACGCTACAGATGCAGACGACATTAATCCCATGAAGAAAACGCAGACAGTCGAACACAAACGCGTACAGCGACGCATACCTGAGGAACATAACCTCAACGAGACAGTTGAGACTCACAACTCTTTGAACAACGACGCCAGGAACAACATACCGACAGTTAAGCAAGCAGGTGCCAAGCAACTACTGCAAGCACCACACGCGAATCACACGATCACACACGAACTGACATCCACAACACACTCACCAAAGACAAAATTTAAAACAACAAAGCGTGGACTCGAATTGCGCAGTCAATATCAGGACAGACCCATCTACACACGTCCACAAAAGGTCGTGCTGAACGGACCCAATGCAGACGAATACGAGATCGAAATAAACATTCGACAGACCAATAAAAATACCGCTACCAGACCAATAAATGAATACACGACAGCCTACAAACCGTACGGAGCACCATATGCCAGTAGTTATGCACCACACTACGTGGAGTATAAGAGCACGACGCCAGCGAATAACTACTACCAGCTGCCTCCGAGCATACTCTCGAAGCCACAGCAACCACATAGAACGAAGCCACCGACAGTCATTTACCTGAACGAATACGATGACCAACCAACGACCACACGACCACCGAACATCTTTCAGAACCTCTTGACGTTCGCAACGAACGGATTGAACCACTTAAACAACAACAATAACAACAACAACCGACCGTCCCCACATTCACACGGAACTCCATCTAAAGACAAACCAAGTTACTCGTCAGTCGTGGTCAACAGCCCACTTAATATAGGACAGGGCGGTGTGCACACCTCCTCGGCATCCGCCTTAGCACAACACACACCACTCTCTCACAATCAGCTAGGCACGGCGCATTATCCTGTCGCAACAAACGCACAAGTCGGCACGCATCCAAGCAGCGGTCATGCGCATGCCACGAGCAGCGCAGTTAGTACTGGCAACTTCGGGGCAATCTCCGGCATAGCGAGTGCAAATGGAGCTGATAGCATTTTTAGTTTTAACATAAAACCCAGACCTGTTACTTATCCCAGACCAATACAGGACCTAGCGAGTAGTGGGGGTGTTGGTAGTTATGGGCTACACCCACAACGCAGACCAACTTATGAGCCAACTTATGTTAATCGACCCACATCAACGCCAACACATGAATTTTACTATGTATCTGATCAAAGCCCCTTCTCCTCCGGACAAAACCAGAATCGCCCACAAAATTATTTTGTGCGCACGTCCGAGCTGAAGGAAGCGCTCCACAATGACATACTCAACCCAACAGCCGACCACAAACTGGACATACATGACTATGACTATTTAAGTCGTACATTAGAGCCCCCTGCGAACGACACTAGCAATGTGGATAATGCGAGCACAGAGGTGGACGATTACGACTACAGCGACGATTATCAGGAGAGTCTTGAAAGCGTTAAAGTTACAGAGCTTACTGAGAAGTACGCGACTGACGATTTACTACAACCCGAACTGTTGCTTGATATCTTGCGCAAGACTGTGGACGCAAACGACACAAAGACAAATATAACTGATCTGGACGATGATTATGTGTTGCATATGTTGACGAACAATACGTTAAACGAACCGACTGAGTTGCCCAGACCTTTACAGAGCACCACTGCCCCGACAACAATATATGTGACAGACATAACTGACGCAACGACATACCCGGACTCGTTGCCCAAACAGCTTAACAACGACATTTCGGCCGAGCCTAATGATGAGTGGGATATAACGACGGAGTCGATTGCGGTCACAAAACGCCCTGCTTTAGCAAGTGTCGCCTTCGCGCCGATTAAAGTATTAACAGAGCCGGATCGGTATTTATGCGCCATAACTGTTATAAAAAGAAAACTTACCAAAAATGCACTACCATAGGCCAGACAACTGGGTCATCTATGAAACGCCAAGTGAGCAGCTTCCATTGCCCATAGCACCCATAGTAAAAATGGACACAGAACCCACAGCAGAAGTGCCGACTCCAATCAAAAACGCCATGGGCTTATGGCGGAAGGACCAACTCTTGAAAAATACTGAGCCACCAACGGAACGCACAACAGAATCCATATTAGATTAATCGTGCTATTTATTTATTTATGTAACTATTTATGCCTGTAATAAATTAACTACCAATTGAAAATTCTTTACCATGTCGTTAGTGCATTGAGCAGCCAACCGTTAGGCAGGGCAGTAAAATTAAAAATAATTTTATTTAATTATATGCTAAGGTAAGCATTTTTCAGTATTTTAGTTGGCGCGCGTCGTTTTTTTTTTTTGATGTGTTTGTGTGTGATGTTGGCGCAAATTCAAATAAGTAAGTTGCCATATCTCAGCAAAGTGGCAGCGTCGCTTAAATTCACGAATTGCAGTGTTGCATGCGGCAATCTGCTGTAATACATTAACATTTGTTTTCTGCTTCAGCTTCCAGATGATTCTGCCGGCTCGGGAAAAAAATATCTTTTTTTTTGCATAGTCGAGCTGTACAAAGTGAAACGGTACATCCGCGGACGGCTGCTGCAGTTGGCAGTACTATTTTTTAGTAATGTTTCAGTAAATAAAGTAATACAATAATAAATAAGTATTTATCTTGGAAAGTAGCTGTCTGATGCACACAATTAAGTGTGTCATTGCATGTAAGTTGATTTAAAATGAGATGTGTAACTAAAAGCGATGCATACATAAATGTAGAAAGGTATTCAGGCGAAAGTGAAAATAAAAAGGACTTGCAAAAACAACAACAAAGCCTGTCTGAAGGCCACATACAAAATGCGAATTCACGCAGCCTCCGGGGCAATAAACGGCATTATTAACCAGGTTGGTTAATAACTGCAGATAAATGCTAACGTGTTTTTTCTTGGTGCAAATCTGTTTAATAAGTAAATACAGTAGCTGCGAAGTCCATGACCGGTGTTGTGTAAAATATTACAACACCGCCACATCACCATTGGTGGCATTTTATTTATTTTGTACTCGATTAAATTGGCGACAATTCTTCAGTTTGATATAGATAAGACTGCAAATAAAGGCTTGATGTCTGCACAAAAGATAGTGCCCGACCTGTGCTGCTTTGATGTTTAAGCGGCTTACGCAAGGACGTCATCGAAGTGTTGAGTGTATAGAGTAAAGGCTGATTATGGAGACTGAATATCACAGTCGTAGTTACCACGAGGCAATCGTGTCATCGGATGATGAAGATATTTCCTCGTTGGACGATGATTCGTCGGACGAATGCGAATCCGCTGCTGGTGATCGACGGAATAATGCATTGGGTAACCGGGCCAGTGCAGCAGCAGTAGTTCATGCTGCACCGCAAACCAATGCACGTCCAGCGAATTTAGTGAAGCTGCTGTTTAACAGAGAGGTAAGGCAATCATTGCGTTTTTTTAGCACAGTACTAATTCATCATTTCCATGCAGCGTGCTGGGAATTTTTCGGGCAACTCACGCACTGGCCGGTATGATGAGCCCGTATTCAATAAGGTGCCAAATAGATTATCATTTTGTCTTAAAGACATAGTGGATAATCGCTTCCTGCAAGGGTATGTAATGACCGCACTTCCTTATTTCATTAGCATAAAATATTTAAATACAATTTCATACTTGCAGACACATCTTCATGGGTCTCACGGCCTGTGGTCAGTTCCTGCTCAGCTACAAAGTCTGTTGTAATGATAATATTGCAGCCAATCATTATTCCTTCAATGTAGGCTATAAGTACACGTAAGCATGAACCCATAACGCAGCTAATATGAACTTTGCTAATTATGCGCTCCACCAGACTCTACTTTTGGGTGTTTCAACCGCACAAACCGTTGCGCAGTTACTTTCAATGCTGCCTTTTCGATGATCATGGCGTCGACAATGTCAAGGTGGTCACAATGACTCAATGGAAAAACGCCGACACACGTGTGCTTATTGTGCACGGTGCACCCGTCGAGGAGTGCGATGATTCCTATATTACTTACGTTAAAGTTCCTAAACTTGGTTGTTTGGAGTGCAAGAAGCAACGTGAAAACCTGGAAGGTGATTGTAAGTACCTAACACACCATAGCATTATATCACACAGAAGTCAAAAAGTGTCCGTTATAGGTTTTTTCTTTAATACGCACTGCTTGAATTGCAACCTGACGGTGCATACTAAATACGCATCTAGCGATACGGATCCTAAATTCGAACCGCACATTAATCTGCTCTGCCCCGAGCGGATATTGATCGTGGCAAATGGATTTTTGCATATGTTACGCATTGATATAGACACGCCAACTACTAGCAACGCACATACACATGTGTTCGGGCAGGCGGTAATACTGCAGCAAAGCACAGCCCAGGCGTTGATGCTTGCAAAGTTCGAAGAAGAACGGCGCATGGAGACGTCGCTAGAGCTTGAGATTGGGAGCGTAGGTAGTAACGGGGCAGATTGTGGGCAAAGCAACTTAGTTGCACGCATTATTGCCGATTTCAGTGATATTGAAGCGGAACAGCAAAATCAACGCAATCATAACAATAACAACGAATCCCAACAGCAACAAAAGCAACGAGAACAACGCAAAACCTACGAAGAACTCATCTTCAGCAGTAATGCATCATCTGCCGGCAACTCCTCATCGTGCACAAATAGCAACAGCAATTCCACAGTCGTCGCCGGTGTTAGCGGTAGCGGCAGTCTGAAGCGTAAGCGCTTTGAACGCATTGTCACAAAATCCTTTCGCAATGGCATAGTCACAATCGACTTGCAAGGGCCGACCACGTCGTCGACGCCAACAACTCCAGACAAATCGAATGCTTACGAATTCTCGGAAGACAACGAAAAATGTGAAAAGATTTCTACACTTCGCAAGCGCCGCTTAGCTGATAAGAAATACGAATTCTCCGAAGATAATTCAGAGAATATTATACCCTTCACAAAAATACGTTCCGCCGGCAAAACAGGCAGCCCACAGGCGCCAGCTCAACACTATGGCGCTGCAACTGGCAGCGGTGCACATACCAGTGCACGCGGCTTGCATCGTTTCTCGCCCACAGCACACTACTTTCATAATGCACATTCGCCATGCGCATCGCCATCGTCCTCGCCACATACAGCGAACACACAGCCGTCTTGCTCAAACGTTGATGCACGCCATAATCTAGAGTTTCGTTCTCCGCCGACCTGTCCATCGCCCGCTAGCTCAAGTTTTATGCGCTCACCGAATCGCCAAGCCACAGCAGCCCAGATATATAATCAGAAGTCACCGCCTCTGTCGCAGGCCACATTGCAAATGCTCAGCTTCAAGCCATTAGGAGCACTCTCACCGTTGCAGGTGTCCATGACAAAACGTCTTGATCTGGGTGGCTCAATGTCACCCAATGCAAGCCTCTCATTTCTATCGCCGCGACGTGAGGAGCAGCGCATCGTAGAAGTGCCACTGCAGGGCGGTACGATGCCCGAGAAACCCATCTGCACAAAAAAGCTCAGACGTCGCTATGTTGAGGAAGACGACGCCACATCGGTGATAACTAGCGAAGAAGGTCCGCACAACAATTGCCATATGTTTTCTCTTTATTTATTTTTCGTTTTTTCCTTTTTACCTGCAGATGACTGCATTTCCCCTGGCTACCACACTTCGCTGCCGGTAGAGGTGCACGGCTCGTGCTACTCTGAGATGCAAATGGTCTCGCAAGCATCATATCAACGCTTGCGCTGCACGAGCATCGTGATCACACAGCACTCGTTCGATCTAGAGACCTTCACGTATTACGTAATCAGCGTGCTCTGCCAGAAGAATCAGAAGACTTATGATGTCTTCTACGATTGGGCCTACGAAGTGATAAATGTATGCCCACTAAGTCAGACGATCAGTTGCCTATTGATGGCACAATTTGCGGCACGCGAGCAGGTGCCGACATCGCACACGAATTGTTTGAATTGTTCGGGTAACTTTGATTGTGCTTTCCATCGGCGACAGTTCGAATGTCGCATACTCTTCACATGGAACATGGAGTCTGGCGAGTGGCAAGTACTCGACTATGGCGAACTGAAGGAAGTCTATGATATTAGTCCACTGAAGAAGTGCGGTATGCCGCCCGCAACAACATTTGCTCAACAGGCCAAGAAAGTTTCGCTCGAGGTGTCCGCTAGTCTGAACAAGTTGCCCAACTATAGTAGCAACCTGCGTGTGCTCGGCTCAGATATTAAGAAATCTAAGCAATCGATCTCCGATCTCGATAATATGGTCGAGTTCTATCTAAAGAAACGTGCCAGTGATTAGTCGGCCACTTGTATCCACTGTACAGTTATACCTTACGCGATCACCTACTTTAATTCATTTAACCTTTGTTGAAATCATTATTTTATTTTCGTTTAGCTTTTAAGTGGCAGTTGCAAAGAACACAAAACAAAAGCAGAAAGTTGAAATCAAATCTTATTTCGACAATAGTCATATAGTTTTTAAAGAAATTTCGATATATTTTCGCTTAAGGCGTTCTAGTTAGGTAGCAACGAATTAGTTTCAAGAACTAAACAAATGTCGAGTGAGAGTTCATTTTCGTCTTCAACGATTTTTGTATTTCAAACTGTTTTAAATAAAAATAAACAAATTTAATTTATGCTGAAACCTTGAACTTGTGTCGTTACTTTAAGCCAAAAGAATCGCACTGTTTTCCACACATAAAGTTGAAAACATCATCACTGTGCGTATGAAAAGCAGCGATCAGAACGAACCACAAATTATTTTAGAATACAACTTTGCAAATTGTTTAGCGCTTTAAATTTTGACTGTTTTTCTTGGAGGAGGAATACATGTCGGATCGAAGTATGCTGCCGGAGCTCTTGCTTGGATGGAGGTCATAACCATAATGGAACAATGGGGGAAACCGTGATAATAACGCGATTTATTCACTTTACATTTATTTACTGATGCACACAAAGTGTTCAAATAAAATATTTTTGAATATGAAATATATTTGTGTGACATTCTATTGGCAACATAGAAGGATTTACTTATTCATCTTGAATACCACAAAACCAGGATGCAAACCAAATTTACACGGCGAAAAAAGTGAATTTGAATCTAGAACAGAACTTCACAACTGTGTGGAAACGCCACAATAAACAATTGTTGTAGTCTGTGATGGGTTCCAAAACCCTTGATAATTTCGCTTTAACAACTTACGTGGGCTGTTGACTAGTCAACTTTATTTTAAACGTTTTCAAAATTTCTCATTGCGTTCATTTAATGTAAATGTTTTGTTTTCTTTTAGTTTAACGTTTTTATTGAAAAAATGCTCCACTCCATTTCGCCTAATTTTCTACATTTTGTTTCTTTTTTTAATCGTTTTGTTTGTTTTTGTAGTTTTTTTTTTGTATATAATAATAATTATTATTATAACATACAATTACATAGTGATTACATAATTATTACTTCTCCAAAAATGGCTGCGCATACAAAAGTTTGTATTGCAATTGCATACCTAGTACCTAGTGGGACTTACAGTCTACTTTGTTTTTGCTCATTTTGTGTTATATACTTAATTTCTCGTGTTTTGTTTTCTTTTTTCATTTTGACAAAACACACAATTTGTCTTTTGCATAAACCTAACCTTGCTTTGTCAATTGCATCATTTATTTTAAATAAATTAATGTAAGTAATAAGCGTAGGCTTAAGTTTTTGTGTGCTTCTACTTTTTTTCTGTTTTGAATTTAACAAAAGTTTTGTTACAATGTATTATTATTTTTTCTTTTGCAATTACTTAAGTTCAATTTGGCCTAAGCAAAGGCTGTTATCGAGTTTTTTCTATTAAGCTGCCTAATTTGTTTATAAATAAAATTTTTTTTTAATAATAGTTTCACAAGTGACTGACTATTTATTTTAATTCTTTAATTTTTTTTATTTTTTCAAAACTGCTTTTGACTCGATTTGCTTTTTTAATAACGCTTTAACAGTTATTGCTCCTATTAAATTATTTGTTTATATTTATATGCCTATACATTTACAAAGGTTGCTTGCGCTTGTACCGCTTTTAGCTTTTGTTTCTTTTTTTATTTATGTATATAATGTTTGTATATAAATTATAAACTATGCTTAAATATTTTAATTCCATTCTCACATAATTTTTAATTTAAATGTAGTACATTATAATTAGTTTTATTTTTATTATACAAATATTTTACTTTTACATAAATTTACCACTTTGTACAACTAAAAAAAACACGTACATTTAGAAAAAATTATAAAAAAAAGCAACAAAGTACACAGGTATGTATATATATGTATATATAGAACTTTTTATATAGTTTTTTTTTATTTTTGTTTGTGGTTTTATTTCATTTGTTTTGTTTTATTTTTTTTTTTTGTCTTTTTTTATATAAATTGCTTTAGAAATATTTCTTTTAAAAAGTATGACAACGCCCTTTAATTAAATTATGTGCTTAAATATATAAACGTAAGATTTTTGTATATATATATATATATAAATATAAATTTATAAATCACATACATATATACATATACATTTATATATATAATATTTGAACATTTTTATAAATAAATATTTATAAATATATATAAATTTAAATATATATATACACAATTTATAAACGTATATTCATATGCATGTATATATTTATATACATATGCCGGCTTATAGTGTGTTTTTTATGTGTATGTGTGAGTTTATGCGGGGGTTGGGTAAGCGGGTGGAACGAATGTTCGTGGTGTAATGAATTATACTTAATTAATTTTTTTTTTTGTTTTCTTTTTTATTTTGTTTTGCTTTTGTTTGATTTCGTTTTTGTTTGAAGCTGCTTTTACCTAAATAATTATTTGTTTTATTTAGCTTTTTAGTATGCTTATGTGTTGTTTTGTTTTTAATCCCTTCTTTGTATTAGTATTTCATCATGCGGCACTTTTTTATTAGCTGCTTTTCACTTAACTTTCTGTTGTTTCAATTTCTGCTGCTGCCTTTTTAGTTTAGCCCGATATTATTTTTGCGTCTTACGCTGTGTGAGTTCAGCATCAACGATACCACCAACTCCACCGACACCGCCATTGCCCAATAGTTTGCTATGCCCATTCATCAGCAAACTGCCATTCGCTTTGTGCACGCTGCCATTTAACGCATTGCCATTAGCTGTGCTTTTGTAGCCATTCTTGTTGCCGTTTACATATCCATTTGTCAGCGTTTTCGTTGTGTCTGCCGCATCTGATAACAATGCCGTCGACGCTGTCGCAGTCGTTGGGGGCGCTGGCATTGCAAGATCATCATGCGCATTTATGCTCTTGCAGTAGCCGTTTGGTTTTGCATGACCATTTGCAGTTACAGCGCCCTTGCCCCTCTGCAACGAGTACAAAAAGTTCTCGATAAGATTCTAATTTAAAAAATGAGAAGAAAATAAAAAAAAAAATTAAAATAAATATATTTACGCGTGACGTATGCGTTATTTAGCACACACGTAGATGGAGATAGATATATAAAGAAATTGTTTTTGTTGACAATGCAATTAACTTTGTAATTTTGAGTAAATATGTGTGGTATGTTGCAATAGAATAATACAACGTTAGACAGCCCACTCAAATGACACAGGGCTTGCCTGCATTTTGTGTATCATTGAGCTATATCACCTCCTCCAACTATTTTTAATACATAGCTATATTAGAGCCAATGCGTTGAGTTACTCTCATGCTCTTCGTTTGTTTTTGTGGTACGGACAAGAAACACTCAATTAGCGCATTCTCGCCAAATATCAACGATGCATGTGCGAGCGGTTTAGCATGCATAGATTATGGCGAGCCATTTTATTGCACACTGATGTCTGCATAATAGTAGCCATGCCTTGCTTGTCAATTTTGTTACGGCGACGACGATGATTTACATTATTTTTATGCATTTCATTTTGTTTGTTGTTGTCGAGTGGTTTTTTTTAGTTGCACATATGCGCCTAGCAACGAACGCATTTTTATTTATGCATAAAGCAAGACATAAGTCACAATTATGTAATATATGTTTGTAAGTTTGAAGTATTAACGTTGGTTTTTTTTTTTATTTTTTTTTTACTATTGCTTCTTTTTTTTTTTTTTGTTGCTTCCACATTCGTTCATTTGATCATTTGCACAACTTTCACTCTTACTCCGTGGTCCATGCTGCGACGCTGCCTTGTCTTTATTTCTATACAAACGTGTGTATAAATTTATTTATTAACAATATAAAATACAAATTTAATTGCCTGTTGCTGTCTTTTGTATGTATTACGTTGCCACCTAAATTCCCAGAGACCGTCATAGTTGTTGAAATCTTGTTAATGAATTTAGTTCACAAAACGCCGCTTTGCCGCGTTGCCGGGTGCCGCTGTTGACGACGTCAATGTTGATTATATAAGCACAGCATAGTCGCGATGCTTTGCTTTAGGTGTTGTTGTCTTTTCTTATTGTCTTTGTGGCACATTTTGGCGTTTATGGTATTGCTTTAGCCGACATTTGCTTTTCATTAACACAGACCGGAATTTTGCTATCATCTAGCATTGTTGTTGTTGCCGCTGCCGTCGTCACTCTTGTGCACGTTAACGTTGACGACGACGCGTGCAGCGACGTTGTGGTCGCAATGTTGTTGATTTGAATTTATTGCGCATTGTTGTGCATTGCTGTTGCGCTTTCGTTGTCGTTGTCTCTGTCGCTATCGTTGTTGGGCTGTTGTTGCTTTGACTTTGAATTGCTTTTGTGTTTGTTGGTTTTTGTCATTTTGTTGTTGTTTTGCATTTGCAGCAAACGTGGGAAGCCGCAATTGTTAGGTGATGTGGCTTGTTTTGTGTTTTGTTTTGTTCGTAGTGTTGACTTTGTTGTACTGTTTTTGCTTTATTGCTATTCGTGTTTCTATATATGTAAGAGACACATTGTGCTTTCAAATACTTACACCATGACGTCCCTTGTAGGCTGCCTTGTAGAACTCATTGAAGAGGAAGAAGAACATAACGGCATGCATGCCAATCCACCAGACAAACGCCTTCGGGTAGTTGCAGTCGATGAAGAGCAACTGGAAGGCGTGCACCATGATCAAAATGAATTGTACCTGCAAAAGCAATAAATCAATATTCAAATAAGTAACAAAAGAGCCTCAACAAAAGCTTACACACCATTTGCAATGTGGTCAGGTACTTCTTCCACCAGAGATACTTCTGGTACTGGGGGCCCATGGCCGAGAACATGTAATAGGTGTACATGACAATGTGCACGAATGTGTTGAGCAGTCCGAAGAATGTGCTATGGCCGCCTGTTCGTAAGATTTTCTTATATTAATAACATTAATTGCAATTGGCAGCACAGTGCAAGGAGAACGAGTACAAACCTGGCGTGAATTTAACACCAAACCAAACGGACATTGGCATGCAACCGTGATGTATGACATGAAGCGTTGTTACCTGACTTGTCTTCTTGCGCAGCACGAAGAATATCTGTAAAAAAAAATAAACTAAATATGAAAAAAAAAAACCATATTTATTTAAAGTAACTTAAAAAGAACACACAGCAGGCTTTTGCCAAAAGCTATACGAACAAAAATAGCTGTCAGTGTATTTAAAATTGGCTATTATTAAAAAAAAGTTTAAACTAGACTTTCAACGGCAGCATGACTTGTGATTGATTTTGCTGCTTGAAGCTAAAAACCGTAAGAGTTTCATATTCATTCAACTGCTCTTGAATTCGTTTCAACTTTTTAATATAAAAATAAATTCTGCATATAATACGATGTAACTGAACATTTAGTGTTCAAAATTGAAGATTCTTCGATGCATTTTAAACATGCCAGATCGCAATTAAATTTTTTCTATGCAAGTGTCAATTTAATAAAAATTCAATTAAAAAACAACAGCTAATGAAAATTAAAAATTTATAAACTGCTGACTGTGACCCGCTTTCGTTTGAGCGCGGTATGCGGCTTTTTTGTAATATTAGCAGTTTTACACAGGCCCATAACTACATAATGTATACATGTATATGTGCATATATATTCGTATATACATATTGTACATGCACACGGGCGCTGACAATTAACTTGTCAATATTTGCTAGGCTTTCTTTTATTATTACTTATTATGATTCCATTTAACATATAACTTTATTTTCTTGTTGTTGCTGTTGTTGTTGTTACACTTACCGTATCCACGAACTCGGTAAACTTTGAGAAATAATACCACCAGCAAGCGTGCACCATCTAAATGTAAAACGCAATATATAAATAATTAGTAATTTAAAAAAAAAATATAAATATTAATATGTGCAGACAAACATGCGTTGCATAAATAATATAAAAAAAAATTATATATAGCAAAAATGTATTTTTTAATTTTAAATGAAAAATATTTAAAATGAACGATTACTAATCCGCATTCAAAATTTTAATTGGTTTTCATTTAATAGCAATAATAATTTAAAGTTTTATGCTTATTACATATTAATGCTTGATCTTATTAATTTCATTAAACTCTGATAATTTTATACTGTATTTTCGTCTACTTAAAATTTTTTTCGAAATATTTTATTTAACGCATGTTAGCTTTATTAAGTGGCATATACTGCAGTGCGCTCTCTCTCTCTCTCTCTTTCTGACTTTCAAAAATTAAAAACTTTCTTATTAAAATTTATTTATTAATTGATAAACTACTTAAAAAAAACTACAAATTAGTATCGTGCAATTTAGTTGCTTATTTTAAAACATTTAACCGTAAGCAAGCCCCATTAATTACAAAATGTTAAGTGCATATTATTGATTAATTAATGCCATTACAATTAAAATAATATGCGACAACTAAACCATTAACAAAAATTCAGCGCTAAATTGTTGTTGGTGTGGTTTGTTTTGTTGTTGTTTTTTTATATTAATTTTGCTGTATTTCTTTTTGTGTGACTACATTTACGCTGTTAACACATACCCTTAACGTTTTAGGGTTATTACTATAGTCGACTGGCTGACATCGGAAGCTATAATGTCCTGTTAGCCAACCGGAAATGCTTATCTGTAAATGTAGAAAAAGAACACATATGGTTTGTTTTTTTTTTCTTTTTTTTGCTGATTTTTGTTATTTATTGTTTTATTGTTTGTTGCTTGGCACAATGTATATTGGTATTATCGTTTTTACTGTTTTTGTTGTTGTTATTATTATTATTTTTATTTGTATTCTTGTTGTTGGTATGGATTTTTGTGTACTTCATGTCATTTGTTCGGCATTTTGCTACGCTAGCAAATATAATTTTTTGTTTTATTGCCTTTAATTAATTATTATTTTTTATGCCGATTTTCAAATAAATTTTTTTCTCTCTTCTGCCCTGGCGTTGTTGTTGTTGTTTAATTTTATTATTATTATTTATTTGAACACGCGCTTGATTTTCATTATTATTGTTTATGATGTAATTATTTAGCACTATAAAAAATGTAAAAGAAAAAAATATGATGTATGTATGTAACATGTAAGTAGCACACACAACGCTCACACATAGACACACACAAACGACGTTACACACAAATGTTGCATGTGGCGTAAGTACGTACAATTAGAATTTGCCAACAGTTGGCATGTTGCTGTCGTTGTTGCTTTTATTGCTGTAGATATTGCTTTAGGTATTAGTAAATTATTTGAAAGCGCATAAATTATATTTTATTTTTTTGTTCATTATTTATTAAAATAAATTGTTTTTAATAACGTAAGCGATTTGTGGTTAATTTTGAAAATTAATTAAAAAACTTAAATGAGAAATTAATTAATAAAATTAATCATTTGAAATATGACCACATACAGAGCACGAGAAGTAATTTGTATCGAATACTTTGCTTGCGTCTGTCTTTATTTTTATTATTAGTTTTTTAAAATGGTTAAAATAAAAAATATAAATAAATAAATAATAAAAAAAGATAAATAAAGGAAAAACAAATATACGAGTAAAATTAGGTATAGGCAGCCGTTGTTGTTTTTTCAGTAGCAGCAGTTATCTGGCAAAGCCCTTAGTTAAGCGCACAACTCGCTAAATAGGTTTGCATCTAATTCAGCATTGAAGTTGTATATTCAAATTACCGTTGGCATAAAAAGGACCTCTTATCCTTGAATTGCGCAACGAACATATAATAAAAGACCCATATCAGAATATGCCCTACGAGAGTTTGCAGCAGCTATTTACTTAAATGCGCTACGATTTTTTTTTCTATATATTTCTATGGCATTTAACTTTGAAAGTTGTAAAGAAACTTACTCTCCTAGACCTGGGATTATCTGCATATTCCACAGGCTGGCAGCGGAAGTTGTAATGACCCCACCAGCCGCCCATTAAACACTAAAACAAATACAAAAGTCACAAAAAAGGCACAGAGAAAGAATATTCAAATAATGAAAAATAAAGAAAAATAAACAACACAAAAATTAAATATTGTAATGCAATTATTAATTTTCTTGAAAAATAAATAAAATAGAACAAACAAAAATAAAAAAAATAAAAACAAACAAACAAACTCATTGAGGCAGTCTCAAATCAGTTAGCTGGCGGCAAAGTAGACACAGCATGGCTAAAGAGAAAATTATTTATTTGCGCGTACTTTTTTTTAAATATATTTAATTTTTTATTTTTTTTGTTTTGCTCAACTCAATGAGCCATGAAATGTGAAGTGTTGCGTAGGTAGTTGGAAAGTTTCTTTGTCTGTTGTTGTTGTTGTTGTTATTATTATTGTTATGTTATTGTGCTTAAACTGTACCAAGGCCCAAATGAACATACCTCATAGAACAGCCACGCACTGAATACCACCTGCAAGGCATTGTAGAGGACGAGTGTGTTCTGTAATTGGAATGGTTTTCGATTCTCCATTAATCGCGGCCCCAGCACCTGCAGAAGAAAACAATTGTTGCAAAAATCCAAAAATATTGATTAATTACAATAATATTAAAACCAAATTGAGAAATTCATTATTTAAAATATTCTATATACAATATACATTTATATATTTTTTAAAATTATTTGCTTTTCAATTAAGTCAACCAATTTTCGGAATTTTTATCAATGCACTTTGTTAGTTTTGTAGGGTTTTTTTATCATATCTGGCGCGCTGCTGATTATGAACTCTTACACACATTTATATATATATATATATATATATATATATATATATATATATATATATATACATATAATAATAATACAAATATAATATGGGACAAAAATTATTCGCTACTTGCGACAACCTCAAAAATTACACCGAGCCTGGTTTTCATTACGTGTAAGAATCGAGTTACAACTGTATGTGTATATACATGTATATGTACGTTCATAAATTAAATACTTTATATATTTTGGTTTAAGCATTGCGACTGAAAAAGTGTCATAAATACTCAAAGCTATCGCCTGCATGTATACAAAAAGAGCAGCAGTAAAAAAAAGGAAACAAATAAAAGAGAGAAATGGTCACATAGGCACTAATCGCGCTTATCAGCAGCAAATAAACGCACAGCAAACAATTTCCCCAGCTTGCACCTGCGGCTACTCGTACGCATTGAGTGCGTGTACATAACGTAATTATTTGACAACTATAAAAACAATAAACAAAAGATCTTTATCAAGTCAAGCCATTAAAATAGTTAGCCGGACACTCTTAGCTTGCCACTCAAAGATTAAATGTGTCCATCAAATACCGCGTATTAGCCAACCAAGTCAAAGATTTCAATGTGCCGCGCATTGGCTTGTGATCGACTCTCGAGTGCACAAGTAACAAAATAAGTGCACTTGTGCAATCAGCCGACTTTTATCAAGGGCTTATGTCGTTTAACACAACACAGGCAGCAAATCAACGGTAAGTAGGGCACACACAGCAAATGCAATTCACTTGGCGTTTGAAACAAACTTTGATCATCGAGTTGCCCAACTCAAAGATGCTTAAGTGCAGCAAGGAAGTGCCTTGTAAAGTCACATAACAAAAGAATTTTCAATGACCCTGCTAAGTGGCGAATGTAAACTGGCTTATATCTGTGGTGGGGGGTACAGGTCTGCTTGAAAATGTATTTCTATATTATAGCATAGAATATCTAAGAACGGTTAACGGTTTTAACGCATCACATATAGTATCTGTGTGAAATGCTTATCAGTTAGCTGATGATAAAAATATATTCGCTAGTTTAGTTTAATTGACAGCAGTGAAACGTACTCACCTTGACAAGGTAGACATATGTTAGGCAAACAGCTAATGTTGGAAATGGTGATGACATCATGGGCCAATCCTTCGTCCTTGAATCTGTTATTGCGTGCCATGAAAAACAAGAAGAAAATATCAAAATCCGGTTAAAATAAATCAAGTTACATGACCTTCTTTTCTTAATGTTAATTAAATTCATTTATATACTTGCATATACACACAAATCTTGTGTGTATGTACACATTCATATGTTTTATTGCTATTTATTTGCTTTGCTGTTACACAAGTACACACAAAGCTTTTAGATAAACGCTGCACGTGTATCTTTAGGCATGCGGGAATGTCTGAAAATGCGCTTATCATTCCCAAATCATTAGCAGCATTGACAACGTCTGCGCACGTCGGCATAGTGTGACATTGCAGACGCTGCCTGCCGCAGTTTAGGTCGCTTTGAAATTAATTTACGAGACGTGGCTTATAAACATTTCCTTGCTAATGGAAACACTTATAAACTTATCAATGACTTTCCTTAGTAGCTTCAGCATAGATCATAAAAATTTTCATCAAAGGCCGCATTAATTTCATTAATAACTTTCAAGACGAACGAATTTTGTTTTTTCTTTCAATTTGTTTTTACTGTTTCTTGTCTCTTGTTTCTTCTGTAGCTGCTGTGCGTAGCCCACAGCTTTGCTATGTTTTTTTTTTAATATTATATGCAAATCAACGTTAAATGTCATAACTTTTTTACAATAAATATAAAAAATTTTTTCTTTTTTCCTTTTTTCGCAACTTCATTACTTATGCAACATTGTTCAATATTTTAAAATTACCACACATAAAAGTTTTATGAAAAAAAAAAAACAATGAAAAACAAAAACAAAAAAAAAAATAAAACATTCCACATGGCATATTTTGCATGCATAAAATGAAATGAAATTTAATAAATGAGCAAAATATGTCGTCTTTAAAATTGCTTAATAAAATTTTATCACCAATAATGTGGATATTGCTTTTAAAAAAAATCCATTAATGTAAACTCTTACGGCGCCTTTTAGACGAAGAATCAAGTGATGTATTGTATGGATATTTATAAACATTTGCCTACATATGTAAGTGAAGTCACATTGTCCTGCTTTAAAGGCAACTGCTACTGAAACTGAATTTGTGGGAACCTTTTTATACTCTCGAAGAGTGCGAATTTTATATAGTGTTGTTTTTTTTTTTTTAAATATACAAAGAATGTATTGATTTTTAATTTTATGCTACACTAACTTTTGCTATCAAAACCATAAGTTTTCTACTTTTTTTTTAACTTTATGAACTTGAATTTTAAATACTGAAACAAGGCTTATCATGACAGAGCTACCCTAAATATATATTACGTGCCTCTGGAAACATGAAAAAGAGAAACTTTTTTGCCTTTGGCATGTTGGTGGCAATTGCCAAACTTGTCTTCTTCAAGCACGCAAACGCAGCTGGTTAAATCAATATATGCGATTGCAGACCTCAGACCTCCAATATCACTCTTGATTTGGCGCTAAGTAGAGTGCAGGATGAAGTAACTGGCGCATTCTGTTTGACGCTAGTAAAAGTAAAACTTGCTAATAATGCGCAGCAAACGTCACATACATTCACATATGTATGTATGCATAGATAGTTTGTAGAATAGGCAACGAGCCACCCCCGCTGACACGCGCGCATTATCGGCTTGCGTCTCTTTTACAGCTCGCATGATTGATATATAGCAAGCATCAAAAAGCAGTATATGTAATAATACTACAGTCGCCCCTTAATAAAACGTTCACAATTAAATATTTAATGGATAATAATTGCTGTATTTGTTGTGTACTTTGCACAGAAGTGCAATGCAAAGAGCAGCATGAAAAGTACAGGCAAGAGTGGGCCGATTACGTAGTTAGTACGAACAAGTTTGACAAGTCGTGCTGAGTGTGAGTAGAGTGTGTTTTTTATGGCGATAATAGCAATTACGGTAACTCATTCCTTTAATCTTTGCCACGACGACTTCGATGACGCTGACGGCACGTTCTCGAAGCAATAAAGCATGAAACCTTAAAGTTAAAGTAAAAGTATTTTTTTGTTTAAATTTGTATTTTTAGTTTTGACTTTAATAAAGTACAACTGTAAATCAGCATTTGACAAACATTTTTAACAAAGCAATAAAGCAACTAAACTACCCTCCACTCAGCGTCGCTGCGCAGCTGTGACGCACCCTATTAATAAATACAATATACTATGTATATACAAGTATTGCAACAAAAAGAAGAGAATATCCGCAACAACAACAACTAAAACAGGGTTCCGGCTTCATTTACTTTAAGCATACAGTAAAAGCAACTAGCCATGCACACGTATCAAGTTTTATACGCAGTATAAGCTTACATTCATAAGCACACGCATAGTAGCCCTAACCTCATGTGTGCTCTTTAGAGCGTGCACTGCGCTGAGGCATTTTTATTTTTTTTTCATATTTCTTCCTAGCTGGGTTTTTTTTTTTTTTTTGTTTGCACAAAGTGTGTCGCTGTCTGTTTATATTTATTTTTGCAATATTTTAGGTTGCTGTTTTTGTGTTTTTTCTTTAAGCCATTGCTATTCTAGTGTTACCACATGAAAGAAATCTATTATAATCAGGGTCACATATTTCATAATCCAAACGCAATGATATTGATTTGAGGGATACATATTAAATGAAATGCAGCATGCTTCGTATGCAAAGCATCAATAACAACAACAGCAGTCGAGCAACTAATAACACACGTGCATACACGCGCAAGTGTAAACGAGCCAACACAATGGCAACAAAAAGTACTAAAAACAAAAAAAAGACAACAACAAAAACAAATTTGCGCATGTTATGTTTGCTGGAATTTATGTATGTATAACAAACACTTTGCGTATTGTTTGTTGTTATTGAAGTAGCGCATACTTTGCAGTGTCCTCGGCACAACAATGCTAACATAACAAAATACCAAGCAATAACTTTTTTGCGCATTGTTTGGATTGTTTTTTTTTTTTCTTTTTTCAAGTTATTATTATGTCGTTTTGCTTTTTGTCGCTACTTGGTGTTTCATTTTTTGCTTATTATGCTGCGGTCGTCGTCGCTACGAACTTAACCTTAAATGTTAATTACGCATGTTGTGTCAAAGCTTATGTAGCATGTAGCGTTTTGCTTTATTATTATACTATATTTTTTTCCACAAACTTCTTTGTAAGCTTTGTTGAATAATTAGTGCTACAGTGTTAAAAATTACTCAACATTTTTTTGTACGCCGTTGTTCGTAATGATGGTATTGCTGATAATGACGATTCGAAGTTTTCAAAGTAGTTGTACTACTAAAACATCTTCAAAAAAAAAAATAAATAAACATAAAAAAATCAGAAAATAGTTAAAAGAAAACGTGTAAAAACATGTGTTTCAAGGTTAGACAAATTAGCACCGGACCAAAGTGTGCTTGGCATGCGCGTCGCAGCCTACAACAATGCGCGCGTGCCCCTCCCGCGCGCACGTACAAACCTTGCTTTGGCAGGCCATGAATGAATTTTATGACTGCGCTTAGGCTTAGCTTTTGTCAACGGACAAAAATTTACGACGCACGCGTATTAAATTTAAGCAAAGCAAAACAAATCAAAATGTTTAACCATCAAACAACGTACAAATGCACGCAAAACTAAGTACATAACTGCTTGTCGTTGTATTTATGTTTTTTTTTTTTTTTTGCAATAAAAACTTACCGCCATATGTGTCCATGTATTTGTTTATACTGTCGATGTATTTCATAATTAAGGCCATTGTGATTTATGTATGGGTGTGTGTGCAAGTGTGGGTGAGCGAGTTTGTTGTTATCGTTGTGGTACTTGAAACTTATTGCAATTATTGATAATTCCTTTTCGCCGTTATCTGCAAAAATAGAAAATAATATAGAAAATCAAATTAATCAACAAAATTCTTTATAATCACAAACTTGTGTGAGTAATATTTTAAATATAAAAAAAATTCCGCTTAATCGTTAGCACGTGAAACTTATTTCTAACAAATTTCTTTATAAGCTTCCAATGAAAAAACAGTTATTGTTTGACATAAATCTTGTTTCTGAACGTTTGTCAGCTTTTTAAGAGCATTGTGTTTGATTCATGAGTATAATTTAGCCACAATAAAGGAATAATAATTAAGTAAAAAATCTCTAGCGGCCACTTCAGTTGCACTTGAAAGCCTTCAGCTATCAGCACATTTTGTAGACCTTATAAAAACACGTATAGCATAAGTATGAAAACTTTTCCACTATAAATCGTCGCTTATTAAAAAAACAAAAAGAAAAAACAAACAAAATAAAAATTAGCAAAACTATTCAACAGCGCGCATGATAAACAATACTCCGAAAAACAAAATAATAAATGAGTATTGTATATTGATAAGTCTGCACGTTTATCGCAACTATTGCCAAAATAGATAAAGCGGAAACTTTGCACTTTGGATTTTTACTTTTATTGTTTTCCCCTCGAATTTCTTCTTTTTTTGAATAGTTATTTACCGCACAAAAATCGATAAATAGGCGTCGTTGCATATTTTGTTGTCTGTTATAAATCCTATACAAATTACAGTCAACAAAAAATCAAAAATTAATACAGAAGAAAAAGTAACAGTGCGTATACGTATTCTAAATATCAAACACATGTCGCAAAAGGATACTTGAGTGTCAGTTATTGCAGTTCGAAAGATCCAGCATTGCTGCGATCAAATTTAACTGCAATTGAATACGTTGCCCTGACCTTAACTCAGCAGCCGCAAAATTGACAACTCTGACAAATGGCCACACTATCGCAAATTTCAAGTCAGCCATAAAGTATCAATGTGTTTTGCTTTGCACAAGTTACACATATAAATAAGACGCGTGTATTAGAAAAGGACGCATAGAGGATACTGTCAGGGCAATGTTTTAGAGAGTGACAACAAACCATTAAAACCAAAACATACAACAAATGAGTCAAACAATCCACGTCACAGTTGCATGCGCATGGACTTTTTTCTTCTTCGCACTAACGTAATTTACAAACGGCACATGTCCAGCTTAATATGACTTGAGCTGCATGCGTCAGCGTCATTTATTTGAGGTGACGCAGCAAGTGAGTATGTACATGAATATACGAGAACATGTTTTTGTTTGGTTCACCCACTCTGACGCTCTCTTATACACATGATTGTTGTGTTTGTGTCGCTGTTGTTATTGTAGCTGGTTTTTCGTTTTTTCTTGTTTGATTTTACAATTTACGCAAACGAATTGAGCAATCAGTGCCTTGTATGTGCGCGTATTGCACACGGCCAGCCAGCCAGTCAGCCATCGCTATGTCTGCGGAATAGCAATTTCAGATTTTTAGCCAAAAAGTGAACAAAACGCTTAAGCATGTTGAATAGTCGGTCGGTGGCCGGTCGGTCGGTTGGTCGGCCGTTCAATATAAGTAAAGTTCGCAGCCAATAATAGCGTAAAGCAATTATACAATCGTTGAAATGTATGATTTCAAGTTTTCTTCTATGATTTCTTTGTTTTTTTTTTTTTTTTTGCTTTCCATATTATTTGTTTTTTGTTAAGTTTTTAGTTTTGGTATTCAAAACTTTCATGGCTTGACGTCATAACGCGTCATGACTACCAAGTTGTTATACAGAGCATCACAGCTGAGCAGTTTGTTAAATAAATAATACTCAAAATACTTTATATTATATTGACGCCACAGCAGTAGACGCTGTGTGCCATAAATATCTGCTATCTGCTTTCTAATTTGTTTAATTTTACACAAATGCTAAATTCTTGACAGCACGTAATAAACAAAAACAAAAAACCCAAAAACAGAAACGGCAACTGCAAACAAAAACCAGAATTGTTTGGGATTTATTTAAGATTTTTTTTATAAACGAAGGTTTAATGAACTCTTGGCCAAGGTGTTAATTAAATGACATATAGGGTAAGCAACTTTTAGAGAAAATTTGAAAAGGTTTTTAATGTGTTTACAGCAGACTCTTGTTATTAGCCGTAAGCAATGATATCGACCTATTTCGTTGACTTAATGTCTGCCAGCAAATTCTTTACAAAAACACTTATCTGCAAACCTTACATCTTCCTATACTCAACACTATCTATTCACTCCAATTCAGACACTGGCATGAAAAACACTAGTTCTTCTAAATGAAGGCCAATTATGCCAGTATTTAATAATTGGCTGTTTAATTGAACAAGAAGTATAAACTTTTTATTATAAATCCAGGTTAAATTTAAAACCAAACCAAACTCACATTATCGCGTTAACTTATGGCTATTTGCCTCTTAAAATATTTAATATCAATTTAATGTGAAAAAAAAATGCTAACAACATAAAATTGTTGCCTACTTTTGGTCGTGTGTAAGCCATTTCTTAAATTATTTATGTATATACAGAACTAATACAATCAAATACTGAGCTTTAGTAAATTTGTTTACGTTACAAACAATAATTAAGAATCAAAAAAAGCACACACATGTGTCCATAGTCTATTTACGGGCGCACCAGGCAAACGCTTAATAATTAATGAGCCAAAGCGACAAAGTTCGGTGTCAGCGTCGGCATCGCATGTGGCTAATGTGCGCGCACTATAATAAAACAAAGTGTCACTAATCAAGTTTGTATCTCAGCCTATATTCCTATACTATATAGTGTATGTGTAGTTTATTGTGGTATATGCTTTTCGCATATTTGGTACTAACTGCACGACCGTGTGTAATTAAAAATCTTAACGACTTCTAATATGCGCCATGATATAAACACGCCCAAGCACGCCGACGTGCCTCTATTTGTTCTATGTGCTTTATAGCAGTAAGGGTGAGGGTGGGAGTTCTACGCCAATAAGTCACTTGCATGTCATTTGTAAGCGCAACCAAAAGTCACAATCAACATAAACAAGTGCACATAATGAAAACAAATAGAAAATAATAATGGCAAGGCTACTGACATTCATTACACTTGCACTGCATGGTGCGCAGGACAGCATACAAAGCGCCCTCAGAATACGTAACAAGACAGTGCCTACACGCAAGCAACAATATGCACGAAACCACAACAAAAATGATAACAACGACACGTAATGCAACAATTTAAGCTCAAGTCTAGTTGTGAGCCAAATTGAAATCAACACAAAAGGAAAACAGTCAGCAGAAGCAGCCAAGCAACCAAGCGACCAACCATTATGCAAACAGTCTAATAACAAAAGCCTAAAAGTATCTATGAGTACAATTGCTGGCAAAGACTGTCAACACTTTTGAAGGTATTTATTATTCTTGTAGTTGTTGTTTCTGCTGGTTGTTGCATTATTAAAAGCCATGACCAAATATAGCTAACGCGCGCTTTTGCCTTCGCTCGAACTATTATTAAAGTGACTAATAGTGGGTGGTTAGTTGGTTGATCGGTGGTTTGGTTTGTTCTTTGTTTGGCTGTGACAGCGGCCGTGTATACATACATTACATGCTTACACATGCCAAATATGCATTGCAACAACAATAGCAACTATTAAGCGCAAGCAACAGCTCACCTTCGCTTGTTGTTTTGTTTAACAGCAGCAGTACTAAGCGCGCAAGTGAGCCAAAAGAAACTAAAAGAAAATGAAACGAAACACAATACAATGAAACGTAACGCAAAGCTGCGCGAGGGCGAAGACTAAGCCGTGCCAAATTTTTCTTATTTCATTGACCTGATTTTTTCATAGCCGTGGCATAGTATTGACTGTTTGTTGTCGCTTTCGTTTTTATTGTAACAGCCATTGTGTATTTTACACGTCAAATATGTAACAACAAGCATGAGTAGGCACAGCCAACATGACAATGCGACACATATGCATTTCCTATGTTTCCTTGCTGCTCTTTGTTGATGTCAAGTAAGCAAAAGCAAACCGCAAAAGTCAAGCAAACAAATGAAAAAGAAAACGTAAAGCAACAACGTCAAAACCAAAGACATCGACATCAACAACGTTACCGAACCCTGCTGTTGCTGCTGCTGAACAAACAATTACCCAACCGGCGTCAAAAGCGGCGCCACTACGGCCCAAAAGGCGCTCACAGTCAGCCACTTAGCCAGCGCGTTCAGACAGCCATTTGCTAGGCACCCGTAGTACATGCCACGTTGCGACCTTTAGGCAGCTGCCAACATGCCTATCTACATGGGCCTTACCATGTGCATCACGTGATGTCGCACTTGCTAGGGTTTGGTGAATGAAATTGAAATTTCTGCAAGAGAGCGTGCACTCACAAATCCAAAGAGAGCGAGAGAGCAAGCGTGAGAGACTGCGCGAGTGTCGTCTGGAGTGGCAATTGGGCGCACTCTCTATCACTCTCTCAACTCACACTTTTGCTCTCACATTTCTTTTTATTTCTTTCAATTTTTTTTCTTTTTGCTCGCGTGACTCGCATTAAACGTTAAATAGCTCACAACGCCTACACTCACACATACACACAGACACATATACATACAAAACTCACTCCGATTGCCTGCCTAAGCTATGTGCATGAGTTGCCTGTGGTGACCACCGTAACGGCGGCGGCGACCGTCCCTTGCTAGCTAAAATTCGCTTAATGGTCAAGTTGCACGTCATGTGTGACGCCAACAAGGCGCTTGGAGTTTGCTTTTTTCGTTGCATACTTTTTTATCGCGCTCCTTTTTTTGTTTCTTATTTTATTCCTTTTTATTTTTCGTGTTTAATATTATATTAGTGAAAACACCAAGCAGTGCTTATTACAAGTAAAGCTGCATACACCCACTGAGGCGCCAAACGCACGTGCCAAACAGCTTGTCTTGTCCTAGTTGAGTCTGAGTTGCGCAAGGAGCTGCGTGTCTTGCATGCAGCCATCAGACCGACAGTCTACGCAAACTAAACATAAAACACAACTGTGCTATTGATTTTTATTTTTATAAGCATTTGTGTTGATTGGCGCGCACTATTTAAAATGATTTAATGTAATGCCGTTTAATTGGTTTCCTTTTCTTCATTTATATTTTGTTTTTGTTTTGATTTTATTTTTGCTGCAAGCGAGAGATACAACACTGAAGTGTTGCGAAGGCGTGTTAAAATATTAATTACTAAAATCAGCGCAAAAGCTTATGCGCAGCTACACATGGCATGTGCTTTTTTTTTTGCATTGAGATGTCTATATGCTCTGTAAGTATAAAAATACAAAAATAAGCAACGACGCAAAAAAAGAAAAAAAAAATAACAAAACAAAAACAGCACAATGTAGGCAGCCCCACACAGCAAGCAGCATAGGAGCAGCAAAGTTTGCGACAATTTAGTAAACATGTGCGCGTATATTTTTCATTTCTTTTTTTGTTGTTATCAACTACAAATGCGTGTAGGCTTGTAGCTTTAAGTAAAAACATATGTAGCTGCTACTGCATGCGCATGCAGCACGTGTTGCTCGGCAGACACCGCCCCCGCCATTGGCAAGAATATGTATCTCGAAGTATGATGTATGTACATAGCAAATATTTACGCAACAGTGTCTGCTCTGCAAAATTGCAGATATCGCATTGAAAATACACAACACAGATAAATATATGAAATGTGGCTTAAAAATAAACTGCTCCTTTTGCTTTTTGTCACAGTAATAAAAAAAAGAAGATAGTTTATATATTATACGTATTGTTATATTGGAAACAAATATATTGTATATATAAACTTATATACATAAATTCATTTCTATTATAAGATAAGCATACATACGTAGTTACATATATAAAGAAACTTTAACTTTTAGAATGGACTAAAAGGAACTGGTCCAGTGTCCACTGTGTATTTGTGGTTCATATTTTCGTGGTGCCATTGTAAACAACTGCCTGCTATGCCAAAAATTACTTGCCAAGCAACGCTGGGCTATTGTGCCATATACTCGTACACTACGCAACATTTTTTTATATATCAGGACAATGACAAGCTGCCGCCACAAGACTTGTATGTTATAAATAATTCACGCAGACAACTGAACGACATTTCAAGTTTTGACTGTATAAGAAATGCAAAACAGCAGCATTTATGCATGTACGTAAACACACACACACACACACACACATACAAATTCAAATGAAAGGTGCATACTTAAGCACTTTTCTAAAATAACTTGAAACGTGTCACTCACTTTACTTGATTCTACCTGCACCACCTGTTGCACGTGTCTCGTGTCGCCTTTGCTTGCAAGCAAAAAAAACAACAAATCAAAAGACAAAAAAAATCGAAAATTTATAAACGCAAAATCCATTGTGGAGCAAAATATTTACATACAAATTCCAAAAATTTATTTGTTTCATATTAATTTTTGTTGTTGCATATAAATTTCGCAGCAGACGAAAGTTCATTAACATCATCACGTTTAACTATGCAAATTAAACTAGCGAGTAGCAGGTTCTGCTTGACTTTAAATATAATTTTTTTTTTTATTCTTAAATAGAAATTAGCTTCATTTATCATTTTCACAGGCCGCGTATAAATTTTGCTTTAAAATTGTGGGTCAGCATGACAAAGTTTTACCATATTTGTTTTCAGATTTTTTTCTCTAGCACTATTGCTTTGCTAGGAGCATTACGGTAAATTTTTTGAGTCATAAGTTTTGAAATGAATCTGCAGAAACAATGCCAGTTAATTTGAATAAGAACGAAGTTATTTTTCCTGAGCCGGTTTATATATTAAAGCTTCTGTTGCAAAGTGTAAAGCAAACACGTTTGGAATAAGAATTTTGCATTTATTTTCGACTTGGGTAGCTGACTTTTGTTTATTTCAATTAGTAATTTATGTGTATACTAAAACGGCGAAAGGGTTTCTTCACTCTGACAACAATTGAAGGTTAAACATTTGCTTTTCATATGCGCAGAAAACATTTTTGTTTTATATTTTAGAGAACAAATTACCAGAAAAAAACGAACCATAAATTATGGATCTGTAACCAAAATAGGTTACAAGCTTTGACTTTTCAGTCGTTTTTAGATAAGCCATTAAACCAAATTTATTTCAACTTATTTAAAGCTTGCTGTATATGGAAATCATAATTTAGTTAAAGAACGGCATGTGGCAAACCAGAACTTGGATTACAACTTGGCTATAAAAGATTTTATTGTAAAGAATAGCTGAACTAAGATCAAATTATCATCAGATAGTTTATAATTTAAACACATTTAAATTGAAACATAGGCAGTCGATGCTTTTAAGGCAATCGCCCTACACTTAAAGACATTATTAGTAAACTCCCTAAATGGGATATGCTCAGCAGAACACCCACCATGACAAGTTTGAAGCAACTATGTAGTCAAGCTCTTTAGCCAATACTCCCTAGGCAGCATAGGGAACTGCAGTATAGTGAAATAACTATTATCCGAGTTATCCTTATCTTTTTTTAAATACAGGTTTGTATGAGCTGCACGCTTTTTTAACTTGATTTTAAACTTTCTGTATAACTATATACGTACATATATAAATTTTAGTTCAAACTTTTCTTTTAAATGAATTAAACATATTTTTTATTTCAAATCAATTTACCTTCTTATTGTTGTTATTATCCCACAAAATATCGTAAGCAATTCGCGATGAATTTTTTTTTTTTTTTTGTTTGAACTAATTCAGTTACTTCTATTTGTAGCTTGTAGTTGCAGTTTTTTAAGTGTAGATATTGTTGTTTTAGTATCCTGGGCTTTGTTACCACAATGTTGTTTTCTATTTTATTAATAATAGGATTCTTTTTATTTGTGTATATATATATAAATAAACTCAAACAGAGCTTTGTTTGTTTGTTTCTTCTGTTTTCCAACTTCTTTTGCTTCTTTCAGTTTATCGTTGGCTCACAGTGCATGCATAGTTTGAGACATTTGTACTAAAGCTCAAGAAAATTTAATAAATTGAATTAATTTACTTTATTAAAGCGTAATCAATGCTTTGGTCCGTAAGTAATAGCAAATAATAATACAATATTTTCACTCTAATCGGTATTTGTGGTTCGCTTTTGCAGAAAAATATATTTAATCCAACATATTTAAAGCTTTTCGAATTTATTGATTTGTTTTAAATTGAAATATCTCGAATAAAGCAGCACACATAATGAAACAACACTGCAAGAGATTTTAATTAATTATCACAAAAATGTTCATTTAATCGTTTATTATTATTAGTATTTTAATTATTGCATTGACTTCTCTAAGCCTTTGTTTTCTTTTTTTTCAAGTATTTTCAATTTAAATTATTTTATATCAAATTGTCTTCTCATTTATTGTACACAAACCGAATTCACGCAGGCAGGTCCAGTATATCTTTCAGCGACGCACGCCGCCGGAAGACGCTAAGACGACAATGTAGTAAAATTTGTTTTTTTTTTTTTTTTGTCGACTAAACTAAAGGCAACTAAATCACGAAAAGTTACACGACTAAACCGCTAAGCGCCCAACCGTTGGCAGTGACTAACAACAAACAACTGAAACGGACTAAAAGCGTCAGTGACAACAACGCAAAGTGCCGTCGACTAAGTTACTGCGTTGATGCCGCTAAAACTGACGCACACGAGCCGAAACGACGAATTAACGTCGTTTTTAACGTTAGCAGCGACGCCGACTGCGCGTAGGGCAGCCAGTCCCAACGGGGACAGCTCGGAACTATAGAAAAAAAAAAACAGAAACGACGAAGCCAACCTGTGCCGACTCTGGTCGTTTATTTGTTGTATTATGTTGCGTTGCGCTGTTATTATTATATATTTATTGCGATTTGTTGTTGTTCTTACTAATGACGCGTATATGCACGTACGTTATGCTTATACGTGTGAGAAGTAAAAGCAAAACCAGCGATACCCCGTTGCATTCTTCGCAGCTAATGATAATGAGCATGCATATGCTGATCATGAAAATTAATTTATTTATACGTTATTTCCTTATTTAAAAAAAAAACAAAAAACCATCTTCTACGCAATGAGACAAAACGTAATAAGAGGTGAAATAAGCAAAAATGATGTGAAATTAATAAATTTAAGTTAAAAATAACTGAGATTTGAAATTTTTTGTCATCGCTCATATCAAAAACGCAATCAGTTTAACTGTCTTGGCATCAATAAATCGTACAAATTGGCCAACAGCAAAAGTTTGCAATGCACACTAATCGATCACCGACGCTGGGTCTGCGTCTGTTTGTGTCAACTTTAAATTTTCGTTTATTGCATTGTGACATGTGACGACGAAGATGAGACTTCCGTTAACCTCAACAAGCACCTATAGGCGAGTTAACCGAAGGCGTCAAATCCAGCGGTCTTACACTTGAGCTTTGGAAGACCCAAGCTCGTGTTTATGGTTTTAGTTTCAGTGTCGCGCGCGAGGAGCATATGATTTTCTTCATTTGATTTTGTTGTTGTTTTATTGTGTGTTAACCATTTACACTTGGACTCATTCCGCGCACTTGTTTCGTATGTTTTGTTTTTGTTGTTGTTTTTTATGCTTACAAGTAAACAACAAAAACGATATTCGTAATTCGTTTCAGCAACGCAGGTCGCGTACGTACCGTGTTGTCTGCTCATATCGAATTGAATTCATGGTCAAACATTTCATTTTGCTTTGGCTTGGCTTGAAGCTTGGATTTTGGGCGTTGAGTAAATCGTGGTTACTCGCATAACATGCGAAGAAGTTGCCGCGATTGCCCAATATGTTTTAAATTTTAGTTTACTTTTATGTGCGCGTTGTTAGTTTGGTTTTTAAATTTCGATGTACTTTTTTTTTGGAGAATCATTTCGTAATTTTGAAAGTTAACATATTTTGACAGCGCTGAATATTTTCTACTTTTTTAAATTTTGGCATTTTTATTGCCCAGCACAGCTGTTGCTTATTAATGCGTCTAGTTAGGTCTTAAGTTTACTATAACCGATCTACATATGTGCAACAGTTGCACATTATCTAATAGTTGAATGTGTCGAATGTTTAGACAGACATATCAAGTTAAAAGTATTGATAGTACAATTTTAATATGGTATATCACGTTTTCGCAAGAGATTTACAAAAGTATAAATTTTTTTGATTTATTTATGCATTTTAGATCCTAACTTTTGTTTAGCTGATTTCGTGCAAAATATTAATATACAAATGCAACGGTAAATGTGTCCCAAATGTTTGCTTTACCCTCTTACACATCAATAGTTCACTTGAGACAAAAAAATTCACCAGTGTCAACCTTAACAAACCACGCTTATCATATTTCCGTTACCATATCAGTAATAACTAGGCAGTCACAACAACAACAACGCCACTGACAGGCCCAACCGGATTCGTTTAGCGAAATTCGGCATCATTTTTTAAAAATTATAGTTTTTTTTCTTTTATGGGCTTTTTAATGCTGTTGTTGCGATATTATTTAATTAAATCACGTGAAATCAAATGTTATAAAACCTGCGGGTACGAGGTGAATATTTGCGTACAAACAAATCAACACGAACGTTCGCACAGACACGAATGACAGCAGCAGCAGTTGCCTGCCTCTCAGCAATAGCAACAACCATAAAGAAAAGTAAAAACAAATTAAATTTTAACTTGTTGAGGGGTCAGGTCAACAACATCAGTGCGCTATTCTATTGAAAATCGGATGCAACAGCGTTCACGACGCCAGCAGAGGTATTCATTCCTCATTCATTGAGCATATTTCTACATGCCAACATAACGATGTATGTACCTAGTACGCATGTATACATGCTTCTTCTTAGCAGCTTTTATGCTCAGGTTATTCGCTCACATGGTAATGCTTTTTTTTATTATTTGTTTACTCTCAATTTCTCTAACTCTCTTTTGTAAACAGAGTAATGATGTGTTGAGAGGAATAGAATGAGCGCAACGAGCACAAGAATGCGTGTTTGTCTGTGGCTCTGTCTCTCTCACACAACCTGGCCAACCGACCGAACAAACATACGAATGAATGTACAAACAATCGAGCACACCGCCCGACCCAACGACGGCCCGCCCGTCGTCTGACTGACGTGAAATTATGTCATATTTCCACAACGAAAAATAAAAAAATACCACAAATAAAACAAGCATAGCAATAGCAAAAGCAAGCTAAACGTGTATCCGTATTTTAGTAGACAACACCAAATTTGATATACTTTTTTCGGTTTTGCAATTTTGGTTTTGTTCTTTTGGTGAGGCTTGTAACAAAAAAAGATAAAATGTGAAAATATGCAAAGATTTGCTTCGCTCGTTTTGCCATCGCTCGGCACGCATTGTGTTATCGCTATTGCCTTACACATGAATTTTTTTTTTTATCAGTTAAGTTGATTAATTAACGGTGATTTACAGCCTAATGTTACAACGACTGCGGTGTAGACGTCAAAGTTATCACTGCTAATCGTCACCGTCCGCAGGTTGGCAGATTTTTATGTAGTATTATTTGTGTGAGGTGGTGCCACAGTTCGTGCCGTCTATTAAATGCTAACTAAGGTGCAACAATGCGAGCCAATGATTTTTGTTGCTTCACTATTATTAGCTGACGTCGCCATCGTCAGTGTTGTAATGTCGTTAACAATAGGTCAATTGACATAAGCTACGAATAACAGTATACGAAGCCACTGTGCACGGGGGCAGGGTCGATGTTTAGGCAGCATTAAGTACATCGACTTTAGCAACGTAAGTCACAATGTTCTCGTGCAGTCGGCTGACTGACATTAACTGCTCAGTACGCTTCATTTATCGCAATATGTGAATCGCATATCATCGGTAATAAGGCGTATGCGCGTCATATGTGTAGCGACGCTGCGGCTGACATTAGTTAGTTAATATATTATTTCGTTAGGTTTTTTTTGTATTATTCGCATATTTTTTGTATTTTGTCAATTGAAGGCGGAAACCGACACTTGAACGCGCCAAGCTTTTTCTATTTTTTTTTTTTTTTTGTTATTTTATTGTTACGTTCGTTACGTAGCACGTAGATACTCAGTTCACCACAATGAACTAAATATAAAAATTTGTTTTCCATTTTTTATTATTATTTTTTTTAACAGACAAAATTTAACGAAAAAAGAAAACGCTTGCATTGCACGTTGTTTGCTTTTTTACCATTTTTAATATTTTTTTTAAGCAACACACACTCATTTATTTATACATATACAGTTTTTTTCATACGATATGCTTAACGCGTTGACTTACGCGTTTTGCTTACGTTAATTTTTTTCGCGCTGTCGCATTGGTTACCTTTTTTCATTAAGTTAAGTAACTTAGATGCAGGCAATTGTTGTAATTGCTTTTTTCTATTGTTAATAATTAACGCTACTGAACACAAAAACACACATGTTCCGCTCTTATTGCCAATTGAACTATATATTATTATATTGTTTTTGGTTAACTTTTATTTGTTGAAGTATTTTCACATAAAAATTTTGTTTGAATTTTATTTTTGCTGATCTGGCCTACAGAAAAACGTGTAAAATTCTGAGGAGCAGCGGCAGCAGCAGCGGAGTAGATGCAAAATTTCTGTTAAATTTTTATTATTTTTCACGATACTTTATTTTTTCGCGTTTTTGTTGTTTCGTCTACTACTGCTAGCCACAAAAGCAAAAACCAAACTGACTGTGAGTCAAACGCGCAAAACCCAAAAGCGGCCAAGAAACAGGGAGAATGCATGCAAACGGGCTCATTGAGCGGCGAAATAAAATATTCAACATTCTTCTTCTTCTTACCGTGCTTCCTCTCTGGCAGAAAATGTCTCTCTCTGGAGCCAATAATGAGAAACATTGAAACTCTCTGGCTGTAATAACTCAACAGCTGATGCAACCGAACGTAAAGTTGGCAGAGACAGATAAACGCGAAACATACAACCCTGAAAAACGCATTTCGTGAATATTCTCAGCCTAGACAGGAAACTTAGCTTCCCAAGAAAAATCGAAATTTGACGTGGTGACAACATTGGACTGCTTAATTTGAGCATGTAACATCTGATTTCGGTCACATATGTACATACTGGTATAGTAAATAAAGTGAAGTGAATCGCGCTATTACCTCAGTTTCCCCCAAATAATGAATTTGTTCATTTATCAATCATTTATTTATTTATCAGCATATTCATATTTAGCTGTTATCTAGCAGTCGGCCGCCATCGGTAACAGAAGGGGTGGGGTGCAATAAGTGTATATGCATTTCATTTAAAACTGGTGAAGAAGGAGAGGGCATTGCAAGCGCATGAGGCGGAATAGCTTGTATTACTCTCAGTATACAACGTATAACCAGTAAACAGTAAAAAAAAAATACTTTCAAGAAGTTGCGTCACGCGCGCCAAATTTAACTTACACACATAACAACAGAATGTGGAACACTGAGAGACAGTGAAGCCGACACTCAGCGAGCAAAAGTGGCTAGATTGAGCAAAAAAAATGGACAAAAGTGGAAAGATGAAAATGAAAAGTCGCCAAGAAAAATCACTCGCAGATAAATTCAGCAAAACTCAGCAGCTATGTAAAACATGTTGCATGCAACAACCAACAACAACAATTTGAATCCAAATCTGTGCAACATTGTGCCGCATTGAACTTCGAACTAGTTACGACCGAGCATGAGTCGAACGCAAGAATCGGCTTTATTCAATAAATATTTACAATAACCACAAGGGCCAAAATTGGCTCAAACCAAGGGTAAGCACATAAATTGAGCCAAAGTCCGTGTGGTTGTTGTAAATAACCGAAGCGAATTTGCTAAGTTGCATGATGCAACATTCGGTTGAAACTGAGCATGTATGAATGACCGAACGACATATACCGGCAAATTGTGAGCAAACTGCTGAGCGTAGCGGATGGCAATTATTTATCTTTTATCTAGACGCTCACTCACTTCTTCTTCTATCTATACTCTCACGTATTTACTCTCTTGTATTTACGCTGAGCTGCTCGCAGAGATTATTGCCAATCTTGGCGAGTTGTTGTTGCTTGCTTCAATTGCTCAAATACCAGCGGTTTTTGTTGTTTTCTTACAACTCTCAAGTGTAACACAAATGCGTTACGTTTATTTTTTGGTGCTTCGGTCCTTGGTACGTCGTTGGTGAATTGGTTGAATCGCTGTATCTTTTACCTAGCTATCGCGCCGGAGATACTCGCACGAGAGTTTGTTGTTTGTGTGCTGGCAATGTGTAGTGGAGCTACTTTACAAGCATTATGTCATCGTTGTTGTCAATAAGAGGCGCTCAACTTGTACTCATTGTTGTTTCTGTTGGGTTTTACTGTTGTTTGTTTGTTGGTTGGCTGGCTTACTGCTTGGTTGCTCATTTCGTTGCCTTTGAGTTGGTTTTTAATTTCGTAGTTCTCTTTTTTTTATTTCAAACTTTTGTTGTTTGTATTCATTTTGTTGTCGTATTGTGCCGCTCGAGGCGGTTTCCACCCTTCCACTGGCAGTTAGTTAAAACTGACAGGATATGCACAACCGATGGTCAGCTGCTTTATTGCCCATTTGTGTTGTGCACACCACTAAAATGTTGTTATATGCTACTTTGTATGCCTTTCATTCATTATGGGGTTTATTTTATTTTTTCGTTTTTTCGGTTTTTGAGTTTCAACTACTGCAGTTACGGAAATGCCCAGGAAATGACTTTACCCTCAGTAAACTTTAAAAAATATAATTTTTAAATTTTATATATTAAAAAAATAAGGAAAAGATATTTTATACAGCATTCGTTGCTGCTTTACCTATTTTAACTTTAATAACCTTTGAATGAAAATTTTTGATGTACATAACATATTTAAATTAAACAATATTTATTATACTTGATTACACAACTTTTAGAACAAGCTTCCCTTCCAATAAAAGCTAATGGTCTAGCTAAATACTGCTGATAAATTAAGTTATTTTTATATTTTTCTTTACCAAAGCAACCGCCTGTAGGCAATAATTTAATTTTATCGTTGAAAATAATACTGACTGATACACTGCCAAGTCAATTAAAAATATAAACTCCCTTTTATAGATAAGCAGCGTAATCGGCCGATATTAAATGACATAATTATCGCTGATTGTGTGGCCAAAGCAGCCGCCAAATTAGAGCTTAAAGTGTTTATGAGAAATTATGAGTAACTGACTCTTGGTTGCAGCCTTCAGTGCGACTCTAAACTTCCGGACTTGAGGTGAAGTTCAGAAAACACGCAACTATGTTTAGTTGCGTTTTATTAAATTATCATCGCAACGACAAACCATACAACACCAACAACATTGTTATATTTAAACTATTTAAAGCCACTCAAAAATTTTCAAATAAATTCTGTTCAGTTAACAAACCGAACTGAAATAGTAGCAAATCAAACGCTAAGAGCTTTACGATTACGATAACAAAACAATGAAAACGCGATTGCACAATCAAACAAAAATCAAAGACACAAAATAAAAAAACGCAATAAAAAAAAGCGAAACCACTTTATTGCTTGCAATTAAAAATCGATACGCATACGAAAAATATTTCAAAAGCCAACCAATAAACGACGACGTTCCTCGCGTCAACGACGAAGATCGTACTTATGAAAAAGTGATGAAAAAAATATCGAAGCCGTTAGAAACGATTAGATTATGAGCCGAATGCAAGCCGAGTCGAATGTGTCGAATGCAAAGTGAAGCCAAAACTTATGCAAACGGCGACGACGACGCTCGCAGCAGTGCGACGGCATCGTGTGTAACAATGTCAAACCATAACAACAACAACCACAACAGAGACAACAACAATGTGCAAAGTAAAACGTGTCATTTGCAGTTTTCGAGTTTAACGGTAAAATAAGTTAAAAGGGTGACAAAAACAAACTAAAAAAAAAAACAAGAAATAAACAAAAAAAAACCAAAAAAATCTAAAAAACTAAAAAAAAATTTAACATAAAACGATGAAATTTACATCTCACCTTGAATAATCGAAATTTTTTTCTTGTATATTTATTTGTTTGATTTTGTTTACAAACTCACGCACAAAAAAAAAATATTGCAAACACCATAAGCCACTAGTGTATAAAAAAATGTATATTTGAAAAAAGGCTAAATTTGTTTTTGCGTGTTTGGTTTTTTTTTTTTTTCTTTTTGATCAGCAGCGTAGCGCATATAAATCGATTAATAAATTTCGTAAATGAAAGCCATTATCAACGCGGCCACAAATAAAAACAACAACAACAGCAACACGAGCACGCATACACAGGTTACGTCTATCATCATTGTTGTCGAACTTGTCGCTGTTGTTGTCAACCACTGCTGCTGCTGCTGCTTCTGTTGATTGTTGTTGTTGCTGTTGCTGTTGTTTTGCTTGCTGTCCAACAAGTGTCTCAATATAATATCGCATTTCGGTATGCGCAACGTAAGCAGTAAAAGAAAAAGAAGAAGCAGTATCAAAGGAAGCAGGTTAAAATAAAAACAAAACAACTAACGATAAAAATTTCGGCATTACGCATTATTATGTCTCAACACACATCAGCTAAGCAGCAACATCGCAGCTGACACGAGACACAAACTAAAGACAAAAAAGTTGCAAACTTAAACATATTAGCTTAACTTGGCCAATAGCCTTGACTTGGGTTACGCTGATATTTGATTAAACTGCGAGCTTTTACTTGTTGCCGCATAACATGGCGGACATCCAAATGTGCAATTAAAAGCTGTCGATTTTAATGCGTTAAATTTTTAATGCTTCAGCAGCATAATTATCGTATTAGTTTTAATTACATATAGTTTTATTGTTGTAATTGCTAGAAATGATGCTGGCCTAAACAAATGGTTACATACATATGTGGCTGCCTGCAGCACAGCGCTTACGCAGTTAAACAGTGACTCTCGTTGTCAGCCGCAACAAAAGCGTAAAGGCGACAAAGCTCAAAAGAGATTTAAGTCAAGGGCGTGAACGTCTTTAAAAATGACTGATTGGTGACAATTGTTGCTATTGTCAACAGAAAAAAAAAAAGAAGTCGCGTTGCTTTTAGAAAAATTTTGTTCATGATCATTGTAAAATTATGCGACTTGCTGCTTGGGCCGACCTACAAAAACAAAAAGAAAAAACTGAAGCTAACTGCGCCGCACATCAATTCAAGTCAACGAACGTACTTTGGCGCATTACCAAAGCTTGCGCACGCGTGACTGCGCGTCTGCGTGCATAGTGTGGGTGCGCGGGGCCGACAGGCGGGGTGGGTGAGAGGCGTACTAAGCTTTTCACAAGAAATAAGAAAAACAGCGAAAACGAAAACGTAAAAGTTGGCCAAAAATGGCAACGTTAAATGGGTTTCTGTGTCAAAACCAGTGAACGATCAAAAGCAGTTGTTGCTGCTTTCGTTGTTGTTGTTGTTTGTCAAATGGTGTAATTTATTGCTGAAGCGTTCATTGGTGTAATGGAATATTACAACAATTTACAACAACAGCGACACAAAACATCATTAACAAATAAAACAAAAACAAAAACAAAAACAACAGCGACAACACAAATGGCCAACACAATAAATGACCAACATACATTACACAATTCAAAATCAGGCATTCAATGTTGGCAATAAAATTAATTTGTTGTTTTAACTATTCGTGTTGTTGTATTTGTTGTTGTGGTTTTATTTGCCTAACGCGTTTATTCGCTTTCAATTTGAAAGTCAATTGGTAAAAACCAAGCAAAACACAAACAACATTTTGTATGTTTTATATTAAGGCAAGTGACAAGGGCGACAAATTTTTGAAGGAGCTAAGCCGAAGCCAACTAAGCAGTAAAGCTCATCTTCAGGAAATCAGAACATCTATGCATCTACTAAACTATTTATATCCGATCTAACACCAATACATCCTTAATTTGACAATCTACATGAGACAAACGTCAAGCCTCTATATCACTCCGCAACTGAAAAAGACAGAATTGCATGTGCTTGACTTGGAATACTATTGTCAGAGTTAAGTTATTGTCTGCCTGTTCAGTCACATACATGTTTATGGTAATTTTATTATTTTATTATCTTAACCTGACCAACTTCATTTCCTCTATTTACCGAACAATTTAACTGGCGATTTTTTAAATATACCCGCCTTTTATCTACCATTTAATCAATCTGTCATTAAACCATCAATTTAACTCTATTGATGGATTTAAAAATACGCACCGTAGTTCACAGTCACACAAGATGTGTGAAATTCAAGCGAGCCTCGGCATTAATGATAATGGAAAATATTTGGATGTGAGTTTGCACTGCGACACGCCCAAATCTGCGCACAAACAGCTGCACGTTTGGCTTAATGAGTATCGTAAAACAGCAACCACAAATGCAACAACAACAGCGACAATAGTTAACAACAACAACTTAAACATTGATCTTTATTCGAAAAAAAAGAATAAATAAAAAAATCGAAGAAAAAATAAATGGAGATGAAAAAAATAGAAACATAATATAAACCTGCTGCTGAAAATGTTGGAAAAATTCACTCGAGCGTTACAATTTCGAAATTGGCAAACAAATAAAGTTGTTTTTTTTCCTATTAGTTAAAAATCACCTTTTTAGCCAAGTAGTGTGTGCGTTGCCCTGCCGTCGTCGATTGCCGATTGTTGATTGTCGGTTTCATCGATTACTTAGTGCACTACAGAGTGTTTACATTAACTCAAGGGAAAATGCATTTAAAATGCATTTAAAATGCATCTAAATACATAGCACAGACTAAATCAAACAATTAAATATGCGAATACATTTATGAAAAGACGAAGTTCAACTTTAAGCGTGCACTAGAGTGGCGCGAAATGCGCAATGTTAACTCGCTGTAAGCTATCAGCACTGCTAAGCTTGGCTTCTATCTCTCTAAAGTGAGTCTGCGCTGTTACTAATTAATGCGGTAACGATAACTGCACACAAATCGCGCGACATAAATGCATAGATTTGAAAGTATGCCCCGCTAGACATTGTCGATAGTAGTTTCTATAGTGATGTGCTTGTTATCGATACTTGTATAGTGCAACGGATTCTAATTCAGCTCAGCACAGCATAAAGTAATTTTAGAAGTATCTGCGTTGCGCTACTCTTCAAATAGGCAGTCTCTGCTGCCAATGCACTTGCCGCAAGAACTCCTTAATAATAACAGTCACTGTTACCGTAGTCAGCTGATAACAGAGGGCAAGTCGCATCACTTAGTCAACACTCCCCTAATCTTTTTTGCTACTCGTATTGTATGCTTGAACACAAACTTTGCCTACTTCGGGATATGCTGATCTTTAGTGAAGTCCAAGTGATAAGCAGCTACACTACAATAATTTACTGCTGCCTGTCCCATCGCTAATTCGCTTACGCTTGCTTATGTCGACCTTCATCAACAAATCAATATGCAAGCAAACATTTATTTCAACTGCAAATATTGAGCAATTTACTGTTGCTCCGTTCATTTATTTTTCAATTTTTCATTATATTTATTTTTTAATGTAAGTTTGTTAAAAGCATTAATAAATTCCAATTTAACATCCGATTCTTATGTGACGCTTATTTACTATTCTTAAGAAGCAGAAAGTCAACGAAACTATTTGAGCATTGCAAATACTCGTAGATTAACTTAACGGAACTAATGGCACGCCTACAATGCTTGGCATTTTTAAACTAAATAATGCATGCAAATAAAGAGAAGTCAAACCACTTAACTAAACTTTCGCCAATAATATGCCAACTCACTATTGACACTATAGAGAAACTGCTCTTTGAGACCTTTGAACACATTGAAATATTGTTTCATTCTTTTTTTGCAATTACTCTTTCCCGCAGATAAATTATAAAATCAATATACAATATACAAATAAAAAAAAAAACAAATCTAGAAAGTCGCCTTTGCGCCTTGACTCAGAATTTTTACACAAATATACAAAAAACAGATTGAGGAGCAGTAGACTGTGAAATCGAAATAAAAGGATGGACAACCCTTGGATAAACCTTATAACAGTGAAAACGAAACATGTAAAATGTTTAAAGTAATAAAAAATTTATACTTTCACGTTAATTTTGTCAAATATATGTCCCTGTGTCCACTTTTGAATAATCAAATTTTATTTTTAGGTTCAGTTCAATGTATTAAATGAAATGTAAAATTGATACTTGCACGTTCTAGAATTTTTCAATATTGTTTTGACAAAGTTGTCAATAATAATAAAAGGAATAAAACTTCCTAATAAAAAAGTAGCCCAAGAGACATAAAATGGATTAGATTAGTTTATATAAAAATAATGCGGGAGGTAACTGTGCGCTTAAACGGGTTCTCACTGTATATGTAAACAGAAAATAAACGTTTTTGGTTTTGTTATATATTTATTTTTTAGAAAGTTACCGCTACGCTATGCCTAGGTTGGCATATTGGAAGGCTCATTGACATTGCATCTACGCCGCATTTGCGATACACAAATGTCACTTGTAGTCACTTGCAATGGCGTTTAATCAACAATTAAAAACAGTTAATTAATACACTTAAAACCAAAGTCATTTACTACATTTGTCTCACTTACATTGCGTCTAATGCAAAATAAATCAAAACAAAAAATACAAATTAAAAAAATAAAAAACAACAATAATAAAAACAAATAACGACATGTTAAGCATATCATATTGTCAATGTCAATGTTTGTGTCTTTTTCTCGTAATTGTTTTCTTTTTTTTTTCGCTTTAATATTTTTTGCGCATTTTTTAACACGCATACGCCGTGTTGAACAATTACGTTTTTTTTGTCGCATAGCAGCTTCACTGACTTTTATTGCCTGAATTTTTTTTCTAACGTTTTATTGTGTATTTAAGCTAATAATTTTGTTATTGTTATTGCTATGCTTTTATTTTTGTTTTAAATGCGTATATTTGTACATTAATTTTGTTTTTTTTTGTTAGCTTGTTTCCAAGGTTTGTAAGAGTGTCAATGCTAAAACAAAATCAAAACACTTGCCTAATGCACGCAAAGCGGAAGCTGTTAAGCTAAAAACGTAAACGTCGACATCAGCAGCATGTGCAGGCTTGTAAATTTTACACAATATTTGCATTCAGTTTAACAGTATTTACTCAATTAATTCATTTGTTGTTTAATTAATTAAAAGGAAAAAAAAAACCGCAGAAAAACGCGCGCAGTAAAATAAGTTACTAAAAAAAAGAAACTCCCGGCACAGACAAAAACTTTCTTACTAACGTGCATTGCATTACGACATGCATTTGTCAATAAAATTAAAGTAATTGCTGTGAAAATTAGTAAATCTTATAAGTACATATTGCACTGCACTGCGTATACTTTAAGACGGACTGTCTTAGTGGCTGACTGATGCCTGCGCACAAGTAACTTGGCATTGGGCAATAAATCATTGCCTTGTGTGTACTTTACAAAACAGAAGTAGAAAAGTTATAAAACGAAAAATATTAAGCGCTCCTAAAAGTTTTCCCCACCTTAGATCGCCCCAATTGTGCACTTTACGCTCCCAGTTGCCACATGCAAGCTAACAGATTTTAGATAGCTTCCCCTCAAACGCACCTAGAAGAAGCTGCGAATAGTTGATTTAATCCGGACATAATATGCTTAATGTAAATGCAAATATTGTTGTTCTTTGAACCATGTACATATCAGTCCAAGTTATCAAATTAAACAACTATCACATATTTGGTAGTCAATGACTTCATTTTATTTACCTTGTTTATTTACAGTATACAAATGCCGAAAGACGAAACAAATGCAAAAGTGATTTTAAATCACATACTAAATAAATGACCTTTAAAAATTGCCATTAAACAACTTACAAATGGTAAACACATTTTTGTGTTCGCTTTTTGACAATTTATAACTGGTATACACAATGTGCAACCTACGCTTGCACGAGCTGGTGGATAATAAATAAACAAAAAAAAATTCAAGTAAAATAATAAGCAACAAAAAAAAAAAAACAATACAAAAGAAATCAAAATATAACAAAACATGTGCGTTTAAGTGAGCAAAGTATTTAATGCCAATGGCAAAGCAAAATGACATCCAGCCAGCAGCGTAAGCAGCTGCAATAACAACAAATACTGCTGCCGTATCAGCAGAAGCAACAACAACAACAGTAAATTAATTAAACAAAGATGTCGCAACTGCGTCACTAAGAGTACTACAATAACAACAACAACAAAAGCAACGCGCAAAGTACAAAACCAAAAGAATAAAAAAAAGAAAACAAAAATCAAATCCAAATTCAATTCAAGCCACATATGCTCATGGAATATTTTGTAATGATCAATTTTGTTGTTATTGTTGTTACTGTTATTATTATGTTTAACTCTACGCTTGCTTGTTTTTCTCTTTGCCTACATGCATGTACATACATATGTCTGCTGCTGTTTTCTTTGTCTTTTGTGTCTTTGTGTTTCTTACGAATATTCATTTTTTTCCAGCGCGTTAATTGCCGCAATTAACAAGCCTTACATCTTGCACTATGTACATATGTATGTGTGTCTACATATGTATAGACATAGACTAGCTCATAAATATGACTACTACTACAACATTTTGTTTTTTTTTTCGCACACTGGAAATTGTTTTTTCTTTATTATTTGATTATTATTTACTTATTACGTTGGCTGGCTTGTGTTATTTTATTTAATTTTTTAATTTCCTTGTGTACGTTTTTTTTTTTATGTAATTCTAAATAGCCAAGATAGACAGTTATTCGCATGTCGTAGCCATAAGCACACTCCAGACCCCTTTTAACCCTTCAACACATTTGCTTTATCACGATAATCGTCATCTCCATCAACATTTTCATCATCATACACATGCAAGACACGTTTGCTGTTTAAGTTGTTTAATAACTTTTTTTTTCATTTTTCGCAAATTCTTGTTTTTATTTTTCTTTTCTTTCTTTTTACAATTAGTCATCGACAGCAGCAATAAGCTGGTACATCATGATGATCGACAAAAATGTAAGAATCGAAAGTAAAAGAAAAAAAAAATAATACATAGCTGTCGATTAAACAACAATAATAATAGCAACAAATATGTACAACAACATCAAGAGTAGGCAGAAACAACCAATTAAAAATTATCATAATGAAGATCACTCAAAGCTGTCTCAATTAATTTACTCATTTACACGATCTTTCTGACCGCTCAAGCACATCAGCACGACATCGACTCCTCAACTCGGCTCGAGTCAAATCGAATTATGTTCTTAATACCGCTTTGTTTATGACGGGGTTTTTTCTCTTGTGTACTTCATTGAGCACTGCGAGCATTGGCAATGAAAAGGTGCTGACAGTTGTACAGAAATTTGCATTAATCGTGACACCTTAAGTTAAGAGTTTAGAGGTGTAGAACAGACAAAACTGCATAACGCCCAATGATATAAGCCTAGCTCTGTGATATACAATTATTAAAGATTTTCCTATGTTGAATAAGAATTTTTCTTTTAAATCTTATTTATAAAAGATAAACCTACCTGTATTTATAAAGCTTACTAAATTGATTTTCTCAAAAATATGCTTATCCCAAAAAAGGTACTACTTGTATAATAATGTAATTTGGGAAGATCACAATCAATCACTTTCAATGCAAAACAAAAAATTAATGAAGAAAAATCAAGTAAGCATTGAAGTTTTTATTTAGCACACAGGTTACCTGCGTGGTAAGTGTCAGCTCTATAAATCATTCAAAAAACAGTTTCGGTGTGACTAACATTTTTGAGAAATTGGAAACAAAAAAAAACAATTTTGGTTAGATTACAACCATGTATTTTAAGTCACTGATGTTGCGCTGCATACTGATCCTGAGTGTTTTTGTAAGTGCGGAAATAATTTAAATCGTTTAGAAGCGAATGCACATCCTTACTCCTTGCTAACCTAGTCTCTGGTGATGTCACAATCAACATACATCTATGTAGACTCGGAAGGCGTCTCTTGGGAATACGATATTCGCAGGGCAACGAACCACCTGGGGGAATGGCATAATTATCCACACTACCTGGGGGTTAAAGGAGAGGACTTTGAAGATAGCGAAGTCGCCAGTCCGCAGAAATCGGTGCACACGGACAACATTCCGCTGCGAGTCGGTCAGGCAGTTGTAGCTTCTGCCTTAATGTACATGGCGTAATGGGAACCAAGACTGCAAAGGTTTTAGGTAACGCAAAATTCGCTAGTATGTTCAAAATTGTTTTTTGGTTTTTTTTTTCTCTTAATGTTTACAAATACAAGAAAAGCATTAAAAAAAAAACAACACACTTTTATTTTCAAGCAAGAAAACTGAGTAATTTGATGCCTGTCAGTAGTCAGCACTAAATTATTTGGAACGATGAGATATAAAAAAAACAGGTTAGATCTAATGAATTTTGAACCAAAAGAAATTTTAATGAAGAGCATATGTTTCAAGCAGCCAGATAATCCAGCAGGAATAGTAGAGAACTACGAGCAATCGTAGACGATCTTCGATTTGTAGTCAGATATAGCTAAATATTCTTGGAAGCAGTCTGCATTTCTGATAGAAAAAGCCAAGTTCTTAAAGAGTAAAGTTCCAATGCATCAACAGGAATTAAAAGACCAAAAATAGAACTGTTCAAATCTGTATCGCAGTTGAAAATTATTTGTTTAGATTTTTTTTTTTTCATATTTAAAATATTATTATTTTAACATTGTGTTCCATTTTATTGAAATGCGATTCAATTGGTAAACAAACCGAATAACAGCGCGTATGAGTAATAATCATATATTTACTTATTTGACAAATATCCAAACAAGTCAACTCTTTGGCGTTTGCTACAACATGATGATTTGCAAAAAGATCTCGTTTAATTTTGGATATTTTTTGTTACTGACTTTTGAACCCGTTCTGATTCTGCGTTGCTTTCTTTTTTACGTCGACTTCGCGTCTTAAAACAGTTTGCGTAAACAAAATGCTTACACCTCTGCGACTCCGCACACAAATCACTCGAAAAGAAAAACAAAGAAAAAAAAATAAGCCGCTATAAACGCTTACGGGTGTGTGCGCGGCAGCGTGTTATGTTTAACAATTAGCGAATTTTTAATATAATTTACTTTTTTCTTTTTTGCTTTTTTTTCTTCTGCTTAACAATGGGCGTGTAGACCGACTTTCCGCGGAACTAACGATATAGCGAATGTGCACAGGCAGCAGATCCTGTTTGCGTGCGTGTCTAGGCTTTTGCATAAGTCACATTTCTTTGAATTATTCAACAACAAACCAAAACCAATAAAAAAAGAAGAACAAAAATAAAATGCTAAAAATGTAAAAGTGACGCATAACAAAGAACTTACGCTTAGATACAAGATACGGGCATTGATTCATTTTTTTATGCTGATTTACATTTCACCTTCTTTGTTTTTTAACATGTTTGCCTCTGTGTATGTGTGTGTGTGTGTGTGTGTTTGCTTCTTTATGGTCGGTAATAAAGCAATCAAAGCAGCAGCTAAACGCCTTTCAAGTGCATTGACCAAGCTCTGCTCCTAAAGTTTGATCTTTGGCCGCGATCTTTTTGCTAAGCGTACAGATAGAATAAAACATATGAACGAACATGCCTGTAGATTCACATGAAATGTTTACTGGTTTTCGTTTCGCTTCTGCTTTTATTTTTAATTTTTATTTTTTTTTTCTACTTTATTTTTGTTTGCTTATGTTAACGTGCATGAAATTCTAATGAAAGCGTTTTTTGACTGCTTGGCGGCTTCTTCTCTGCTTTGGCAGTCACTTGAAAGCGAATTTCGGCGCTACTCCCAGCTAAAAACTGGCAACAAAGCATTGCTTCATAAGCATGTAAAGCTTTGCATTTCCTCGAGTCTCTTAATTCTATTTATACAATATATGAACTTTAAACTTTTCGCTCTGATTTACATAAAATTAATGCACACTGACCCATCGCAATTTGTTTATAATTGCGCGAAAATTGGCATTTAGCAGAGGCTGCCATTAAATTGACAGTTTACAGAGGTACTTTGTCACTTCATGTAATAATTTTTGCATATGCACTGAGAAATAAATGCCGCTGTAGCCGACTAATGGCAGCAAGGAAGGGAATTTTCAAATGTATATGTTGAAATGCAAGCTAAAGTGTCTTAATTATGTGTTTCCTTTATAGCTGATATTTGCATTTATTCATTTTTTATTAGTTTTCAGTTTAATGATACAATTAAAATCTTGTTTATATTTTTTTAAAAAGTTTTTTATGTTTACTTTTGTACATGATATCTTGAACTTTTATTAATACGATGTTTGTTTTCAAACGATTACATTTAAGATTTATTAACTTTTATAATATTATTTTATTTAATCATACTGTCAACTCTTTTGTCTATACGTATTTTATATTTTCAGACGTAAAATTCCAAGGCAAGCCCAATTTCGAAAAAGTTTTGATATAAAAAACAAATTTATGACAATAAACAATGCTCTGCTGTCATTATTTAAATTTAATAAAGGACAAGCAACGCATAAAGTGACAAAGGGAACGACGTTTAAAAACCGCAGGAAATTGAATCCTCCCAGGATGAGTGCAGACAAGTCCGAACAATATGCATTGGCTTTAGTAATTCAAAGAAACAAAAGGCACATTAATGTTTACTTATGAATTACTGTTCTACTTTGCTTTCCTTATTTTTATATTTTCTGTGATATTTTCCAATAACTTGATTCAACTCGCAAATAAGCACCTTCCTCGGCTTAAGGCACTTTTATCGCAAACTAAAATGCAGACATTAAAAATTTATAAATGCCAACCGGCACAAAGAGAACCGTGCATTAATGACTACAAAAACCACACAAAAACACAACAACAAAAACAACAGCATGTCGGAAATGCATTGACGAAGTTGCACATGATGCAAAGTAAAAGGATAAGATGGAAAAACCCAAAAGACAATTGCTTGAAAGTTGTTCGAAAGGTTGTTAATAAATCGAAGCATATCCCGACAACAACAAAGAACGCAGAAGAGGGCGGCAACATCAACATTAATTGGCCAGACTGGCTTTTAGCCACCAAACGGATAGACAAGCACAACAGAGGCATGCGGAGCATATCTGATTGCATTGCGGCGTGCAGTCAAAACAAGTCAAACCGAGCTGCAAGTGTTGTGTCAACGCCAGTCAAGTCCAAGGTTTTCCTGATTGGGAATTCTTTGTTTTTTGTGTTTTTGAAGGGGAATTTTATTTCTTGCATTAAGTAGTTAAGCATGTTGTAAAAGGATACTTATCGTTGTCTGCTTTAAATAGTTAATTAATAAGCATTTTTGGCAAAGAAGTTTCCGCCTTTCATTATACAAATGGATGCGCTGCTGCTTGTGCATGGCTGGTGAGTTGCAAATGACTCAATTGCCAGGCACTTGCTGACGTCAGACAAAAGCAGAATTGCAAGGAAGCTAGTTTTTGCATTTGTGCACAGCTTACAAATAAAAAAAGCTAGAAAATTAAAATTACTAATCAATAGCGACGATCAGCCAAAGGTCGTTAGCTGTTAACTATTATTGTACTTTACCGGATGCCTTTTGTTGTCAGAGCACAAACAGAGTAAAATGTGTGACTTTTTAAAATGCATAATTAAATTAGCACGATTAAACGCACCATCATTTTCCACTGACCTTTGCTCGGAAGTCATAAGAAGCGAAAATCATCAGCAAAAACAAACAAACAAATTTCATATGAAAATTATTCGTTGCTGAGCCTACTCTCAGTAGTTAAAACCATACTCTGCTAAATAGCAAATTAAAAAACTTGATTTGTCAAACGAAAGCGTAAAACAGTAGTCATTCCAAATATTTTTAAGCAGTTACCTGTGAATTATCTGTAGAATATTTTGGCACAACGAGCGAAAATTCATTGTTTCGGCCCTTTGTTCGAAAATATCAGCTCAGGAAATTGTTTACATTTAAAGTTAGAATTTCTAAAAAGCATGAGCAAGGAATATTAGAAAGAATCGGATTGAAATATGGTTTAAGGCTGCAGCGAAATAAAGTCCGCAAATAACCAAACGGCGTTAGACACTGAATTGCGCGCAATTCAGTATGTTTTGGCAAATCTACACAAGCATCGAATGATTTATTGCACAATTGTATTTCAGCACTTTAACGCCATTTTTTAGTGTACTTTTTTTTTTGTTAATTTAAAAGCCAAGACTGGGCAAAACATGGTTAAAAGCGTAGTTAAACCTGTATAAAATAAAATGAGCCGCAGCATAGTCAAACAAAATAACAGAGCACTGTCACGTCTTAGATTATTGTGACGGTCAATACATCAAATTTTATTTCATTTACGAAACGGGTTTCGGGTTTATTATGCGATTTTTTACATTTCGTAAACTTTTTGAAATTACTCTTTATGTCTAATGGCTTAACTAAATGCAAACAAAATCAAACGACACACGCTAGAAGACAACTTTAAAAGCGAAAAGCAACAGAATACATGATAAATACGTGGAAAAAGAAAGAATGCCGAAAAAATAGTAAAAAGAGCACAGTGTGCACTTACGTGGTAAGTCGTTCCTTGCTAGTTACACCGTTTCTTATTATGTTTATTTCGACTTGTTGTCGCTCTTGTTGTTTTTTCTTCTTTTACGTTGTCGCGCTTGTCCTCTTTCTCTGGCACACGCTAGCTGTGGCACAGGCGCACACAAAAATTATTGTGTTCGTTAAAACAAAAACAAACGACTGTGCCAGGCGAATTATATTAGAGCGTTTAAAATAATTAACCAATTGTCAATTGTTATTAAGCTTGAATTTGGGTTTTTATCTTTTTACCAATATTATTATTATGTTTATTATTATTTCGTTTCGTTTACCAAACGGAATTATTTGCACGCAAAAAAACACTTTTCCGTAAAATTGCAACAAAAGCAAGGCAAGAAAAGATTTTGTATGCGTTTTTGGCGTTGCTTTGTTTAAGATTCGGGTTTTTTTGTATAAAATTGTTTTCTTCTTTTTCAATTGATTAATTCTGTGCGCACAGCGCGTTGTTGCAATTTGATATTGTTTGTACAACTAAGCTTAAATACGCTATGCGCATGTTTTATAAAGAGTCACAATTGGGAATTGTCTTGTTGTTTATATATTTGAAAATTTACCGTAGTCACGTTCGCTTGAAATTCTTCTTCTGTACGCTTTAAACTTCTGAATGAAACTGAGCGCAAGCTCGACTTGTACAGCCGATTAAACATGTATCAAGCGGCTTCAAGCCGAGTGTGCGAATTACCAACAACAACAGCAGCAAGTAGCACCAGCAACCACAATAACAGCAACAACTTAACAAGTCGAACTTAGCACATCAATAAGGCAATTATAAATACAGTCAAACTTCTAAATAACGCACCTCTGTAGCAAAGTCGTTCAGGCTGGTTAATCTCTTCGTTATAGAGGAGTCCGACTGTAATGCTTTCTGAAAACGGCTGAAGGAGCAACGTGCAAAAATAAGCATGTGTATGTGTGGACGGCCGTGCAAATTTTTGACATTTGCTAGTGTGTATGAGTCACACATACAGCCACATGCAGTGTGCTGGATTTTATAGTATTTAACATACTGTTAAGCTTGTGGCTGGCTTTTCTAGTGAAATTCATTACAGTGTTATGTTACTATTAAGGATGTAAGCTAATTGTGTTGAAAAAAATGTAAGGAAAGTTTTGGCGCAAATAATGGAAACTTTTCATAAATATTCATTCAGTATTTAATTGCAACTTAATTCCAAAATAAAAAATATTTTAATAGATGCCGGGGCATATGCTAGTAATTTAACAGCTCACAAAGACACTTTCTGATATGTGCCATAGAAAGCGAAAATTTTGTGCATAGTTTAAATATATATTAGCGAATTTATCAAATATATTTAGTAAAAACAAACATAAGGATTTCTAACTTTGGCAGCGTTATTTTGGCAAATTAAATTAATTTGAGGGAACAGTCGCTGCACTTTGCACGTAAACAAATTTGATGCACGAACATTTACATACTTACGTACACGTACACGTATCAGAAAGTGAACATAATTGCGTAAACATTTCTAAAATATTCTTGCTAAGAAAATAAATAATAAATATTTGACTATTTGAGTACTATCCTACACACTTTAATGTGCTTTAAGTATCAGCTAATAATTGGAGTTCGCCATTTGCCTTGTTTGCGTTGCTACTGCATATGCATTTCGCTGCGTTTTTTAAGTGAGTGCATCAACACCTATCCAAGGCAATTAGTGGCAAATAAGGCTCATGCCCTTTTGCAAGGTCACGAAAATCACAAATATTTATTAGCGATAACTATTAGGCTAATAGGCTAACATACATATACTTATGTACCTAGTATACATACATACTTAGTACATACATAAGCTCTCACTTTGCTAACGACTGCCGCTGACAGCCGAGTACTTTTGAACCGCTCTCGTTAGCTTTTGCGTGCGCCCGTCGTTGGCCCCAAAATCGTGCGCACATTGCTAACGGCAATGTGAATTGTTTGCCAATAATTAGTAAATTAAGTAATCGTTGCATGATGCTTTTGTTGCTTTTGTTTTGCTTTGTTTTTGTTGTAATCAATAAATAATACTTTGTTCACTACATTTTCGCTTAAGAAGACCTTGTAACATGGTAATTATAATTAGAAGTTGTATCGGGTATATTATTTTGATATTTCTTACACTTTGTAATTTTGATCTTTGCTTTGTTAAGCTGAATTACATCTAAATTAGGAAAAACAGCAAAAAAAATCAACAAGGAGGCCATTTAAGCAGAACTATTTTTGCTGACACAAGATAACGTATTAAAAGGTAATAGGTTTTGTTTTAATGGCATTCAATTTTAATTTAACAATCTCTAACGCGATTTAAATGCTATATTGTTAAAAACTCCTTTTATTTTTTAGTGTATACAAAATTTTTTTTTGGTTACATTGCATTTATTTTTTGTTATTTTAGCAACTTAATATTTTTAATTGCGCAGTTCACTATTACGTAAGATTCTTGGATGCATGCTGCAGCAAGAAGTATATTACAATCCAAAACTACATAAAAGTACTTACATATATAAATATTGCTAAGCTTATTATTTTTTAATTTATTATTATATTATTATATTAATTTATTTAATTATTTTCCTCATAGCACGGAAGTTTAAGTGTCTGTGCCCTCATCCCGTCTAGCGGAACACAACATGACACCAAGCAACAGCAGAAATGCTTATTCTCAGCAGATAATACACGATGTATCGTTTGTAACATCCATTGGCATTTAAGGTGATTTAGTGGATTTCTTGCTAGAATTGTTTTTGATTAATATAATTGGTTAATTCATTTCAATGTAAGTTAGTAAACACATGCAAAATTTATTAGAAGGCATTGTTAATGGCAAATTTCTATACACATAATAAGTTTAGTTGAAGAACAGACATACCTTTGCACCTATTACGTGCTACTTTTATAGTATCTCGGGTGAAATTCGATTTTACTTGCAGCGTAACAGTCTATAAAAATCTGTAAACAGGTTTAAGAAAATTAAGCGCAAAGCACCTTGCACGGGTTGCACGGCTTAAATGAACAACAGTTTAATGTGGTGAATTTTTCTCATCCCGAAAAACAAATGGAAATTTTATTAAAACCTTCTAAAGCTATGAGAAACTCGCGAGAACTTAATCAAGTACCTAATACTGGCTAGATTGCACGCTTCTGTAATTGAATTATAACGTACATTAAAAAGAAAATCAACGATCCACATATTAATTACATGTTTTCGCCTCATATCTTCCTCAATCACACACACATAAGCTCACCTCTGAGCTTTTGAACTGCAGGCGATGTGACCCTGATCTGCTAATCACATACTTACACACATTACTTCCCCACAATTATACAATTAATATTCAAATCTCTTAATTCCACAATAAAAAATTGCAGTTTTTTTTGCAACAAATTAATGTGATTAAGTGATACCTAAATAACTAAGCAGCACATGAAGCACTTCACAAAATATACATGAAAGTTCTCCATTAGTCGCTTGTTAATCTATCTTAAATATTTGCGACTATGTAAATTTTCTGCAAACATCATTTTAACTGAAAAACCACAAGAAAAGAAGAAGAAAATAGTATTGACAATTCATCTGTAATTCGTATAATTAAGTGGTCTGCCTGCCGCTAAACTCTAAGAAATTCTAAGAAAAATACCCCACAATTTCAAGGTGCAACTCATTACACGTGTCACGGGTATTTTACACTTACGTTAAAATTATGTAATACGTGTACGAGATGGATCAACCTTTTGTCAACGTGTCCAACAGCACACAAAAGACATCAAAAATAATTAACAATCCGAATTATTTAAAGTTTTCGACAAACGCCACTAATAATCCTCAAAGAATAGTAAAAATATTGAGTTTTCTATTGCAGCGATAGAACAAATCCTAACAGCATAAAAATAAACCACAGTCAAACCAATAAGACACACATCTGGCAGTTAAAAATATTTTCTTTATTATAATAAAAAAAAAAACTTTAAAGCAAGCATTAAAACAAAGAATTTATTCAACTTCACTTTGTTTTTCAACTACTCTTAACAAGCAATAGTAAATCAATAGTATAGTACAGTTTATTTCTTTACTTGAACTCTTTCTTATCATACATAGTATCATAGTATCAAATGCCGTGAGCCGCTTTTTAACTTTAACGGTCAACTTTAAAGTTACTAGATAAACACAAAATTTAACAAAGCAACAATGCATTCTAGATAGACATACATATTGTATAAAGACATGTATGTACACAGGTGAATTTAATTTTCAATGTGGAATCATTATAGAAAACGAACTGAAGAACACTATAAAACATAATAACAAAAACTAAGCTTAAACTGTAAAGAATTTTCGGGTAAGTTACAACTTTACAACACGCAGCGACACAATTTGTTTTTAGTTTTTATTTTTAATATATTTATATATATATATATATAAAGGTATATATAATATTTGAACAACTAGTTGAGTTTTTAACCATTAGCAACAAATTCCCTAGTTATGATTATATATCAACAACTAACTTTAAGCGTGTCTTTTTATTTATATGTAAATAAACATGTTGCAATCCGTAAAATTACAATTTAAAAAAATTACAAACTATATTTATATAATAATAAAATTTGCTTGCAGCTAAGCGCTAATTTGTCCCTCTGCTTTGTTTCTTTCTATATGCATTTTAATTTGTAAGTTCTTGATTATAAAAAAATATCATATAAAAAGTATACAGTTACAATTTAGCAGCAATACAACTACTAAACAAAATAAACTTCTTTTTGTTTTGTTTTTGATTCTTTTTTCATACGTAAGCATTTGTTGGGATTTAAAATGCATTTCAAAAATTTGTTCCTGCGGCTTTTTTTGAATTTCACACTTACATTTGTAACAAGTTTGAACTATGTAATTTTGTTGTTGAATATAATAGAAATTAAAAGAAATCGTAAGCACAACACCTCATTCATTTTAATCTGTATATACTATAAAAATATACATAGTAAAACAGTTCTGTATACATAATAAAAAAAAATATATATATTTCATGTTCGATTGGTTAGTTGTTTGCTTGTTTTTAGGTTCTTTCAATGATTGGTTGTATGATTGTTACTCAGCTTGATTGAACGTAGCGTTGCTTTTTTACCCTGCTGTTGCTAGTTTTAATTTTTAGTTTTTATATTTTATTTTATAAGCAACGCTACTCATTTAAACAGTTGTTTTTCTTAAATTTTTTTTTTTGTTTTTTAATAAATACATTGCTAATGTTTTTTAAGTTTCGATTTTCTTTTTTAATACACACATAATTAAATAAATTATAAAAAATATGTTTGTTTTTGTTGTTTGTCGTTTTGATTTTTCTTCTTACTGCAGTATTAGCTTTTTCCTTTAGATTTCCGCTTCAAATCACTTAAAAGCTAACTAGAATTAATTATGTATGTATGTATACATATGTATATCTGTTTGTATACATATCTGTATATTTAGCAATATCAGCTTACAGCTTTATTATTAAAGTATCATTATTATTTGACTTTGCGCTGATGCAGACTAGAGCTACTGCTGTCGGGATTCAAGATGGCGTCGTTCGTCGACAGCACCCCATCCTTCAGGTACCCGTTCTTATAGCCATGACCATTGGAGCTAACATCGTACTCATCCTCCAGAACGGGCTGTAAGAGTGCAAATTAAAAATAATAAATAAACACGCAACAAAAATGTAAATGCCATTAAATTAAATTAAATTTTTTTAATTATACTTTAGCCTATGGCTGAGCATCAACCTTAGCAACCTCAAGCAACTCAAGGGAGCTATGCTATGTTCGATTGTTGAACTCGCGCCTATTTGTCCAAGACGCGTGTACAAAGTACAATGGATTTTCTTTATTTGCTCACACACTAGAATTTTCTACTAGTTTAGTAGACAACAATTGATGCCAACGACGAGCCTAGCCAAGACTGTTGCCTTGCAATTGTGTTGCCTTATACACGGTTTATTGGCCGCGCAACCACCTTCGCATCCGGTTTCGCATAGACGTGCTAATTGCGAAGCGAACAAGCAAACGCGCAAAAAAATAAAAAACACACCCAAGTACTGAGGGGGTAAGTCCATGAAACTCAATTAATTCTAACTAAGCTAAGTTAAGCTGTTTGTTTAGAATATTTAACTCGAGTTAGGCAAATAGCAGAGAACAACGCAGCACTCTACACTTGTAGTGGCTCTTGTCGTCGCACATTGGATCGTAACGAGTGCTTCTCCGCGCTATTTGCACAGCCTTATAGGCTAATAATAATAATGTCGCTAATGTTGATCGCGTCGCGTAGCAAGATAATTACGTCGGGAGTTGAACGTACCATACACGCGCCTTTGCTGCCATTGCTATGCTGCTGCAGCGGCGCATCTCCGGCACCAATGGCATGTCCATTGCCTGTGTGTACAACGCCGTTAGTGCCATTATTGCACAGCTTTGTATATAAGCCATTGGCCACCGCTGGCTGACGGCGTCTTTTAGCCACATTTGTGTATTTAGCCTTGTAGAAATCGGAGAAGAGAAACAGGAACATCACGCCATGCAGACCAATCCAAACCATAAAACTTTTTGGATAGTCGCATTCTCTGAATAACAATTGGAACTGATGCGTAAAAATGGCCACGAATTGCACCTACACGCAGAATGAGAGTAAAATTCGTAACTTGTTTTAAGTTTAACACGCTGTATACGGACCATTTGAAACGTTGTTAGGTATTTCTTCCACCAGATGAACTTCTGATACTTTGGACCCATGGCGGCAATCATGTAATAGAAATACATAACAATATGCACGAGCGAATTGAGCAGTGCAAAGAAAGTGCTGTGACCACCTGTTAGCAATAGTATTAATAATAATATATTAATTAAGATGTTTATTAATTAACAAGTTTAAAGCAGCAAAACATATAAGCGCTGGAATAAGTTCAGTGTCTACGTTTGGAGTACCTGGCGCAAATTTCAAGCCCATCCAGACAGAGAACGGCATGCAGCCATGATGTATTACATGTAACGTAGAAACGTGTTCATTTTTCTTGCGTAAAATGAAAAATAACGTATCAAAGAACTCAGTGAACTTGGAGAGGTAATACCACCAACAAACATTAGCCATCTAAATTTAAAGTAAACAACACAGTGTTACACAAATTGCATTTTTAAAAGACAATGTTTTAAAAACAAAACTGCATTTACATACACGCAATCCCAACGGACTATTACTGTAATCCACTGGCTGACATGTAAAGCTATAATGACCCCACCAGCCGCTCATTAAGTACTGTGAATAAACACGAATAGATTAGTAAAAATATTTGTTATACAACCAAGCTCACATTTACCTCATAGAAAATCCATGAACTAAAAATTGTCTGGAAGAAATTATAATACACAAGCACCGTGCGCAGATTCATTGCCTTGCGGTTGGCCATGAGTCTTGGTCCCAGAGATTTGCTAAAATACGCATAAAATAGGCACAGACAAACCGTAGGCACAGGTGATGACATTAGAAACCAATTATTGACACGCGGATCTGTACGAAACCATTGTAATGAATTAATACATAAGCATTGAATGTATGAACGTATAGCAGCCGACTTACCACTCTTATTGTCCATAAGATCTATGTACCACTCGTACGCATCATGCCAAAGTGCTGCCGCCATTTTTGTTATGCTTATTGTTGTATTTTATTGCGCTGCTGCTACAATTTTTGCCGTCGGTTTTACCGCTATACGATCCGCTTAACTGTATACTTGGTTTTGTCTGCAATGCGAAAGAACAATGTAAATTAGTATGCTTTGCGCTCGACTATGCCGCTTTAAAGTTATACCATAAAAATATATAAAAAAAATATTTATCGCTTATCAAATATAAACCGAGTTTATTTCTTTAACAGGAACAAGAAACAATTATCGTGGCATTTTTCGAACAACTGGCAACAAAATCAATGCTGCAATGATTTTTAAAGTAACCTGCCCAATGACAGACGATGCATGGAATTTTACAATTGAAACAAAAAGGAAAGAAAATAAACAGAAAAAGGAAAAAATAAAATACATGGAAATATACTACAACTCCATTAAGTTCATTGGAACAGCTACATATGTTAAAAACGTTGCAAGGATAAACGCAAGCGATAATTAATTAAGCGAAAATAATACACCGTTAAAAATAAAAAAAAATAAAAAACTGGTTGAAAATAAAACTCTAAAGGAATGTTCCATATCATGACAGTATCGTGTGCAAGCGGTAAATTGTGACATTGAACCCCTGTTTAAGTGTAGCGGAAAATCACCGTGCAGTAAAAAAAAGAAAATATAATACAAAATTAACAAAACCTATAATATACATGTGCATTAAAAGATTCAAAAAATTAAAACAAAATTTTAGTTATAATTGCGTTAAACATTAAAAAATTACAAATGAAAAGTCGTTTCGCTTTAGCCCTAAACAGTTGCATTAGTCATGGGTCAGCTGTTTTTATTTACGATATTTGCTGCGCCAAGCGAAAACCTATTAAAAGTTTGCATTAAGCCTACGGAGGTGTCATAGCTTCTGATTTTATAAAAGCAAATTAACAGGCAACTTTAAGGGTTACCTGGTTTTTGCAGCACGTCAACTGTAACAGTGACTGTTTGCGAAAGTTTTCTGTCATCAATATTATTGTTCGCTTGGTGATTGCTGCTGCTGTTTGAATAGTTTTTATGTGGGACCAGTCTGTTGGCAGAGATATGTCCATTTAATATTTTATTGTTTTTTTCGCTATCGATGTTTTAAAATATTCCAGCTTCTTTTTCATATACATATATTTTTTTATGCCATTGGCTGCCTTTACACCTGTGGCGGTGTTTTTGTGCTTTAATTTGTACAACTTGCGTTTATAGCCTTAGGCTATACTATACATCGCTGCGAACGATACGTCAGAGCTTACCGTAATAAAATAATTATGAAACATGTTTATGGTATTATGACAAATTGTGGTTTATAGCCGATCAGAAGACCGAAAAGTTCTAAACGGGAATTGCAATTAACTTTCGAAGATGAAATGCCGCTGCAACCAACATTTTGTTATCCTCAAACTTGCAATAGTTATTGGGAATAGTGGCAATTGCTAATGCTATTGATGTCGCGTTCACGAAGATCGCAGTCACCTGCCAGCCCAAATAAAGCCATATATCAACGCACTGTTAATATTTTGATGTGGAATGGCTGTACTGGGGAACTGCTGCCATAAGTGATTAATAAAAGTTTTTATTTTGGCCATAACATCGTTTTTGCTTTAATTATGCACAGCTTTCTTTTTTCCCTTTGTGTGACTAGTTTAATATATTAAATAATAAAAGCACTGGAAAAAATTAAATAACCGCTGCATGCCAGCAATTAAACGATAATTTCAAAGCAATCAATAGTTTGCACATGGTGGGTATGTGACGTTTGTGTTGATTGGCAAACTAAGCTCACAACAAACTATCTACAGAGTGCAGGAAATCAAGTCATAGGAACACAATAACAAGAACAACAAGAGTGAGTCAGTGTGTGTATGTGTGCTTTTAATTATTGCTCTGCAACTTAGCTTGACTTCAAAGTAAATTTTAAAATTGTTTAAACTTTGACCAACACTCGCACTGCCAAGAACACGATACATAGTGTGCTGCAACACAATACTATTGGCATAAGTCATGGTTGGCAGCTGTAATCAAGTTAATAACCAATATTTAACGCTTATTAATGCATAGTATATATTTTTTTTAAGTGCTGAAAACCTTAAGTCGTTAGAATCACACTGCCGCATTCTTTGATCTGCCAACTGTTGACAATCAACGTACGTATGAGCACTTGCGGTTGACTACGTCAATAGAAAACATCGTAGATAATTGCTTGGAGGTTGTCTGGGCGTGTAAGTGCAGTTAAGTAGCTAAGCATGTGCAAATTATTACAAAGACTTTGTAGTGGTACATCAATTGGTTGGTTGCATACAACACAACACAGCCAGCAATAGCCTTCTGATGATTGCTTTTTTAGCGACCTCCTCATTGCTTGCGGCAGGATACTCGCAACTTAACAAAGCAAATTGCAATTTATGTTAATTTTATGTTATTGGGTTTGCTTTCAGCATAAGGAACAGTATTATCAATCAATCAAATTCAAAAAAAAAGTCACAAAATACCCTACTCAATGCACGAAGCCGGAAATTAGCGCAATTTCTGGCGTAGGTAATGCTTTTGCAATTTTATGCGGTTACCACATCCCTACCCAATGCACTCCCCCCGCAATTACCTGACCACATCATTGCACAAAACTTGGCGCTAAGCCTAATATGAAATGATTATGAAAAACGCGTTTACGGCAAATGAAATGCGTTTGTCATGCGCGCAATTGCAAATGCTCAATCAGTCAGTCAGGCAGACAGTCATTCAATGCAAGACATGCAGATGCAGCACACATACACACACGTGGTCACACAGTATTTAGGTTCAGCACACTGCGAATTTACACAATCGAAACAATTCAATGCGCAAAATTTTTATTTGATAAAAGACGCAAAACAATAATAATACAAAATAAATAAACAATCGCCGCTTGGCAGGCAGGCATCAGCGTTAGCGGCAACAGAGGAGCAACAAAATGTCAAAATCAACAACGAAATCGAATAATATGTAAATTGGGTTATGAATGCGAATTACTCGAATCTGACTGACACAAAAAAAACGCAAAGCATTGAACCGAACCGCGCTCAAACTCAATTATTATGAAATTTAAATAAATATTGACGAAATGCTTTGCGAAAACAAAACCGAAACAGAAACAACACCAAAGCGAAATGGTTTTGCCAAAACCCAAAGAGCAAGAAGGAAAGGGGGAAAGAAAAAAAAAAGCAGAAGCAGTAGCAGTGGCAGTTAACTGTTTATGGCAGCAGCTGCACTTTGCATGCGAGCATTTTGCAAACGCAGCAAATGCATATGCGAGCCAAGCAGCGAACAGCGCAGCAGCAGATACATTTTATGTAAAGTATCTTCGATGCAGTCTCTGACGCAAAGTAACTTGAAGCGTAGCGCAAACTCTAAAGCATATGTCAAGTTATGCCAGTAAAGCATATTAAATATATGTATGCATAGGCAGAGCAACTGCAGTTTACCATTTTTTCATTGAACTAAATAATCAAAGTAAAGAAATTTTAAGAGTAGCACAGTAACTTTTTTTTTTTTATAAAGTAAGCAACAATAGCTAATGGTTTGAGAAGCTGATCTTGACTAATGAGAGAAGTTGTTCTAAGACTTCTGCAACATTTTTATTTGTCGCAACAGCTGCTAGAAGCCAGGGCCCAGCTTTCACAGGTGTTCTCAACAATTTAAAAGCAAATTTAATGATGCTCACAATTGGGCAGTCGAGACACTAGGTTCATGGAATTAAAAGAGGAAATCCAAAACGTCACTGACTTATCAAACTGCCCTCATAGTGCTGAACCTTAAATTCTTTTAAGTAACAGCAATTGCAAACACCAATCGATTAGCAACGACATGCATAAAATGTTTCACGCATTAGCTGCACAATGACATTCATAACGTATGTGTTGCAATGCATATGTGTTACAATTGCAAAGCACAAGTGCAACTATTATTATAAATAGTAACAGCAAAGCGTAAAAATTTAAAGCGCATGGCACGGAAATTGTATTCGTTACAATAAAGAAAAAAAAATAATCAAAATTGGCAGCGCAGCAGTACAAACAAATACTGTAGAATCTTAAGCAAAGCATCGTAGACAAAGCGAATGCAATAAAACTAACAAAGCAAGATAATAATATAGACGAAGTGTCAATAGCAAAGTATGTATGCACAGTAGAATCTTTCATAGCCGACCGCGAGTAGCTGCAACGGGTAAATTGCAGTTGTTGTCGCCTAAGCAACTGACAGCAGTGTGCAACCTATGCAGCGACGCAAGACAGGGCAGACAGGCAAGCAGACAGACGGGCAGACGGAGAGACAGACACTGTGACTGTCGCGCAATTGTACTCTTGGCCGTTTGTCATACGTTCATTGAACGTTTGAACATTGTCGGCATGTCTGCAACTTTTGCCATTTTACGCTGCCTTAAGGCGTTTCAACTCGTGGTCTTTTTCTCACTTTTTTTTTATACTGTTGATTTCTTTTTTTTTCTTTTTTGGCTGCTTACTTGTTGCGCTACGAACTAAAGTCTTTGCACGTTTACACTTGAATTTTGAATGTCATGAACAAACCAAGCCAAACCAAACCGTACCACACAACAACGAAACACACTTCACAAGTTATGTCAAGTTGCTGCAAAGATGCTTTTTGTTGTTGTTGTCGTTTATTGGTTTACGTTTTTATGTTGTCTTTTTATATTGCCATTTTATTACCGTTAAGACGTTACGTTACGTTACGTTTCGTTACGATTATTGTGGGTCAGTGGCAAACAATTCGCTTGTCGTTTCGCTCTCATAAAATCACTAAAATTTTTAAATTGATTCCGCGCGCAACTCACAGTAAGTCACTCAGTCTCCGCTTTGAGCAGTTATGAAATATTGATGAATGAATGCCGCTGCCACAATGCCATGACGCCTTGAAGTATGTACGCCTACCTGTCTATTTGCTTGGTTCGTTGCACGCTGCCACAGCGAAAAAAAAAGAAAACAATAAAATAATGAAGAAGACTTAGATGAAGCCGTTTGGGCACGTCTGTTGACACTTAAATTGCCAAGGTAAATATGAAGCAACAACGCAAGCGCGCGCAACCGAAAACAAATCTTACGTAAGGCAATCTTGCTGTCGTCGCTTGGCTGTTAAAGTCAATAAAGAAATGAGTGAAAAGATATTCGCAATACTTGTGAGAAAATCAACAAGAGCAATAACAACAACAACAATAATGACATCAACCAGAAGTGACCACAACTGCGGCAGCAATGACGTGCAAACAATAACAACGTCAAACAAGACGTCGTTAAGTAAATAATCCGTGCTCGGCTTGCCTTGTTGCACATACGCAACCAGCAATGCTGCCACCGCCCATTCCAGCCCACCCCATCTCCCTACACACAGCCAATTGTCGCTATTGTGGCAAAGTTTACAAGTGTGAAAACTGTGTCATCGCACATTGTATGCAAGCAATGAACCAAACACACACAACACACAACAGACCCTGCGCCCAGTTGGCCAGTTGGGCACTTGGTCACTCGGGCATTGAGGGCGTTACGCTCGCAGAGCCACGCTTCATTATGAGGTTGCTTATTAACTCTAGATGCATTCAACTTTTTGCAGCTGCACACATACTTTGCTTATTACAGACCGTAAATATTATTTAAATAAAAAAAAACAACAACAAAATAAATATAAAAATAAAATATTTACAAGCATGTTCGACTGCTACCATCCCTGGCTAATCGTGTTGCATCGTTTGCTTGTGCTAAAAAAAACGCAAACTTTGCATGTGCGCTCGCTCATCTATTTTGATTATCATGGCAGCAACGCCAAAGCGTTTTAAACGCGCTGACAATAGCAAAAAATAAAAAATAACCGAAATATATAGATAAATAAACATTGCGATTTAGAAAAGTTAATTAAGTGTAAAATCGTGTTGGAGTGTGTAACAGTACGCCATAAAAACTAAGAACAAAGACAGGCTAATGATTATCGCATCTTGATGTATTTAGTTTACATAAAAATTGGCTTGTGCTAACGTTAAGGACTATTTTGACATCACAAAACTAAAAAAAAAAACCTACTTTTCGTTTTGTTAGGCAACGAAAGCCACTCTTAATGAAGTCTACTTATATTAATATATAGTCTCAACATTTATGTCAAGTAACAAATAATCTGCATACTCTGTTTTGCAAAATTTTTTTACTCAAAATTAATTATCTTGATTCGATATTTTAAACTTCTAATTGCACGCTCTCTAACGCATGTCAACAAATTAAATTACCAACCAATTTTATTACAAAAAAAATAAAAAACAAAATCCAAATGCTAGACACTTCGTGAAACTTCGCTTAATCTCGTTTAGTAAATTTTAAAAACATTAAAATTTATACTAAATAAAGCACGTTCAGCGAAAATTTTATGCTGATTATAAATTACGCAGTACCAACGACCTTACATAAAAATAAATAAATAAATAACAACGATTTGAAGAAAACTTAAACAAGGCCGAAGAAAGCCAAGCAGAGAGCAATATGAGAAGCAAAGCAAAGCCATCCGAGGCAGACATGCTGCAATGCAGCCATGCATGCGTCATCGAACATGTGTGTTGCCGTATGTGATATGTGATAAGAATAACGAATAACAAAAAAAAAAAGCAAAAAATGCTGAAAAGTACATAATTCAACTTCTAGAATCGCTTACTCATACGTTAGGGCACTGTACGACAAAACCCCCACACCAGCCACAATCAACAATAATAACAGCAACAACACCTAGGGACACACTGTCAGCGGACTGCACTTCTTAAGCATACTTTTAGTTTAGCAGCAATCCGCCAAAAACCTGTTGACACTCAGTCAGCACTGCATACACGTATAACCACCCACTGGGCACATGCCGTGCTACCAAAGCAAAGCCAAAAATGCAATGCACGCAGCTTTCAGGCCTTTTAACCCTCAACTTTGTTGTTGGATATATTTTGCAGTTTACTTTTTTTTTTGTTTTTACTAGAGCTTTTAAGTATTTTATATGGTTTTTTTTTTTTTCATTGTTGGAATTTGATTATACAACGCGTGCACGTTTAAAACAGCAATCGTACAACAATGACAACAACAAGAAGTAACTATCACAACAACGACTGTCAAGCATGGCACACTAAGTTGGCCATAAACGCACCTTCGCGTTACGTTAATGAGTCGACGCGTCGCTTTGCAACGAAAACGAAGACGACGCTGTGAAATTTCATACAAAACAGAAATTTTTGCCAACTTTGCTTTTTGTTGTTGCGCGCATTAATTAGGGTGTATTTATTTTAATTTTTTTTCGTTTATATTTGCTTAACTCTTGTAAGCCTTTTTAATTACTTATAAACTTATACAGATTTTTTTGACTGACTTGTGTCGCCGGTTAGATAATCGTTAAACGTTTGTTTTTTTTTTTTTGTATGTTTATTTTTGGTTTGTTGGATTTTACTTGCTACGCTTCCGTTCCGGTTATGTCGGTTTTGTGTGATGCGTCGAGTTGCGCGTTTTTAAACCAACTGACAAAGCGTTGAACGTGCGCTTTTACCTTATCAGCAGCCACAGCCACAGCAGTCACAGTCACACACGCGGCAGAAGTGCGGACTAGCGAACGAAAGTACGATTATGTCTACTCGGTACGCATACGAGCCGCGTACGAATGATTCAAGCAGGCAACGAATACGCGCGTCCGAACCTAATCGATAAATGCGCGCACGAGCAGATAAAATTTTTGCGCGTCGAGCTATATCACTATTAGCAACGATTAAACTATTTTTATAATTTTAATTCCTTCACTTATATTTTATTGTTTCAATGATTTTCATATTTTTCCCTTTTCGATGACTAATTGCAGTTTTTATAAATGCTTATCAAAGCGAGCACATTGGCCCCGCTTTATCAATTCCTTATAAATATTTGCTTGGGGGTGTGTACATTTAATGAGACAAAAACCATTTTATTTGTCACCTTATGCTTAGTAGCGTATTTTTTGTTTACTTAATGCGGGCAATATTTGCGACAATAATAACACGTATACGTCTACACGCCGTTACCCAGCACTGACAAAGACAAAGAAATACACAACCGCAAACGACCGAACTTTAAGCCAAACTGAAGCACACTAACGTTAAATGCATGATTTTGTGATGCCGAAGCAACAAAAGCGACTCGCGTCCATTTGAGTCAATACGAAACCAAAGCTTGGTAAAAGAAGTAGCAGCATAACGTATTGAGTGAAATTATGTTAAGTTGAGTTTTATCATTTTGTGTTTTGCTCTGAGTTTGGGAAGTTGTGTACGGTTTATGAGCGTAAGTATGACATTATTTGCTGATCAGCGAATTCGCACTAAAAAAAAAACAACAATAATAATGCCAACAACTACAACAGCAGTCGCACCAAATTGAGCGTCTCTTTTTTTTCGGTTTTTCTTAATAGCCAAAAGTTTCTTGCACTGCCCACCAGAAACAGCTAAATGCCGCGCTGATGTAACTGTCGGTCAGCGTGGCGCAGTTGGCTTTAGCGTTGTTGTTTTGTAGTTCGCTCATTTGCTTTCAGTCTTCTTTGGTTTTGCGAAAAGCACTTTCGCTTTCTTTTATACGCCGTCCCACATACATATGATAAATTCGTATACAATGCGCATGAACACAAAATAAATACACGCGCAATAGCAACAAGTGTGCAAAAAAATATTTTTACATAGCGTCAGGTCGCCGCCGAATTACCAAGCAACCTGCTGGCCAAGTTTGTATTTTTTTTAAATTCATTTTATTTTTTTCTTCTTCTTTCTTTCTTCCAGTTTGTTTGATGGCCACCAGACAAACGCAATGCAAAGAAAAGTCAAAAACAAAATGCACAGACACAAAAACAAAAAAAAGAGCAAGAATTAATAAAGAAGAAGAAGAAGCAGACAAGCCAACAGCAAAAGCAATAAAGAGGAAGCATCGACAAGTTGCCATACTAAGCAAAGCAAAAACAATGCGCAGAGAAGTTTAAATAAGCGTTGCTTATGTCGGGATTTTGGTTTGGTTGGGATTTTGTTTTGCTTTGATTTAACTTTTCTTGGCTCGGCTTGGCTGGTGTTGCGCGTTTCTTGGCTGTACAAGTATTAAGAAACCGTTACTTGCATATTTAGGCCTAATTTGTTTATAGCCAGCATTTGTTGGCTATGTGGCTTTGGGTCTTTTTTTTCATTTCTTAAGTGGAAATGACATTTTTATTATTTAGAGGAAGAGTACGGGTGCGCGCGCGAGTTTTGGATTTAATTACAAATGCAAATGTGCTGTCGCTATAGACGAAGAAATTATGGGTGTCGGTGTTTTGTTGATGTGAGTGTTATTGTTATTACCATTGATTACAGAAGAGGGTTTCAAGGAAATTCAGCTGCGTGTATTGCAACAATCATAACCGTTAGTCGCAACGCTTTGTGATGTGAAATGATTTAGATTCAAGATAAATTAACCGAGTTATTTGTTTCATTGATTAGGAAACTGTATTGTTTTTAAGCTGAATGCAATGCAAATGTTAAAAGCCGAATATGTCCTTTCCTAGTAATTTTGTGGTAATTATAAGGCATCAAATGCCATGTACACCGATTAAAGTTCTCAATTTAAGCACTGTGTGCAAGCAACTGTATAAGTAAGTAGGGAGGAGTCAATCATTTGCGCAACCAGTAATGATATTTTTAATTATAATTAGATGAGTACTTTGAATTTTATCGTTTAGAGTATAAAATAAAGTGCTGCAATAAACACTTAGAAAGCACAATGATTCGATTTCGAATACAATGTAATTAGTCGGGTTACGTCGTTAAACAAAAAGCCAATTCTAAATTTCATATTTAGTGTAGTTTGTTTGTGTGTTCGCAGTAATTGCAGAGCATACAAATTGCCAACAAATACTGTGTATACAGATCAACGTTAGATTTTTGAGGGAACTTATAATTTTATTTTAATAAACACTTACTAAAGTACTTTGTGTGTAAATGATTTCATAATACAAAAAATAGTCGATTATTTGCGCTAACAGTAAAGATCCCTTTTAGTAAAATTTTGGATTCTGTACAATTAGAACGGTCACTTTGATTTTAATTTACGTAATTGTATGCTGCAAATAATTGCATATATACGGGTAATTGTATGAAAGCCTGAAATGTAAGCACAATTATTGTTTTAATATATCGGTTAGTATAAAAACAGATAAGAAAATAAGCTGCAAGTATTTATACACTTATATACAAATACAATCTAGCTTATGTCAATTAAAAAATTGTTCTGACTACAGCATGAACGTATGATTCTTATTTGTACTTTTTAAGATTTTTATTAATATATTCCACACGAGCTTGCACTGTGATAACATATTAAAGACCCTATCACAGTAATGCAATACAACAACAACAATATAGCGAGAACATTCTCGTATTCTCGCTGAAGAAAATAAAAGAACTCTGACTTTTTTAGGTACATTAATTTATTTAAAATACACTTTAAGATAATATACTATAATTAGCCCAGCAGTTTATGGCAACACTTAAACTGTAGAATTTGCTTACTGCAATTGACTGCATACGCATTGTCGCTTCATTGGTAACTAAATGAATTTTTAGTTATTTTAAAAACTAAAGAGTTAAACTTCAAGACCATCAACAAAAGTCAAATGTTCCTACAAGTTGAGTGCTTACACACAATTATTTTAAGTGTAATATTTTTGCTCTCAAGTAAAAACTATGAAATTGGACTTTGCACGCAGCCAGTCAGCAGACAAATATGGCTTGCGGCTACATTGAGTAAAAGAGCAAAGACTAAACAGCGTATTCGAGCACAAAACCAAAAATAGTTGAAAAAAAGTTAATAAATGCAGTAAAAAGCGAAAGAAAATGCATTAACGTATTTTCTCTTTGCATGAAAAACTGGTTGGACGCTGACTGTGAAAAACTATGTCAAACCATAATAAAAAAATATGGACAAAAAAATAAAAAACACACGACATTTTGTAATCGCGGACAGACCCGGCAAAACCAAATAAAAAGAAAAAGCAAAAACTAAATAAAAACAAGTTTTATTACTCAATTTGTGCTTTAAATAGCGATTTTAAGGATCAATAATTATATTTATTTTTAAGGCCGTTACAATAAATGCAAACTAGCTATAACGAAGACAACGGTAATCCGCAAACAAAAAACAAATTGCACGCAAAGCAGGTCAAAGTCAACTATAATTTAAAAAAGCATAAAAAATTTCTTACGAAAATATACAAGCGCAGAAAAAAAGCAGCTAACAAATTCACTTTCTTACAAACCCCAACGGAAAGCAACAACAAAGACACGTCTTCAATGCAAACGATCGCTGCTGCTGCCAGCTACTGCCGTTGCGGACGCTTCTTCTCATTTTTATTTCATGGTCAACCAAACTACAAAACTAAATCGGCAAAAAAAGCAACCAAAATGAGAAGAGTGTAATTAAAAAATATAAAAAATACAACAAAATGCAAGAAAACACACACACAGAAAAAAAAGAAAAATAATTAAAAACAAATTACAAACCAAGATGCGCGCGTAACGTAGAAGTACTCATACACAAATTCGAAAATTCGAGCTTGGCAGGCCCTGAACTCTTTATTGCTGCTTCTTAGCTTATACGAGTACACATGTACATATGCTAAACGTGCGAAAATTCAATTCAATCCTTTGTGTACGCGTCTAATTAACGCAATTGCTATATTTTTAACACAAATAAAGAAAAAAAAAGGAATACAAAAACCATTAAAAAGCCAACACGCTTGGCAAGGCCAATTAGTATTAAATCAGACGTCGACACGCATGATGATTTGTTTTTTTCCAATGAGCGCAAATATCTACGACAAATTTAAAAATAAAAAAAGTAAACGAAACGAAATGCAAGACACCTGTTCCAATTAAATGCAGCGCACAGAGTTTTTAGTTAACTTATACCAAAAATGCAAAAAAAAAAATAAAGAATTCTGACTTTTTCTTTCTCATTCAACGCCACGAAATTGTTGTATTTAACAAAAAGCGGTGAATTTAGCTAAATAAAAAAGCACAAAAATATTTAAAAAAAACAAAAAAAATTTTTTTCATGGTAAGAAAAGACAGGTCAAAACAGTAAAAGTACAAAAACAAATGCCAAGAATAAATAATTTTTTAACGTTATTTCCGTATACGTAACGTACGTTATGCGTAAACACTGTCTACACGAATATGTAAGAGATTGATCAAGTGCGTAGCAACCAAACAAGTAAAAGAAGCAGAATAGCAAATGAAATGAAGAAGAAGGCAAGACAACGACGGGCAACACGCGTAGCAGCAGCCTCAATTCGGACAAAGAAATAATTGGAATTCCAGCGCACGACTGTTTTTCTCGTATTCTTTTCTTTCTGTATAAGCGTTTTTTTATTTTTTGGTTTATTTAATTTAATTTAAATTTTTCTCTTTTTTTCGGCTGTATAAAAGCAAATAAAGGTAAGGGCTACACAACGAACGTATGTATGTACGATGTATTGATTGTGCGTACCAACAACAACAACAGCAAACAAGAAAAACATGTCAAAAGCAATAAAGTTAAAAATGTTGAAAAATCGTTAACAGGTTGATTTTCTACATTTTGGTGTTGAAAATGAAAGCTTGGCCAAGAAGCACCCGACCAAAAAATATTAAAATAAAAAAAAATAAAAAAAAAAACAGACACGTGTATTTGGGCATATATGTATATGTAAATACGTGACTTTATATCCCAAAACACTAATAACGGAAATCAATGCGTGCTTAACAGAAAAATAACGGCAGCAAGTTTGTTTCTTTCTTGTCGATTTTTAACAGCAAAATTCTTAAATGAACTTATTTGTTTGTGTACATTAGAACACTATGTCATATAATGCGTTTGGAAATCAATTTTACATATGTATCTCAGCTAATTAAACGCAGTTCATAATACTATTCAAAAGTTTTATACCTTAATTTTAAACTTTAAAAAGAAATAAATGCCAAAATTAATAACCTTGGACTTTCAGCAGTTGAACGACACTTACGACGGTTATTCGTGAAAAAAAGAAAACAAACAAAAAATATTTCAAACTGCGTGCAAAGTTAAAAAACATGAGGGCAAGGAGGGCTGCATGATGGGCATAATAAAGATGTAACTTATGTACATCATTTTCAACTAAGCAAATTTTTTAATTATTTATTAATATTGTGTCTTCCTTTCTTTTTTTGTTGCAAATTTATGCGACTAAGAAAACATTTTTTTTTAAGTTTTCTTTTTGTTCGCAGTAAAATGCGAAAGTTCAAAGGTTACAAATGATCAAGAGACAAGCAAGAAAGTAAATATATGCCGAGTCATGCTGAGCATTGCAAAAAATTGGCCAATTAGATCCGAAATTTAAAAAAATTGGAGTTATGCTAAGATTAAAAAAAAAAAATTGATTGGCTAAAAAAATTGTTTTAATTTTTTTTTTAATAATTTTTTTTATTTCGAAAACTTGTTGCCACAAGAAGACTTTTAAATGCTGTATAACGGCTTTTAACTGTTTGTTTGTTAAGAAATGAGTTTAGCAGGTGTTTCTACTTTGTGGTCATAGCATAGCATTAAATATGGTACAATGACCTATTCAAGCGTGCAAACAAATAACAACAACATCAACAGCAACAGCATTGGGAGAAGTTTTTTCACAGCCTTTTTTTTAACAAATCGGAATCTGAATCTACAACAAATATGATGAGCAACAAACAAACCTCAAATCAAGGTTGTTAGGGTATGCAATAACATACGAGGGCTGTTCATTGAGTCCATCTAGATGATGAGATGTTATTGCAGGCTCACTGAGTGGAACTAGTTTTTGATTTGTTATAGAGTCAATAATCTAACACACCACCACGAACATGAAATAAAATTATTTTAATTCTATAACATTTTCAAATTTATATGAAAACTGTCATGCTTTGTGCCATAAAAACGTTATTCATAAATGTGTGCCAGCACTAGTTTATATAAGCAAATGCATATAAATTATATCATTAAACAGCCCTCGTAAGCATGTGTAGGTCGTAACGAGAACATTTGATATGGGCTGCGTCGCACACGAATGCCCTTTTTGACCCCAGTAGTGCCAAAAGCTTGATCGCCTTAGAGATTTAACGCACACTTGCAGCCAAAAGTCAACTGCCATGCGTGTCTTTTTGATAACAGTAACTATAAGTAGGACTGTGTTTAGGGTATGTCTTATTTTCATTCAGAACTTGTTTCCACACATGTAGAATAAACAAACAAACAAACAAACAACAACAACAACAATCACAGAATTTAATTGGCTTTATATGGCATGCGAGATTTTCCGCAGCATGTTTTTTCTTTTACAACAGTTTGTAAATTAGTTCGCCGCATCCGAGTTTGAGACGCTCTCTTCTTAGCATCTTCTGCTGTTACAAATGCACGCACAAAATTACTAAGCCCTCAATAGCGTCCACAAAGAAATTTTGTGCACCTCAAACCGGTTTAATTGTTCGATTTTAATATTATCGCTTGAAAATGCAAATGACACTCATAAAAGTAAATTTGAGCAATGCGTAGAAATGACATGCAACGAAAGACGATATCACGTATGCTAAGTGTATAAGTAGATTTTATTTTCTTCGTTTTCTACAGGCTAAATCTTTAAAAGCATCTCAGTCGCGCAGAGAATGTGACATGATATGCGCCCACATACAAAAAAAAAAAAAAAATAAATAAACTGAAGATAGACGCACAATCTATCGAAGTGGCATTTGAGCATCTGCCGGATTTAGCACATTTGGACTTTGTACGCGCGAATTTCGCTACTCTTTACCCGCTCCATCATACTCGCTCTTTCTATCTCTCTCTCGCTGCGCGACTATTGTGCAGCAGCACATGATGTGTCCGTAGGTAGGTAAATGTTTGCGCAAAACAAAAAGATGATCATCGATTTGTGTATTCAAAGAAACAATACAAAAAAAAAAAAAAAAAAAACACGACAAAACAATAAATAAGGTAATAACAAAAATATTATACATACAATCAGCATTAGTTATAAGAAGAGTAATTGACTATTTTTACATCTTTGCGTTAAAGACCGAGTAGGGGCCGTGGCTATTTACAAATCCAAGTTACTATTTGACTGTTGTTTAACTTCTTTATTGACATTGTCAATTAGAATTTCCAGCAAATTCATATTACTAACAGTTTTAGTGTTTATTTGTTGTATTCGTTAATGCATAATTACACAAAAATTGCAATGGCATACGATTTTCCAGAATAGCCAATAAATAGCCGTCGAATTGCCTTGTCATCACCATCTGCTTCCAGGTAGACTGACAGCGCAAAAAATGAATCTCAACAAGGAAATGCACTAACGTCAAAGCAGGCACATAAATAAAAAACTAATATAACGTAAGCCATAACTTACTTGCAAAACTGTAGCTGTTGGCATTGCTTGATTGGTTTATGATTTACACATGGAAGTGAACTTAGCATTTAATGCAACATTAAAAACGCATAACTAGCCTTAGTTTTGTTTAAAAGCATCCGCCTAACATTGCTTCTAATTGAAGTGACAGGGGAAAAATTACATAAACCGCAACAAAATATGTTCAAATGGTGCAAGGTTCATTCAAATGCACTATATACAGATATATATGTTTGTATGCATAAACTGATTCAAACATGTTAAACGACTCATCTGTAATTAATTTATAAAATTTATGCCTATAAGGCAGAATATTTAACCGGAAGAGGCACTCCTACGCAATAACGCTGTAGCTTCAGAATACTGAACATAAAAAATTAAATTTTCAATCGTAATCTTGGAGCTCGTAAAATTGGGTACATTAGCAGCTTTACCCAAATCGGGAACCTTATATGCACAAAGTCGGTAGCAGACTCTCTACTGTGTACTTATGTATATACGTTCTACCCAATCAATTGAATACCTTGAGAACGCTGATTTCGGTAGGATTTTTAAATCTTGCTGTAAACAGGGCTAAAAAAGGGCAAACAATTGGATGATTCAAATGGTGTTAGAAGTCTGCAATCGGACTTTTCAAATAGAGATCAACGTGTAAGTACAAGATTTTGAACAAACTAAAAGGCGCATATTCGATTATATGCATCTCAAAAATAAAATATGCAACAAACCTATAAATGCATTTATATACTTATACATATACACAAAAAAATACGATTTAAAAAAAAATTGTGTTAAACATATAAATGATCAAATGTGTATTTACATTTGATTATTATTCGTGCAATGTTCACTTTCAAATGCTTAAATGACCTTAATCTGGTTTAATTTATTTTATTTGATTTCTTTTTTTTTCAGTAAAAAACATTAAAACTACTTGCGTATACCTGAAATTAAACAATAAAGCCAAAATGTTTCAATTAGAATACAATGTAAGCTTGACGAAGCCTGAGCACGTGAGGTTTTGCATCATTCGCTTATTGTTGTTGCTGCAACTGCAAGCTCAAGGCTTATGCAGTCGGATTAGAAAACGTTGTCGAAACATTTGATGTGTGCAAATTAAAACAATTACAAGCAACCAACAAGGTTTGCAATTTCTATTATTGCAACCTTACAACGTTTCAAATGGTCGCTCTGTTTCAAAATATGTTTAAATTATTATCATTAAAAATAGTACTGTGTCTTTTATGCAGATTAAATTTTACCCAATATAGAGGCGGCATTATGCTGAGAGATCATTTTATATGGCCATTGTTGCGCACGAAACTTTAAATAAAATAAAAATTTTAGTTTCTCCTATATTTGCACGCAAAATTTGAAATCACTTTAGTTAGATTCATAGGGTTGTTAAGAGAAAGTTAAATTTGTTTCAAGATCTTAGAGTGGTAGAACTTTGCCAAACTGTCTTGAATCTTGTGTGGCCGCTTTCTGTATGCAAATTAATAATAGTAGAAAGAAAACCTAATGTCAACGAAAAACCTTGTACGAACATAAACTACAAGATAATTAACCAATGAAAGTAATTATTCTAATTATGCCACCGTGCAAAAACAATTTGTTGTTCGTACACAAATGACAACTACAAAAACGTTAATAATAAAAGCGACCGCAACAGCCTTTTCCTTCACAGTGGTCATTAAGGTCTCCTTTACCACTCTGCAATGCCATGAGACACTCAAGTCCGCCACTCACCCACGACAGGGACTTTTACGACGCTGTCCACCGATGCACACTCGGTGACATCGTCCTACGTAACCATAACCGAATTATACTTTAAAGTTTAAACTAAACTATAATTTGATAAGCCCACCTTTGGCAGTCAATACAGAATTCAAATCAAGGCAGTTGTTTTAAACAAAATATGAAAAAAAGTAATCAGCATAGTAAGAGCACGGACAATTTACGAGCATCAAAATATGTTCACAACATCATGTAATGTTTCCTCCAGAGAATATTACAACAACCATATGAAACTCTTTTGCCGCCTCCGACTCTCTGTGAAAAAATGAGAGCGCACGAGCATTTCACTTAGCAATCTCGCTCACTCTCGCTCTTTCACTTTAGGAACACGACACACATTACGACGGCGGGTGCGGCGGGAACCAGGAGGTTAAGGCATTTTTCTATCGTTTTTAATTAAAACCATTTGTGGCACACACGCTCTTGATGACTAATAAATTGTTCTACTTTGCTAAGTACACAGTAAATTACAGTCTGCAACGAACTTACAGAGAAATTATATTGAAATGGCCTGCGGCAGTGTAAATAATCCGAATGAATCCTTTAAAATTTTGGTTTTCTCCTTTCGAAGCGAACGAGTTACACTTTGTTCTTAGTTTCATAAATTAAAATATAATAGTGGCACGTGATTTAATCTTCTACAACTGCAGGCAATAAAGAAATTCTTTCTAAAATGCACGAACCAGCAGCAATTAAAACAAATTTCGACGCGAATCAACCTCACCTCGAGCAGCGATACCCGGCACTGTTAGTGCTAGTAGTATAGTGTTGTGTAGTTCGACCAAATGGGAACAATTTAAGAGAGAGTGTTGCACCCACCAGAGAGCATGTGTTCTCTGTTAATACATGGTGTTTGCTTTTCCGTGCTCTGCAAACTCTATTCCCTTTCAACAAAACTGCTTAAGTAGTAAAAAAAAAAAACAAAGTAACAACTTGAACATTATCTAAGAGTATTTGGTTTGATGAAATTCTATATTTTACATTTTATTACAAAAGCCAAATTATGCTCTAATGTTGCTAAAAGTAATGGAGACAGATAAACGCAAATCACACAATCCTGAAAACACACTTCGTGAATATTCTCAGTACATTTCCTCTAGTAACCGTATCCTCGGAATAAATGAAATTTGACATGGTGACAACATTGGACTGCTTAATATAAGCAGATTATATGTCGCGTAGTGTTTTCTAACACTTCATCATATTCACCACCAGTTTTTTGCATTTTTTAAAATTATTATTTTATTATTATCAGTTATTAACTGTCAATGTAAACTTTATTTTTTCTTAATGAGCTTCATGTATTTTTTTGCGTTAAAATTGTCTTCCACCTCCTCCATGATCTTGACCTTTTTACGAGGCTTGCGGGCTTCCAGGCGCGCCTTACGTTCGGCCTCAGTCAACGTGCTTAAATCCAGCGGGAGCTGTGGAACATTTCTCACATAAATGACTACATTTTTACAGGCGACAACTAGCTAACCTTTATAATTTTTCGCGGCTCATGATAACGAATATTTATTGTAGATCCATCGGGTTGGACTACGACGGTTGGAAACATACGGCAGTAGACAGAACGATGCAGGCGCGTAACTGCAGCTGTAGCCGATGAAAGAGAGCGCACTTGATGCTGAGCCGAAAGCGCCAATTGTTTTAACAGCATTTTCTATTTATTGTAAGATAGTTGATTTTATATTTCACATCAAAAAAACATCCGAAATTGAATGCGGCTCTGAACAGCTGTTTTTCTCTTGACGTAATTACAATGTCAATAATGATCAGTGTTGCAGAAAGTCGCAGACTTACCTTGGACGCTAGGACGCTGTTTACCAACACAATAGATACAACGTACTGACAAAATCGACTCGATGTGACCGATAACAACTGTCACTTGTTCGTTTGTCAAGTTGGTGAGTGCAAAAAATATATTTTGCATTAAATCTGTTAAAAACAATTAGGTGGGCATAAAGTAAAATAATAGTTTACATTAGTAAGTGTGGCTTAAAACACTGAATATGAAACAGTAATTTCAATGCCTGCAGTAAAACACTTACTTCAACAGCTATGATTAGGAAGCTATGCAATTGCAAATTACATAATTTCGTTGATTCCAAATATACATAATACTTCAAATTTGATTAATGAGTGTTAGTGCAGAGATGTCGACGTAAAATGCCAATAAATGTGAAATAGATAATTCTACATTGCAATAAACTAATTTTATTACAAAATCGTCAATATACATAACCTCACTGTACGTTGTATTCCCTACCAATTTCAGTAAATCGCTCCGAGAATTCTATTAAACAATGGCTACCCGACGCATCGCGAAATCGTCAATCAACTGGGCTGCTTTAGCCGAACGTGTGCCCGAACATCAGAAATCTAGCTTTGCTGCCTTTAAGACCAGATCGGATGTGTACATTCGCGCCGTGTTGGCCAATCCCGAAAATGCACCAAAGATCGACTGGACGCATTATAAACGGCTAATACCCATTGCTGGTCTTGTAGACAGCTTTCAGAAGCAGTACGAGGCAACGAAAGTGCCCTACCCAGCTGACAACGTGTCATCGCAGGTAGATTCCCAAATCAAGGACACTCAAAACGAGATAGCCTCATTCAAGAAGGCATCTGAGCAACGCATTGCTGACTTGCAGAAGGAAATTGCTCATCTGAAGTCACTGTTGCCATACGATCAAATGACCATGGAGGATTACCGTGATGCATTCCCCGAACAGGCTTTGGATCCAATCAATCGTCCAACATTCTGGCCCCACACACCCGAAGAACAGGTCGGCTACAAATCCAAGGAACAGTTGGAGGCGGAAGCTTCTGGCCACCATTAAATAATGCAAACGTTGCAATGCTATAGAATTCTCTTTTGCCACGAATAATGCAGTGGCGGCAAATGATGCAAACTTATAAAGCTGCAAAATAATTTATAAGCTGAAAGTGTAAAAAATAGCAAGCGATTTAAAAATATAAACAAATTGGTAAACCAGCCATTTGCAACAAGCACAATGCTTGTAGTTGTTTTATTTGTGTGTTTGTGTAGTCCAAAAACATCTGATTGGCAGAGTTGCCGGGTACTTCGATGTGTCAGGCTTATAACCACGTATGTTGCGAATGTCAGTTGACTGAATGTTATGCAAAATCATGCTAACAACATGAATTAGTAATAATTTATGCTCCCCATTTTGCTCTTAATTACACAAATCTCGGATCAAGAAATTATAATAATAAGCTTAATTCATTATGTTCTCATTAACTAACTTTTCAATCAACCATTATTTTATTTTTAGCTGCATGTCGTCACGTTGGCAACTCTTGCTTAGTTGGCACCGCTAACTCACTAAAATAATAAATGCTAGCTTTTGTCTGGCGGTTGTTGTTGTTAATAATAGTTTTTTTTTAATATATATTGTGCATATTTGTAAATATGCTAATAAGAAATTAAAGTGTGCTAAACTGCAGCCGCGTACAATCTTTAGGTAAAATTCAGAACTAATGTTGTGAGTAGCTAACCGAACACGACTAAGAGTCGCAAGCCGATAACAACAACAACAAAACCCTAACAAAGAAGCAAAAAGCAAGAATTTTCTTGGCGGCCAAGTGTTTGGATACGGGTTGGAGCACTGCATGAACTACCTAACAATTTTGTTGTGCAATCGAAAACCGACGATGCTCTCGCGCCGGAGCAAAGAGAAATCGCAAGCACACAAAGAGGGCGTGGTGGGAAAATATGTGAAAAAGGATACACCGCCGGAGATACCCGTCATAAATGTCTGGTCATATGCCGATAATAAGCGTGCAAAAAAGAAGACTCTACAACGTTGCGCCAGCACTTCGCCCAGTTGTGAATTTAAGCCACGTAGTTCAAGTGCCAGTCGCAATACGTATACTTGCAACGATACCCAGTACACAGCGCAACCGGATCATTACCATGCGCGCCGAGCGCAGAGCCAACTGCCACCCTCAACGTTGCGCGGCAATCCATTACATCAGCAGCAACAACAGCAGCAACAGCAACACACACAGCCACCACGACGTCCGGAATTGTATGCACAGCAGCAACAATTCCGCGCCAGCAGCAATCAACTTAGCCACAGTAACAATAGTAGCAACTATGTAAACATCGAACAGATCGAGCGTATGCGTCGCCAGCAGTCTTCACCATTACTGCAAGCTCCGACGGCCAGTGGTTTTCAACGCAGTTATTCCACAAATCAGAAGCATCCACATGCCGCAGGTGCGTCATATGATGCACAGCGCGGTGGCATGCTGAACACCACGTCGTCATATGCGAACATGTTGCAAATACCGCGCCGACCCCAATCACCTCAACACCTGCAACATTATCTGCAACAACAGGCGCAGGCACAGGCGCATATGGGTGGCAGTTACTCCTCCGACTCGTATCCCATATATGAGAATCCTTATCGCGTCTCCAGTCGGACGCCGCTCTCCCACCGTTCTGAATCACCTATTTACAGTAACACCACAGCATCGACGGCATCGATTGCCACAAATCATCAACATCACCTCACTGTGCCTACAACAAACATCAATTCTGGCGGTGGTGGCGGCATGAGCAGCAGTGGTGCCGGTACATCTACCTCAATACAATCGCTTTATCGTGCGCCACCTACAGCCGCCAGTGGGCCGGAGGCCGGTAATGCAACATCTATTGGTTCACTGCACAAAGTGCCGTCGCAGCAATCGCTCACCGAGGAACTACCGTTGCCGCCCGGTTGGGCCACACAGTATACACTTCACGGGCGTAAATACTACATCGATCACAATGCGCATACGACGCATTGGAACCATCCGCTGGAGCGAGAAGGCTTACCCGTAGGCTGGCGTCGTGTGGTCTCCAAAGTGCATGGCACTTATTACGAAAACCAGTACACTGGGCAGTGTCAGCGGCAGCATCCGTGTCTGACATCCTACTATGTCTACACGACATCAGCCGAACCGCCAAAGTCGATTCGGCCAGAGGCGCCCGTTTATGCGCCGCCGCCACATGCACACAATGCACTCGTGCCCGCTAATCCCTACCTGCTCGGTGATATACCCAACTGGCTTATTGTCTATTCGGGTGCAGACTCCGCCAAGGATCATCTGCTGCAATTTAACATGTTCAGCCTGCAAGAGCTCGAAGGCTTCGACGGTATGCTGGTGCGTCTCTACAAACAAGAGCTGGGCACGATTGTTAACTACTATGAGCGTTACCGTAATGCAATACGTTGCAGTGTACTTCGACATATCAAAAATAATAAATGAAATACCAATTTTCATACGGCTACTACGAGCGTTATCGGTATGTAATTTTCGTAAAAGGCAGATTCGTTGTGCCTCGCTTGCAATTAAATATGGTTTATTTTAAACTCATTTTGACATTTCAGTCGCGCTCTGATACTTGAAAAGAATCGTCGTGCCGAACAAGAACGTTACCTGCAGTAATTCCTGGAATTGCACGCGAGTCGACCATGACTGCAATGACGGCCTTAAGACATTTCTTAAATAAAAAACTATTACGAACGACTTAAATCACACGCAACGGCCTCGCAAATGGCCTAAATCTAAAATTCATAACAATTTTCTTATTTGATATTTTTAAACACATATTTTTTAATTTATTTTAATTTTTACTAGAAAAGAATATGAAAGAAATCATCTATATTACTTTTAAGTTAATATGTTTTTTATTATGTAATAATGCCTGGTGCCCAGTTTTTTGCATAATGCTACGCATAAAGTAGTGGCCTTTAAAAAAAAAGAAATATATTGCGACAGCTCGGCTTGTCGTATTTTTTCTTTTTATGTTTAGTTTGTGCGTTTATAAAGTTTATATTCAATTGTGAATATTAAAGTTTTTTTTTTTTGATAATTTTTCTTTGTTTCTATAGTGCAAACTTTATGTTGAAATCTTTTTTTCTTGATTTCAGTCAGGTGTTCAAGAATTACGTATACGCCGCGTATGCTGCTCAAAACATTCAAGCTCCGAGCATAAGACGTATAATGCGTAGTTGAATCAACGAATCAAAATGAAATTTAGCTGAAAACAAAAAAAAAATGTGCAGACAATCAACGCAGTTATTTTTTAACAACAGTTGAGATTCAAAAAGACGACCGCTGGTAAGTTTTCAATTGATTCCATTTTATTTACAAAAAAAAGTAATGCATAAAGCATGTATATATAAGCGCGATGGTGAGTTGAAATCATAAATACCCACGCTGTCAAAACAATTTTTGCATGATCCCCATGGTATAAATAATCTTTATACTTTACACCTTATTAGTAGCCCAAAGTACATATTGAATACTATACTTTTGTTTGGCTAAAAGATACATGGTGACAAAAATTGGCGCTTTTATTTTGCACAAAAAAAAAAAAATTTTACCAGTCAAACGGCGAATTTTACCTCGTAAAACACATATAAAATATAATAATTTTGTTACATTAACTAAAATTTTATGCAAGTTCGATTTGTTTAATTTTGATTTTATTATTATTATTGATGACTCTTAACAGACCTGTTGGATAGACGTATATAAGGGCGCAGCTTAATCGATACAGTCTAGTCAACATAATTATTTAAAAGGTCGCAAATACCATAAACCATGATGATACCCATTGCACTTGGATAACGAGAAAAAGTAGAAAGTATACAATAGTATAAACAAAATTCATGAAGGTAACTGGAACATTTTTTTTTTCGTGGAATTTTATATATTTCTCATTTAGAAGTGTGTTTTGAGCACACTGCCGGAACTGCGTTGTAAACTTTTTACGTATTAAAAATTGAAATCAAATTTGTACAACGAAATCTAAAAACAGCAAAAAATTCGCTTTGTCATGGCTCTTAGCCAAGCGGCGATAAAAACAAAAATCGTGTTTAATCAAATCAACAAAAAATTGCATAGTCATATATTTATTGTAGACTTTTATTTAAACTCTTTTTATAAAACAATATATCAATTGCAGCCGTCACCCTACATGACGGTTTTTACAGTTAGCTTAAAGCTTTTCCCTTGCGTATTGCGCAAGCGGCCACTACTTTGGCGTTACAAAAAAGCGAAGGACCATTGGTCAATGTGATTTAGGCTAGCGCGGCCACTATACACTGTGTTTGAGAAGATACTTGTAATAAGAGATTTGCGTATTGCATACTTAATACGCAGCTCATGGTGTGATTGGTTACTTTAAGTAACTTGCTTCTTCTTCTTCCTTAGAATCCATTTTTAATTATTAAAATGCAATGTAACTGCCTTTTCGTTGTCAGAATGTGCTTATCGGTAATTTGCAGACATTACATGGAAAGTCATTTGGGAAATTGATGTTGACTAATAAAAACAAAATGTATTACAATAAAAATCACATATTTTGATAACAAGTAGATGACATGACAGCACACGGGTATTATTAGACTAAATTTATATGTATTTTGTTAATTTTCTTATATTTTATTGTTTTTTTTTTTCTCTACTTACTCATTAAACTTCATGAATGAAGGTTCAATTACGACCGTAGGTTTGTAGACCGAATAATAAAGTAATAACTTAGACATGTTTTTCTGATTAGAAAACGTCTGAATTAAACGAGCCGTCATTAAAATTGTCCTTATCGCAAAATATGCGAAATAAAACTTTTTAGGCACAGCTCCATACTTCCTGCTCTAAACATTTTAGCATTTCTAATGACTGTGATAAGATTCTTTCTTTAGAGTAACAACATAACAATAGCCTAGTTATTGTGACTACATATATGTGGTTTTAATTAATATATTTTATAATGTGCTGTAAACGTGCATTTTGTTTAATTATTTCAGTGCGCGTGTGCGCATTTATTTTAAACTGAAAAAAGTCTCGAACATTTTTATTTATGCATGTGTGCGTATGTATGTGTGAAGCATGTGCACAGTAAAAATGTCTACTATTGCTTTTTTATGTTTTGTTATTTTGCTAAGTAGCCGGCATGTGGTGGAACAAAACAAATAATCATAACAACAAAGTAGCCGGCTACTTCAGTAGATTTCTTAGCTAGCAGCCGCACACCCGCAAGTGGCAGTTGCTTGGCTGGCTCAATGAGCTCAACACGCTATAAGCTTTACGAAAGCTTCAATACCGATGTCGTAGCTGTTGGCGCTTGGTTTTATTTAGGCTGACTTTTGCACCGCAATCAGTTGTGTCGCGGACTTCGTCGAGTGCACTTAGAGTAGCTGTTAAAATATTCAATACTTTGCGCACTTTTTAACTTTAATAAAAAAAAAATAAAACAACGAAAAAGTAAATATTTGACATATCTATGTAGATTAGCACACGAATAACAAAAACTCTTTGTTGCTGTTTAAAATTAAAACGAAAATATAATACATATACTGGGTTTTATTTTAAGTTAGTTAAAAGTGGATTCAGCTAAAATATGCAAACAAATCGAAACCGCTATAATACATGCGTAAAATCGTTTCGGAATTTGCCAATTTGATCTGCATAAAAAGTTTGCCAATTTTTTTTTTCAAAATTGTTTATTTTGCATAAACAAGTGAAAGTTCTTAAAACATTTAAAATACATTTTCTCTAATATATGGTCAGTGTAAAAGGTTTCACGCAGTGCAGTGTTCAGAGAAAGCTTCGCTTAAGGAACTGCACTTAAAAATTAAATAATGGACAAAATAATTCTTATTAAATGTTAAAAGTTGGTGTTATGTATAACGTTATATACTTAAAATTAAATAGCAGCTGTCTATGTGCAAACAATTGTTATAAACAAAGTTCTAAAATTCAATACCAATAATTTAAAACAAACAAACGTCAGACATTTAACCACTTAACAAGTGGCCAGCTGACTTGTTTTTCAAAAGATTTGATTTTTATTGGCAATAAATTATATTTGAGAGGGACGTTTGTTAAGTAACAAAGGAGTCATGTATTCCATAACACAAACAATGAATGCAAAAATGTCAACATAGTAGAACTGGTCACACCCTGTATAGAACCATTTTCCATTGCGTTCCCCAGTTAAATCAGAACAGTTGTTTAAATAAAAGACACAACAGATCATGTAAACATTAAAGCAAAGAATTCTTTCGAAAAAGATAAGAAAAATAATTTATTGTAATGCATTTTTTTACGAATGGTTATTCTGACAGTAAACTTAAAATAAAAAAATTATTCATTACCGTTATCAACTACGTCAGAACAGCACACTAAAAATCAATTTTCAATATTCGAAATTTAATGATAAGTGTAAACTACAGAACTTTAAATGGAAATTTAAAAAATCGATTAGCCAGCATTTATTGATGAACCACAAATGTTATAAGCTTTAAATAGCCGCAATCACCGAAATAAAACGTTTATCAGCTATGTGTATATGACATGCTAGAATGATAGGTACATTTATTATTCCGACTAAAACGCGTAAAAACTTTAAGAACTTTATTTATGGCAATATGGCTTGATTTGGGTTTACGTTCAAAATGCAACGATTAAACCAAATTGCATTGTTTGGCCTTAGAATTGCAAAAAAGCTAAACATTTTTTTAAGGTTTTGTAGGAGAGGCCGCCTGAAAAGCTAACTAACGTGTATCTAGAACACCTGCCAAGCACAGAAAAAAAGAAACAACAACAATAAATTTACAACAATCGCATTAGAAAAAAACAACATAAAAAAGTTATAATAAATTACTGTATCGATACTTGTATTTTTGAATTATAAAACAGACACGTTGATTTTTTTAGACTGTTATCATTTGGCACAGAAACATGCTATGGTTGTTGTTATTATTGTTGTTGTTAAATAAGTGAACAGTTCATTTACATGTTCAGTGTTTGCAGTTGATTAATAAATAATCGGCAAGCAGCACATCACAACAAAAAGCAACAGCACACAGCCTGTTGTGACGCAGCGTCACCATGGTTAATATATTTATTCTATAAACACACTTTGTTGTTTGATTTATTCATGTTTTTGTTTTGTTTGCAGTATTCGCAATTACACACAGTGGCGGACTTTGCATTATTTTCCCTTGTTTGGTATTGCGTTTGTACTTTCTTGTTACTGTAGGCAATTGTAACTTCGCTCGCAGCTGATTGCAGTAAAATTAACTTCATTGCACTTAATTGACCCATTGCAATTGCTGGTGTTGTTGCTGCAAGCATTGTGATTGTGTTTGGTTATTGTGATTAATTGCTGTAACGTTTTAACCTTTGCACAGGATTCATTGGTTTGCTCCGATTTCTCAGCGCATGCCTGGCATGTAATTCAACTGTGCACGGTTGAATTTCACAATTATTCAGAACTTCAATGTTATTGCATAATTACTTATATTAAATTTATAAATAAAACAAAGCGTGTAATACGCTAAAACAATTTTTTTACTATATGACCAATTATTTATAATCTCATTTAAAAAAATAGACCTTAAAACGTAAGTAACTCAACTTTTGCAGTTTTATATGCACTATTACGCACCGTTTTAGAAGCACAATACAAGCTACGAGTATTTTCAAATCACGAAATACAGTAAAATTATCGCATTAAGAGCAAACGAGCAAAAAGAGATTAAACTAAGTAATTCTTGGAATTCACAACAGTGCCCAGCGATAAATGCTGGCAGGTAAGCAGGTCAGGTAAGCTGGCGCTGATGTAAACGCATTACAGCTGCTTAACTTAGCAAGTTGAGGTTTCCTTACCTAGCGTGCGCGTGGCTAGTTACTCTATCAACTGCTTAGCACCCACATCACAAAATAGTTTATCCGCAAAGAAGTTAATTTAATTAATATAAATCACGCTTTCCATTTACAGTGCTCTAATGTAATCAATTATAAAAAAATGAAAAGAATAGTACAAAATTCCCATAAAATGTTTACTAAGACAAAATTCAGTCAAATGGCTTGTTATGCATTTGCGTTGTTCATCTTCACAACTGGTAAGTGGTGTGAATCATATTAATAATAAATATATAAACGTTTTCTACGGTTCTTCACAGTAAATCCAATAATAAGCGCACAAATGTCAGCAGCACGCGGCCTGACTGTCTCCAAGCATGACCTAACCGTGCTTGTCAATGCCAACGAGACGTTTGACGTCTATCCCTTGTAAGTATTCGTTCATAGCATGTTACGAGTTTGATTTATATTATAAATGTTTGCGGTGCCATTTCATCAGGCAACCACTTGAGCAGACCGTCAGTGTAACATTGGTGAAACAACATGAAGCACTCGTTGAGCTCATACCCAGCACTTTCACGCTGGCTGATAACGCACAAAATCAGACGATCGTTGTATTTGGCCGACAACCCGGGCATTTGGAAGTTACAGCGCACAGCACACCAAATGAGACCTGGATGTGAGTAACTGGATGAAATTTGTCTTGTGTTGTCTTATACTTTTTTACTTGCCAGCACCGGGAATCTTTTTCTGCGTATTACCGTTGCCAACTCCAAAGCGATTATCTACGTTTCACTTGTTTTCGGTTGGGTGTACTTTGTGGCCTGGTCGGTCTCATTCTATCCACAAGTTGTTAGCAACTTTAAGCGCAAATCAGTTGTAGGCCTTAATTTCGATTTTCTCATATTGAATCTTTTGGGTTTTACGCTGTACAGCGCTTTTAATGCCGGCCTCTACTGGATACCAGCGATACAGCATGAATACGCCGAACGCTATCCGCGTGGCCTCAATCCCGTGATGCTCAATGATGTGGTGTTCTCATTTCATGCCATGTTTGCCACTGTACTAACCATTATACAGTGTTTCATCTATGAGGTAAGCAACCACTTTGCTTATATTGTTTTTTCTTTTGGGTATACAACATAATCCTTTACTTGCGGCAGCGTGGCGGTCAACGTATATCAAAGACAGCTTGCGGCCTGCTGAGCGTATATGCTTTGTTTATTATTATTAGTATAGGATTGGCGGGCGGAAAAGTCATAACCTGGCTGACATTCCTCTACTATTGCAGCTATGTGAAGCTATCCATAACCATTATCAAATATGTGCCGCAGGTAAGACAAAGTCGACAAAATGGACAAGTTAGTTTTCTTCATGCTTTTCTCGTTTGTGGGCAGGCGCTTATGAACTATCGCCGCAAGAGTACAGTCGGCTGGAGCATTGGGAATATATTGCTGGATTTCACTGGTGGCACGCTAAGCATGCTGCAAATGATCTTGAATGCCTATAATTATGGTAAGACACACTTCATCTGTCCAAATGATTGGATATCTGATTTTTTGTTTGCTGCTGTGCTCGGCGCTTTCTTGCAGATGACTGGGCGTCACTGTTCGGCGATCCAACGAAATTCGGCTTGGGCCTATTCTCGGTGCTCTTTGATGTGTTCTTCATGCTGCAGCATTATATCTTCTATAGGTATTTCTTAATGATTTTTTAATTTGCAGTTTTTGTAGCACCACTGCATTGTCTCTTAACCATGTCTGCATCAACGCCGCAAAGCCCGTGGCTAACAACACAACAATTCATCCACATGCCAAATGACATACATTTTTTTTATTGGTTTTTTTGTTGTTTTTTTTTTATTGTATATATCAAAAAACCTAAAATTCATTTTAGTCGTTCATGTTTATTTTTGTTATATTTAAACTGTACTTTTTGTATTCTGCTGCTTATTACGGCAAACCCATTGCAATACTCTGCTTCCATTCACAGACACGCCGCTGAATCATCCACTTCTGATCTTACCGAGAATGCAGAAGTGTCGACCACTGAGAAAAGCGACAAGCATGCTTTATAGTAGTAAATATTTGTTTTTTATGTGAACGCAAGCAAGAAAATCAGAAAAACAGTGAAACCTGCTCAAGTTGTACACACAAATGTTGATAGACTTCATGGCTAACAGAAACTTAACATGACTTTTTTTTTATAAAATTAGTTAATTTTTTTTTGCCATAAAACTTAATCAAAGGTCATTTATTTTTAGCTGCACAACTTATTAGGTTTTACTGTGCTACTTACTTTTTAAGAATTTTAGCTTATGTAGTTTAGTGTTTTATTTGTACGCCTTAGCCGATTGCTTTGTATATATGTATGTATGTAGTAGAATTTTTTTATTATTAAATTGTTTTGAATTTATAATAAAAAATGCACTAGTTTGTTTTTCGTTTGTATAATCTTTTTATATTGTATTATTTATATATATTTTGTTGCACTGTATTCAAATAATTTTTTTTTCACCCATTCGCTGCACCCTAATACAAATCGCCTTCATTATACGCAGGCGAAGACGAACAACAAATTATGAATCGATTAAAATCATGGAAATCTAAATAAAATATTACGAAATTATTTATCTTTTGTTTATTTTGCTTTAATTTTATTTAACATTTTTTCGAGCTTATAATAATTATAACAGCAGCACACATAATCTATGCTCCGGTTTAAATTCAAAATTTATATATTTTGTAGTTTTTGCATAGATTTTGTTTTTTGTGTAGTGTAATCGTAATATAGTAAACTTTATAGACGTGCGACAAAGAAATTGGTAACTGTTTTACAGAAAGCAGTAACAATGCGCCAACAGAGTTGATTTTAAAAAATTTATATGTAATTTTTGTTTTGAACTTTATATGTGGTAAGAAACACTTCATTTATATCCGACATATAGGTTTACATATGTAAACTGCCAACACAATACAAAACTTTTATATAACAAAAGAGAAACCCAATGGCAACCTTAAATTGTCATTGACAATGCCATCTATAGACGGTAGAAGACAGCAGTGGTGCTTACTTTGAGCTGAGTCGATTCCAAAGGCAATTACGTTAGACAACGTGGCATAAATACACATTTTGTGCATGACACAATAAAACCATGTTTTATATTTTTTTATTAGCTTTAATTACAGTCTTTTCGTTTGCTGTGGCACCATAATTGTCAATATGTTAAGCTTCTTGGCTTGTCATCCATTACAAGTGACATAAACATCAATTGTCTTTACAGGCACAACGAACCTTATGAACAACTATCCGGCAGCGATCACACGGCTGTAACTGCCGACAGCAGGAACAATCAAGATGATCAGGATGTAGAATCAATTATTAGTGTAGATAACTCAGCAAGCATATAGCATTACGCCGTCTATCACGAGAAAAACCTATAACTGCTGTGAGCTCTCGCTGTGTATCATAAACAAATGAAAAAGGAAAAATTGTGATTTCAAAACTTTTGTGTGTGATCTACAGTTGTGCATTTGTAGCGAATTTGTCTAGGAAAAGATAAAAAAATTGTACAAAAAAACAGACATAAAATAAACATATACACTACATAGTATCTATATATACACAATTTTCTAGTTGAATGTAATAGTAATAGAAGTTAGAAATTCTATTTACAAAAGAGATAATGTTGCAAAATAAATTTGTCGTATACAATATAAACAAAAAGTGCTTTGCCTTAAGGAACAACGTTCCAAGGTGTGAAACTGCCAGGTGCGGGCACATCAATCTAAGAGAATTAATAATCAGTATACTCCTTGAAAGACTTCAAAGAATGTCATACGCACCAGCTGTGTGAAGTTATCCTGGCATGCCATGCGTATGCGCGCAGATGTGGCGGGTGCCTCGAACTTGTACTCCGCGCTGAGACCCTGCTCGAGGCGCGCAGCCAGAATGGCCTCCTTAATGGCAAAGTAGACAGCGCTGCCAATGAAGAGCGGCGGCTCGCCCACGGCCTGCAAGAAGCAAGCAAAGAATTAGGCAAACAAATGAGCAAGCAAAGACAGACAACGTACCTTAGAAGAATACACGGCCCGAGGATTTGGCGAGCCAGTGAGCAGACTGACATTGAATTCACCGGGTATATCTGCAAAGCCGGGCAGTTTATACATGCCCGGTCCGCGGGAGTAGAGCATGCCCTGCGGCGAGTACATCAATTCCTCCAGCGTAAACAGACCGTAGCCTTGCATGAAGGCGCCTTCAATCTGGCCAATGTCAATAGCCGGATTTATGCTCGAACCAATGTCCATGACAATATCTGTGCGTAGTACCTGATGATCACCTGTCAGGCAATCGATTTCGACAACGGAAACACCAACGCCATTCGTATAGTAATTGTACATGCGCGCATTAGGATTGGTCTCCGGATGATAGCCAATATTGGGGGTGGCATAGAAACCCGTTGCCGATAGACTGGTACGCTCGAAGTAGGCCTTATTGATCCACTCCTGCCAGCTGCCCTTCGGATTAGCATCCTTAAATGGCTGCAGGCGTGTATTCAGTTTCGCGCAAGCATCCAACACCGCCATGCCATTAATATCCGAACTAACGCTGGCCGCCGTTGCCGAAGTATTCGGCACACGATCAGTGGCAGTCTCGGATATGTGTATCAGCTCGTGCTGTATGCCCAGAGCTCGTGCAGCGCATTGTATCATCTTCGTGTGCAGACCCTGTCCGATTTCAACGCCACCGTGCGTCAGCAGCACGGAGCCGTCGGCGTAGATGTTAATCAGCGCACCGGCCTGGTTCAGATGCAGCACGCCAAAGGAAATGCCAAACTTCGTGGGCACCAACGAAATGCCACGCTTACGCCAGCGATGCTCCTTATTGAACTTGGCAATCTCGGCATGCTGCTCATGGTAATGCGATTGTGCCACGACATCGTCGAAACAACGCTGTATGGGAAAGTACTCCAGCTGCTGGTTGTAGTGTGTGATGTCGCCAGTGTTGTAGAAATTCAATTGCATCACCTCGAGCAAATCTTTGCCGAGTACACGTGCCACATCGCGTATGATATTCTCGCCGGCGAACATGCCCTGTGGTCCACCGAAGCCGCGGAAGGCGGTATTCGAGGCCAGATTCGTCTTGCATACCCAGCCACCGACTTTGACATTTGGTATGTGGTAACAGTTCTCGAAGTGGTACATTGCACGCTCGAGCACCTGAAAGTATGCAATACCACGTTAAAGTACTAATGCAATTGCCCATGGCGATCCACTTACCGAGAAGGACAGATCCATGGACCAGCCGGCATTATTGTAGCACTCTACATCGCAAGCGGTAATGCGGCCTTCTTTGGTGAAGCCGACTTTGTACTTGAAGAGGAATGGATGGCGAGTGCCAGTGAGCAGCATGTCCTCATCGCGATCTAACATGCAACGTACCGGGCGCTTTAGACGATACGCGGCCAGCGCGACCGGCAGCGCGACGCACAGAAAACGTGACTCCTTGCCACCGAAGCCGCCGCCCAAACGCTTGGCGCGACAGACAATGCGATGCGCAGGTACCGACAGCACGTGTGCCACCAATTTCTGCAACTCTGAGGGATGCTGCGTGGAGCTGAAGATCTCCAATTCATCGCTATCGCGTGGCATGGCCGCTGTCACATGGGTCTCCAGATAGAAATGCTCTTGGCCACCCATGCGACAGCTGCCCTCGTGCACGTAATCCGCTGCTTCAAAGGCCGCCTCAACGTCACCTTTTAAGGTAAAACGAGGATAACCGGGAAAATAGGATTGATGTTCGATCGCCTCCTCAATGGTGACTATTATCGGGCTCAGATCCTCGTATACGACACGCACAGCACGTGACGCACGCTGTGCCAGCGACTGATTATCCGCCACAATGGCGCCAATCACCTGAGCATAGCAATTAACTTGCCCCGCTGCAAAGACATATTCATCATGAAAGACCGGTCCGGTCTCATTCTCATGCGGCGTCAGATCATCACTCGAGTAGAATGCATGCACGCCGGGCATGGCGAGCGCCTCACTCGCATCGATAGACACAATTTTGGCATACGATTTTGTGCTGAGCACAAGCGCTAAGTACAACTCGCTCTCCATGCGTGGCATATCGTCGCAATAGATGGCCTCGCCTGTGGCCTGCTTCAAGGCGGACGCATGCAGCTTTGGCCGTCCGATAGGATCGTGCGTTGCTTGTGTGCCACTTACACGCTCGAAGAGCTGCGCGCTCCTTAATGCTGGCGTATGGAAAAGCTGCGCCCCACTACGCTCCCTTGGCGGCACATCAGCTGCTGCGATTATGCCAGCGTCGCTAAGCTTCAGGCTTATGGCCAGATATGCCTTGAAGAACAAGCTCACGACCAGCGCTCGTCTGTAGGCAATCATGCCGCCAGGAGCGGAGGGTGCCAATGGCAGTTCTGTGCACAAACTATCCGCCACAAGTTCAACCAGTTGTCGATCCCACTTTTGCTTCGCCATCATAGCGGAGGCACGTGGCGCCAGCACCGTTGTCGGCGCCATTCCACCAAAGGCCAAATAGATGCGCTCCACGATATTTGTGCTGGGTTCGAAGTAAACATTCACTGCCGCGTTGACAATCGCGATGTCGTCGTCCCGCCGGCGCGCTTGTTTAAATGCTACTAAAAACTGATGGGGTTTCGTTTTCTGGAAGTGTATGCCAAGCAGCACTTCATGCGGCGCAATCACATTCTTTCGGTAGCCCTACGGAAGAATAGAATAGATATGGGTATCAGGCAGATATTCCGGTTATAGACTTTATTCTGAGAATACGTTTTTGCACCTCAGAATAAGTATATTTTAAGAACTTACCGTAAAGAATCCCTCGCCCATGTGCACGATATGTCGCACAATTTTTCCAGTCGGCGTTAAACTGCCCACCTCCAGTTGGGCGCAGCCCGCAGAAAGTATAGGATTCATGTCGGATATCGGACTGCCTGTCATTATGTTGCCACCTAAGCAGGCCACGTTGCGTATCTGTTTGCCAGCGAAGTAGTGCAACATATCCACGGCGCACTGAAAGAAACGGGTCTCATGCTCCGGCAGTGTCTCTATGCGCGCACGCAGTGTTTGGTCAATGTCCATTAGGCTGACAGCGGCACCAAAGTAAATGCTTTCCGACGTTTCACGTACCTCCAGCAGCTCCGCCACATATGTGGGATTTATCAGCACAGGATAGAGAAAGTGTTTGAATTTAATCTCGACACCGACTTCCGTGTTGCCCACGACCAGCTTTGCAGCAGGGAATTCTGCCTTAAGCTGCAATAATGCCAACAACGTAGTCGGCCGATACCATGTCACACGGTCCGTGCGATAGATTAAACTCTCCGTATCATATTTGTCATGCAGTTGCAGTTCTGGTGGAAAAATGGGTTCCTGGCTGGGATCAAACGGTTGAAACTCGCTCTTATTGAAGAGTTCATCATGCGTTATGCCATCGGCATCGCCATTGACAACGACATCGGAGCCAACATCACCGCAATCGTTGCCATTTACGCGGCAACAATTGGCGCCCATGGCGCATGCAAACTCCTTGGTGAATGTCTTGTAACCCTCTAAAATCGGTCTGTAGCCTGTGCAACGACACAAGTTACCCTGGAATGCAATCTCTAGGTCACGCATCGACGGCGCTGACATATTCCGCAACAATGCATACATGGACATAACAATGCCCGGCGTGCAGAAACCACATTGTGAACCATGCGCCTTTGCCAGTCGTTCCTGTGCCGGATGCAATCGCGTACGCGTGCTGCCAATACCTTCGATAGTGACCACCGCGCAGCCGTGCATGGCACAAACCGGCGTCAGGCATGCATTGACCGCGACATTCTTGATTTGCTTGGTACGTCGATTCAGCCGGGAGAGCATCACAGTGCATGCACCACAGCCGCCTTCACCGCAGCCCAATTTGGTACCACATAGATGCAGCTTCTCGCGTAAATACGTCAACAAGGTACATTCGGGATCCGGATTGGCTTCAGTTACCTGTACAAATGCAGAATTCAACCGCAAAAATGTTTAAAGCAAACGCTTTACTAATAAAATATACTTCACTGTTGTTATTGTTTTTATATACGTGACTGTACTGATATCGGGTAGCATGTGTGTATTGTTTTTAATATTATTATTTTTATGTTTGTTTATGCCACTTCTTATTAGAAAGGTCGTGCTCCAAGTAAATTTTAAAAATCTATTAAACTATTAAAAAGTTTCTTTACCAAAATATAGTAACATTTTTATTAAAACTTAAATTGTACCAAAGCATGCATGCTTTGCATTTTTGCTATATCGTGATTAAAATTGTACATATTCATTACTCGTATTATTTTTTGTTGTTATTTTTGCAATTGCCGTTTTAAATGAGCAAAAGGAAAAAATCACATAACGCGATAGCAACAGACTAATATTAAAGAGTCGTGTGTTGTTTATACAACTGAAGCATTGATAAAGTAGCTAATCTAAGAAGGAAACTTTATGTACTACGAGCCCCTATAATATACTGAAAGCAGAATAACTATAAACATTATCTGATCCGAGGTAAGAGAAGTCAAAGTATGCAATTTTGTGTTTCATGTCAAATCAAGCTTTCATATGATGATAATAAATAAACTTAATATTTCAAAGGATTCTATCTTGCTTTTGGACAAGCTTATCACATATTGTGCATGTGCTTAGTTTTTCTTTCATTATACACCGCCTCCCGCAGAGAGCAGTTACTGGGTCAAACTGTTATCAAGGCGCACAGTTTAAAAACAAATAAAAAAATCATTGTGACGTTTAAACTGATACAACAATTTAATAAACAAAAACAAATAAACATATTTTCCATTAGCAGACAATGCCAAATTGATGTCAATTAAATCAAAATGAAAGCCAATAAACGCTACTTCACAGAATTCTTACATTATTATTTGCGTATCAGAAAAAACAAAAAAAAGAAATACAAAAATACAAAAGAGCCAATTACATCGATGCATTCAATTTAAATAAAAAAACCAGTTTGAAAACGAACTTAGTTGACTTTATAGTTTTTTTAAATTTATTTAAATCTTTACCTTTTTCCCGTTAACATAAAATATCAAAACCGACGTTGCCTTTTCCGACATTTTCAATATTTACTTTATTTATAGGCAATTTTTAGCAATTCGTCTGTTTTTTTTATTTTCTAGTTTCAATTTTCGATGTAACAGCTTATCACGCACCCGACGAGAAAACTCAACCATCCGGCGCGGTTCACTGTCAAAAACTTTATGAGCTCATATTATTAAGTAGAAATTTGAACACAGTATCGATCTCAAGCATTGCAAAGAGAGAATTTGTTATCATGTTTCTGTATAAAACCCGACATTGCTCGGGAGAATATAAATTGATTCTTTTCAATTGATTGATTGGAAGATTTTCATGTAACTGATTATGTAAAATAATGTATTGTTAAGGTTAGTTAGTGTCTATGGATGGTTCAAACCGGCCAGTATAACTAACTAATATTTAAGGTGTCAATATAATACATTGCGAAAATATTAATTTATATGAAGCATATTGAAGCACTCATTTCCATATATTTATAGAAATATCCATGCTCAAGTGGCATATACATATGTGCCCGTATATGTACATGTCAATTAATTTTTACAACTAGCTATCAGCTAATATGCATTGTTCACAATTTTTTAAGTTCAGAAGTCGTACATTTCAAGTTTGTTGCTTGCTGTTGTGTAAAGTGTTTTATGTATTATTTAAACAGCTCGTAGTCGTTATCAATATGACAGGTTTTCATGCATTTGAAATTGCACGTTCAAATGCAACTGCTAAACAAATATTTAGTTGAGTTTCCTGCAAAATAACTTAGAAGGTTAAGGAAAATGCAACGATGGTGCAACTGATAAGCTGATCTACACTAACTCACTTACTATTATTATCTAAATTGGCTCTGTAAGTTAATCAATATATTTTTTAACTTACAAAAAGTAATAATGGCAATTAAAAAGCACACCTAGTAAGTACAATACAGTACAGTACCAAATCATCACTATCCGCAAAATGGACATACAAAAAATTAACTAAGATTGCTAAGTCTATTATTTTTCGGCGCGACTGTTTCTGTTTACGGATTTTATTATTTTATAATTTCGTTCAGAACAATTATTGGTCTGAAAGAAAAATGAATAGCTAAAATATGTTTCAACTAATTAAATTTATTGTGTTAGTGCTAAAAATAAATTTAAGTTGGCTAACCTTGTTTTGTTTTTGCGGAGAAATTCAGTTTTTATTTTATAATATGGTTTGAGACCCTGACAACCACGACCATTCGTCTTTCAGTTTCACTCATAGCAGGTAAAAAAGTGCAACTGTTTGTTTAGCATCCAACAACGTGAGGAAAAGAGATAAATAGAACAGCATGGTAACAGTCACTTAACATCACCTGTGAGTTCTGCTAATTAACATTTACATGTTAAACGTCTGTTGTTTTGTGATTTATTAAATTCAGTTGCTTTTCGGCAGTGGGGCCGGGAGGTTGTGTCGGCGGAGAAATTTATTTTTATTTTTATAGGTTTTTGGCAATGTACTTTTGATTTCAAAACGGTTTTAATAGATTACGTATTTTTCTTGTAGCTTCAAAGTGGTTTTATAAAATATAAGAAATTCATCATATTAAAAACTAACAATAAAGCAAAAGCAAAGTGAAAATTTAACCCATTGTGAACATAAAGAAAAAAGAAGATGCTGCCATAGGCTGGGAAATGAAGGAGAACAGACTTCCAGTTAGTTAGACTCATAGAAATCGAGTATGATCATACCAGGGTGGTGACCATCGCATATATCTTTTGGTCGAGAATTATTGACCAATATTATGAATGGTGAACAATGTAAAGTAATCAAATTCTCACATTTCGAGAATCGTGGTGATATGCAGATCAAATGTTTTGTTTTCATTCTTTTCGTTAAGAAGTGATGAATGAAAATATTATACCATTCTATGAACACGTTCTTTTGTAAAACGATTAATAAAACATATCTGTGGTGGTGTAATATTATTTTATTATCTTGCTACGCGAAGAGTAAGCAAAAGTTTTTTTTGCTGTACGGCAGTGTCAGCTTAATGAAGAACTCGTAGAGGAATAAAAACAATGCAATCTAAAATGCCACCATGTCAATTATTAACTAATTCGTTGTTTTTCGGCTTGTTTTATCAAAATTATTATTTAAATTTCGCCACTTTGCGCTAAGTAATAAACATCAAATAAACTATATACGCATTTTATTTCAAATTGTACATTACAAAACTGCTCTAAGTGCTCCATGGGAAGACGACGAACATTTCACATAGGATATTTACTGTGGAATGGACAGAAATCATATTTCAGGATTGAGTGAGGCTAGTATTATTTTTTGTTTCACACAAGAAACGCACTTTCGCTTATAGATCATGGTGTTGCTGGTGCCGCTGATTAACAAGGATCATTTACATCATTTTACGCACTCAATGAAGGTTGCTTATTCGACTTTATATACAACAATGTTACAGCTTCACTGCATATCGTACTCCTCAATTACCTAATAGGTGTGCTATTTAAATTGTATTCGGATGCTGCTACAACACGCTGCAAACCCAAATTGCTCGTACCGCGCCAATCTTAAACCGCTCCATGTACTCGTCTTCATCACAGTCAGCGAGAACTTTACGCTTAATTGTGATGCTCAAAAATGAACAAATTTCGACTTTATAAACAATATACTGCTTCTGCTCTTACCTGTGCCTGTGGCCGGACTCGACTGTAATCGTACATATCAGGTAATCAAGGCAATCAAAATTTGTAGTTTAAATTGATTTCTCACTCACGTTTGATTGCATCAGCTGATGATAAGTTGTTAACCTTAGATTAAGTACTTCCATTTTTTGAATTATTTGATATAGTCATATGAATGAAAAATAAAGCAACTGCATTTCTTGTAAAGAATTTTTGAATTTAATACCGACTAGTTTCATAATTATTTTATCTATGAAATTGGCTCTACTCAATTCATGTATTTTCATTTATTTAAATTAAACTTATTTAACTAATTACGCAACAAGTAGTCTGCTACGCTGACTTCAGGTCTAAATTACGTTCTACGTCCGTACGTACATACTCAGTGCCTTCGAACATGGCATGTTTACGCATAGCTTCTTTTAGCAGTTGCTGTTCGAAACGTCTCTTGGACCATTGATACCTGTGAGCACATTGATGATGATTGCACAATGTAATAAACACAACTTTTATGTAAATATTCCAATATTACCTGCATGTCATCCAATAGGCAATTGTTCCGCAAAAGAAGGAGCCGAAGCCAACATGTGTAGAAAAGTGTGTGCGCGATGTGCCCAGAAACGTTAGAAGTCCAATTCCAATACCGCCAGTGATACCGTAAAGGAAACTGTTACGAAAGCAAGGTATTTCCGAGACATCGCGTCCAAAGACAACAAAGCCCTGCCGTTGTTTATATTTATATGAGTACAAGTAGCCATTAGTAATACACACGATATACCTTCTTTGGTTCTGCATTGTCAATCTCATCGGACATTCTTGTAACTTGCTAAAAAACTGTTGTTTATAATAAACCGAATCTATTTACTTTCGTACTTTACTTTAATTCCTCTTTCAAGTCGTCGATTCTTTTTCGTGCTCTATTCTAGAGCGTGCAAACTCTATTCGTTGTCAATAACACTAAAATCAGTACTGAAAAACGTAAAACCGTCTTTATTTATGCTCACGTTAGTTTACACACTGACGCAGTGTTTGCAAGACTAGTAGCGTTTGTTTGATTCTTCTTGTACGCAATAATAAATAAAAACGCTACATTACGTTATATATATGTGCTAAATAATTAGCATCAAACAGGTTTTTGCTGCATCGAGTGACCCCGGTAAATTTACAGTGCGAAATTTTATTTCAACATAACAAAGGAGGAGATTTTTACGTTGTTCAGTACTGCATTTAATGTTATTGACAACGAATAGAGTTTGCAGAGCACGAAACTGATGTTTTTCTCTGTCACACATAGTGCGTGGTTAGTGCTTCTCTCTTCTTCGTCATCACCTTACCAACTCGCAATTGGTTGTTATTAGTTTGTTGAAAAATACGACGACAACAATTAAAATAGCAAGCCAACAACTCCATACACGCACGGTTTTTTAAGTTTTTTATTCTATTTGGTTTCCGAATGCATTAACATATATATGTGCATATACACCAACATATCTGTTGTTGTAACGCCACGCAAATGCCAACATAACAAAAAAAAAACAACAACAATCAGCTGCACTTTGAATTCATGGTGAGTCTTGAAATATCAAAATCTTGCATCTCCAATTTAGCCACGACAGCAGAGTGTACCTCTGCTGCCTTCGTGTGTCCATCGTTCCGCATAAGTAAAAACATAATTGCACAAATGGGAATCTGTGAAGCATGGACTGGCGACATGCAGCATGCATATGGTTTATCTTTTGCCTCAAAATAGGCCCCAGTTTCATTAGTTAGTATAGATTATGGATTCGAAAAAGTTCGGTTACAAATTTGACAAAAATGAAGCACTTTTCTTATATTTGAAACGAGCTTTATTAAACCAAGATGGACCAAGTCTTTTGACCTAAACTGTCAACAATAAATTACCAGCCAATGTGTTTCGCAATCGTTGCTAGCAGAGATAATATAATTAACGCAATTCAAGTGCCAACGCTTACAAGCGAACTAAAGTAGATAATTCGAACATAAATTTAAGTTATTTTGCTGAAATTAAATAATAATGTCTAATTTAATTTTATATTTTTACGTCTTATTACAGCTGAATTACCATATGCCAATGGCCAGTTATATTCTTTTGTAGCAACAATCACGCATAACACAACACTTTCCTCAATAAAAAAAAAAAAAAGTTACAACATAAATTTTAGCCATCACCGCAATGGACTCATCAACGTCTTCATCAACATACGAAATGGCAGCGGCGACATCCGCTAACAACTCATATGCCAGTAGGACTTCCAAGAACAGCGAGTCGCTGTTGGACAATAGTAGCAGTTTGTACGACAGTGCCCTGGACCACATCAGCGCCGACACGACATGTGACTCCTCCTCCATTGGTGAGTTTTTTGTGCATGGTTGGCGATTGACTTTGGCTTTGCCGCAATTGTCAACAAATAGAGAAAAAACCCATTATTTGTCATTATTTCAATTTCTGACAATTAATATGACATCTCATTGGTGTCAATGAAAATCGTAAAAATTCTATTTCGTAATAAAAAAAAAAATGGACAAAATCTTAAGCAAACAGAATGAGAACGCACAATACCAAAAGAACGAGTGCGAGCGTCAAGCTGACGAACGTTACCATTTGCAGCTCCGATTTGTGCGTTCCTACGCTGAAACAGAGGCCACCATGCAGGAGCGAATACTCTGCGAAAAATGGCTGGAGTTGCTGGAACATTCGTCGTCTAAGCAAGAGAATTATGCGCGCTGTCGAATTTTTTTGTCGATACTGCATGAACAACTCGTTAATGATGGACGACTCAGTGCACCATTTACGGACTTGTCGAAATTGGACTGCGATCTGGAGGACTTGTTGCGTGAATGTGAAATTGTAGCAGCTGATAGTGTGCCACCAATGCAGACATGTACACAGACAGAAACGAAAACAAATAATATTGAAACGACAACTAGCAATACAATGATGGATTCGCCGACAACGCCAACCACGACACAACCCACGATTTTAACGTGTAACGAAAGCAAAGAGTCAACGGCACAATACTATCACCATCAGCTAAGCGCTGAGCAGGCGCACATGATCGACGAGGTGAATGCATTGCGTTTTCAGTTGGCAGTAGAGGACATAGAGACCGATTACTTGGAGCGTATGGCAGAAAGTATCAGCGTTGAAAACGTTAAGCTGGCGCATTTTTGTAGCGATCTAAAGGATAACTTAATAGCAGCCGCTAAGCAATCTTTGGAGAATCTGGAGAAAGGTATACGCTTGCTGCTACCAACAAACTTTCAAGAAAATACTTTTGTAGCTTTCGCGTCTGATAAAAAAAATGCATTGCAAAAATACTGCAGGATATGCCTAGGCGAGGCAACTCAAAGAAATGTATTGAAATTGGCTGTTGGCGAAAGAGATTACGGTCTATCCAGATAACTTCTGGGCAATGCAGCAACAAAAGAGAAACGGGATGTTCAAAAAATTTCCTGATTTACATAAATATTCGCTGTTCTTTTGCAGTTTTTTATTTTTCCTTGTTTAATAAATTTCCTTTTTTGTATTACAGAAAACAGTGGTGATAGTTCAGCAAGCACAATCACAGAGCGTGCCAGTTCCACGCCACGATCAAGTCCGTTCAGAGACGACGTGACACCCAACGGTCGCAGCAGCGATCTTGATGCTTTAACGCCAAGTCCGTCGTCAGCGGGCGTTAGTGGAAGCATGAAATTGTTGCAGGCGGAACGCAATGAAAGTACCGACACGAACACATCGCAGGAGGAAGTGGATCCGAAGTCGCAATTAGCTAATAAGACCATTTTTAAATCGGCGAATCCTAATTTGTCAATTATTGAAATTAACGAGAATTCAATTAAGGAACAGGATCTTAAGAATTCGGTAGTATTGATTGAAACAGCATCGGACGATGAAAAAGAAACAACAACAACGACTCCCGTGAGCAAAGCGAAGGCAAAGCACAAGAAATCGCCAGTGAAGTTGGCAAACGAGAATGCCACCGCCGCAACTACCTCAGCTGCTGATAAGCGTCGCAAGAAGGCCGAATCACTGATACAGTCAAGCAAACAGAAGTTGGATATTGCAATTGCCGAGGCGTCAGCTGCAGCAGATGCGGGCGGAAGCGATGGCGACCATTGCGCTGTGGTGGCCGAAGCGCCATCTGGTGAATCCCAGCCAGAAACGAAACGAGAAATAAAGGTATACGATACTATCGAGGAGTTTGAGCAGAATCTGCCCACGACGGTGTCAGTGTTGGATACGCCATTCGGCAGCAAGGTGTATCTGGTGGGCACAGCACATTTTAGCGAAGAATCGCAAGATGACGTTTCTTTTGTACGTGTCACACAGTCGCGTTGTTTATAAAACTTGAAAATTTATATAAGGCTCATCCGCAGGTTATACGCAATGTCCGTCCAGACGTGGTCATGGTTGAACTTTGTCCGTCACGCATACACATACTAAAGCTCGATGAGAAGACTCTGCTCGAGGAGGCCAAGAATTTCACAATTTCCAAGGTATGTTAGCGCGTGCGCTTGCCTGCTTTGATGCTTTACGTATGCTCACCTCTGTTCACATCCGCAGATACGCGGCATTATACAAGCACATGGTTACATCAACGGGATCTTTTTCATACTACTGCTGCAGATGAGCGCACAGATTGCCAAAGACCTAGGCATGGCGCCCGGTGGTGAGTTCCGTCGCGCATTCGAGGAGATACACAAACTCCCCGGTTGCATACTACATCTTGGCGATCGTCCTATACGCATAACGTTGCACCGTGCGCTGCGTGCCCTCTCCCTTTGGCAGACAATTAAACTTGTCTGGCGTCTGACATCCACCGAAACGATTAGCATTGAAGAGGTAGAAGAGTGCAAACAACGCGATCTACTAGAGAAACTTATGCAGGAAATGGCCGGTGAATTTCCAGCTTTTTCGGACGTTTTTGTGCGCGAACGTGATCTGTTTCTTTGCCATTCATTGCAATTGGCTGCATTGCCGCAAGCACCGCCAGGCGGTTCCTCTGAGCCACGGCCAGTGCGTGTGGTTGGTGTCGTTGGTATTGGACATGCCAATGGCATTGCCAAAATGTGGGGACGTGTTGATCCGCAAAAGATACCCGCGATACTCGAGATACCACCGGCTGCTATGAGCACACGCATATGCAAGTACACCATAAAATATGGCTTCATCGGACTGACGTTGCTCGGTGCCTACAAAATACTGCGACCACGCTTGACACGTTTTTTCTAACCGCGGTTAAGTCTTTTGTTTAAAGCGTCCGAAAAAATTGTTGCATTGTTTTCTAAACAACTTCTTCCTATATATAATATATATTGCGTAACGCATTTAAATACATAATATTCGTTTAAAATTCTGTGCATGCTTTGAATTAAGTACACCATTGGCAATGCTACGGCAAAAAAAAAAATCATTTTGAATTCTGTAAAAAAAAGATAAGTTGTGTTAAACGTTAAATTTTGTAAATTTCAAATTGTTTTTTTTTTTATAACTGCTGCAGAGTTCGTTGCCAAAAATTGCAAACGTTTTCTTGATAAACAAATTAGGTATCCATTGGATTAATTGTGCTATATGCAAAAAAGCAACAAGGAAAAAAAGAAAGCGAAAAGTTAATAATCCAAGGCATTCTTTCACTTTCACCAGCCAATATGGTTTCGTATAATTGGCTCGATGTTACAAAAACTAAAGCAATTATATATATGTTATATAAATACGTCTGATACAATATGATCCTCGACTCTGCAAATGTGTATAAAACAAAAAAGTCTTTGCAGACGAGAAGGCGATTTTATATATAGAAAGATACTTTCCTGTGGAAATGTAAATTGTATTAAACGTGCTTTATACAAAAGAAAAACCCTTAAAAAAAATAATATATAAACTGAAAGAAATATATATGTATATATCAAATATTTTTGCCCGCCTCACAAGAAAGACATTTCATTCCATAGACTTTAAATCAAAATGTTAAAAAAATTCAAATTTTAAATAGTCTGTAAGTATATCGAATATAAAAAAAGCTGCAAAAAAAATTAATTGTGTAATATGGTGTGTGTTAAATTATATATTTAAAACAAAAATCGAAAAATTCATAATTTACAAAAAAAAATCGGAACAAATGTAAACCGAACATGCTCACGTGGACAAACATCCAAAATAGTAACATAGAATCTATGAACGACAGTCTATAAGAGCAAGGTTATCCTGGCCACTTATGCAAATATTGTGCTTTGCGTAGTAATAGCACATTAATTCAAAATTCATTTATTAAAATTTTAACGTCGTTGTTTTTGTTAGAATATAAATTGATATTAATAAGTGTTGGCGAATTAATGCATTTGCTTATTTAATACTTTGTCACACACTGGATGTTGCGCGTTGTGGACTAGGGGTGCGAGAGGATTAGATTACGAATGGTTGTAACCTCGTCCGCATGTGCAGGTTGTGCATTACGGCCTAAGCAACAAACACATTTCTATGAGCGACTGTCGTCTAAATTTGAATTTAAAACTGTTCCACTGCAAATCATATCGAATTCGAAACCGATTGAGCAGAGCTCATTGCCTACTGGGCGCACCTCAAGCAGGCCGCAATCTGTCTTAGAAAGCAAAGTAAACATTTCGTCTATATTATCTTCTGGTATGCCAGTAACATCCCCGTGTAAAGCACACAATGATTTAGATCTGACGTTATGTAGTATTTAATAGAAACCACCCAGAGTTTTTGTGTACATTATTCATAATAAAAAAAAAAAAAAACAAATTTTTTGGAAACATTTTTCTTTTTCTTATTAGCACAGCATGTTGCTGTAGACTATCTCTACTGTCGAATATAAAAAACGCCTGTAAAAAATCTGATCTATTATTGTAAAAACCATAACACAGCTTTATCAAATATGCGCTTTGGAAGCTGTGAACAACTCAGTTGGCATATTTCAGATGATAAATTATTTTGATTAATTTAATGATACTCTAAAAACAAAAACACGATTTTCTTCTTTAAAATAATATGTGATACCATTTGTTTTATGCAACAGTGTGTATATTATATGCATGCATGGTACAAGTTGAAAACAAACTTTAAATTTGTTTCTTCGCATTTATTTTAATCATTTTGTTTTAATTCGAAACTTAATAACTATAATTTTCTTTTTGAGTTAAAATTTTTTGCAATTTATTTTATATTTGTTGTTGTTGTTAAAACATAACAGCATTCTGCTTGTTTGCTATTATAATGGTCGCATCGTCCTTTTTTATACAATGAAATGAAGTAGTCTGAACAAAACTAAAAAAAAAATACGCTATTGCGCGCAAGTAAAAAATACAAAAAGAACTTAAAACTTAAACATAACTGCTAGTTACAAATACGTCAATTTAGATTTATTTATATATATATATATATATGTTAGTGTTTATATTAATTCATTTATTACAGACACTGACTTAAGTTAGTGTTTTTCATTTTTGTTTTATTGAGCGCTTAACAAAATAAACAACTTTTTTTACTGCATAAAACGCGCAAAGTATTGTTTTTAAATACAATAAGAAGCGTGTGTCGTATATTGATTTTTTTTTTATGTATGTGCATATAAGGCTGTACATATTTTTTTTTTATATAAATAAACATTATCGTTCGTTTACATGATGTACAACTTCTGTTTTTAAATTATTATGCGCAAAAACACAAACAAATGAAATGTAAAACCTAAGTTTGTTTATATGATTAATAAATTTTTGCTTTTACTTTTGATTTTAAAGAAAAATGTACTAAAATGCATATTTAACGTCTAAATATGAAAAAGTGAATGCTTTGCTGACGTAACGTCTTATAAATACTTTTTTTTGCTGTTTTTTTTTGTTTTTTGCGCGTATATCATTTTATTTTATTTATTTTTTTTTATTAAAGCTTACTTAGCTTTTCTTAGTCGATTGTAGTTTACTTAATATACTATTTAATTTGCAGCAACTGTTTGACTTTAGATGCGTAATATTAGCGACTCAGACGCTGCGCTGGTGCTTTAATTGTTAGCAATCGACGTGGCTGCCAGTCTAGACGCTGCAGTGTTGATTTCTCTTTGATTTTGCTTTTACAGATTTCACAAGTGGTTTTTTTTTTATTAATTGATTTATTTATATTCTTGTTACATTTTATTTATGTGTTGTAAAAGTAGTATTTCTTGTCTGTTTGTTGTTTTTATTTGAAGCGTTCAACAACAAAGTTTTTGCACTATTGTACCTCCGAGGACTCGACTTTACCATCAGATTTACTAGTCGATGTTAGATGATTATTAGGGTCTGGCGCACTCAGGGGCTAAAAACGCAAAACAAAATTATTAAATATACACTTGCTGTAGAATCTTAAAATTAAAAAATTAAAACTATTTTATTTATATATATGAAACCGTTATGAACATGTAGGCATACATATGAATTTTATTAATATTTAATTAATTACAGTTTTTTTTTATTATTAATATTGTTTTTTTATGCAATGCACTTGAAACAAAACAAACAAAGAGAAAAAAACTTAACTATGTCTCATTAAACTGTCTTTGCGCCTAGTCTAGAGTTTTTATTTATTATGTTTATTTTTTTTAAGCATATACAAACCAACAACAACGTCAGCCGCAAACTAGTTATATTTTAGCTAAAAAACAAACAAAAAAAAAAAAATAAAAAGGTGAAAAAAAAAGTTTAAGAAAAAAATACAAGGCAGCAACGCAACAACAACAATGAACGCAAACGTAACACACACAACACAATAACAAATACACAACAAAGAACAAGAACAACGAAAGGGTACAGCGACAGCTCGCAACTACAATTACGTTGGTGATGAACATGATGTTTATGTTTTGAATTTGTTCTTTTTTTTTTGTGGTTTTACCTACCGATTGACTACTCACAAGACCCAATTGCAATCCAACCTGAGATGAGATATGCACCGCAGGTGGCACCACTGGCCCCGTAGGAACTGGTGATGGATTCATAGCCGCAACAACTGCTGCCGCTGCCGCCGCCGCCGTGATCGGTGTTGGGCCCAGTGAACTGCCTACGATACTATGGGGTACTACATCATGCGGTGTGGTGCTGTGTGCCCGTATCATTGCGCCTGTATAATAGCCGTTAGCCATTTAGTCCTCATATATACACAAATTTAAAAAAAACTTTTTTTAACGAAACATATACAACAAACATCATGTGTGTGTGGCAGTAATGCGTCAATTTCCTTTTTTTTTTTTATTGCATTAAAAAATAAATAAGCAATAACTGAACTGGGTATAACTTTTATGCAATACGTCGAGTACATTTTTTTTTTTTAGCAAATTACGTGTTCTAAACCAAATAATAAAGGATTAAACTCATGTAAAACTCAAATAGTTTTTGTTCTTTTTTTTGAAATTTAATGGGCTTGATGGAAGTGATGTTTAAATAAAACGCATTAAAAATAAAAAAATGTGCTAAACTTAATACAAAGCCATTATGTTTTTAATGTTTACTATTGCTGCGGACACATGTCGTTAAGCACAAAATTACTGACTTTCGTTTTAAAAATGTAAACTTATAAGAAAACTTTATATGTAACTTGTTATAAATAATTTTTGTTAAAAAACTAACATTTTTCATTTTAATTTCGAACTTGCTTTTTATTTGTATTTTTATATAAAAAAAATGATTCCATCATCCCAAATAATTTCGCGTTATTATTACTATATTTATTATGCATGTACTTGAAATAATAAATTAATCAATTAACTACAACCCCGCGCAGCCAACAACGGGCAGCATCAAAAATAAATAATTTACGCGTTTCATATTTTTTTGTTTAAAGATTTTTTATTTTTCTTTTTTTTTCTGGAAAGGTTTTAAATGATTTTCAATTTTCTTTTTTCATTCCTTTTTAATTTTATTTAGCTTTCACAGTTATTTAAAAATATTTTTTTATACATTACAAAATAACAGTATTTACTTTTTGTTTTCCTTTCTTTTTTTGCTTTTACTTTATACTCTGTTCTCATGTTTTTTTGTTACTTATTTAATTCATTTATTTTTGTAATATATGCATTTTTAATGTATGAATGTGTTTTTAGGTGTGGTGTGTGGTGTGTGCGTGGGTCTTTACGCACATGTTTGTTATACCTACAATAATATATATTTTAAACTTAATTTTTCCATGTTTTGTGCAAAGTTCCAAAGCTGTTTCATATAGATACACTATTACTGCAATTATTCTCTGTTGGCTGATTTTTCTTTATATATTTAAGGAAACTATCTTATGTTTTTCTTCTGCCTATTTTGTTTACACTTAAATAATTTTTGTTTCGCTGCAGTTTATATTATATTGCATAAATCTGTATGCATTTTATGTATGCGCCCTCATTTTTTTATATATTATTTATATATATATTTATATATATATATTTTATTATATATATATATATATATATATATATTATTCTATATATATATATAAATTTGTATATATATATAAATATATACATGGGGCGCTGTTGTTATGAGCCCAAATCATTTTAGTGAAAAACTAATGTTGCAAAATTACAAATGAAATTTATATAAGTGCCATTAATTAGTTTGTTCTTTTTTGTTTGTATTATATTTATATATATATATAAATATATAAATATATATATATATAAATATATATATATATGTTTCTTTAATTTAAATTATATTTATATGTACTTGCTAACGCTTTAAATGATTTTCTGTTGCTTTTATGTTTTTATTTTAAGGTGTTTAATGCTTAAGATAAATCTAAATTTTTAATATTAATTTAAATGTTTTGCTTTTTTAATGTACATATTTTTTATTTTTTTTTTTTTTGTTTTTGCGTATGATTTTAAAAATGTGTGCTTTTTTAATAATTATTTTATTTGCAACCTTTTTTTTTATTATAAGTGGATCTTATAAAAATTTACGCAAGGCGAAAATAAACACGGATGATGAGATCATTTTTTCTTCCAGTTTTTGCTTTTCCATAGTGCTTTGCATTTAAACAATTGTTGTTAAACATAAAACACTTTAAACACTGTCGCTTAGCTTAGTTTGGTTTTTTGCATAAAACAAGTGGCAGAAAGTCAGTAATTTATAGCAACCAATAAGTTTGTTCTTGTGCTTAATTACACTTATTTGTTTTTTATTTCATTTTGCATTTTGTCATAAAAATTATAATTTTCATGCTAAATAGCATTTTTATATTTTGTACAGAAGCTGCCTGTTTAGGCGAAGCTTTCAATTTTAAATTCAACATTGCCTAAAAGTGTTACGCTTGACTTGACTTGGGTTAACAGTGTTTACAAAAATGATAAGACATCATAAATTAATTTATAAAACGAAACAATAAAACGAGTAAATCGGATAGAGTACTATACGCACATGAAACGAGTTCAACTTAAAAAAAAACGCAATATTAAGACAAAAAAAATGTTTGTTGTTTCGTAAACGTAGATAATGAAGAATAAAACACAAGCAATTATTTATATAAACCCAAAATGGGCGCAGAGCAGCAGCAGTAGCAGTTTGAAAACTTGTAGGAGTTTAATAATAATCCATCAACTACTAGTTTACTTTCACCTTGTAAAACAATTCATAGATCTTTTTTGTTATATAAATATTATGATTTTATTCTTGTTTTTGCTGTACTTTGTATTTGTTGTTGTAATAAAATTTTTTTGTTGAATTGCTTGAAAGTTTTGTTTAAATATTTAAAAAAAAAAAAAACGCACGGTACGTGTTTTTAAATACCAAAATGTATTTTATAATTTTTATGACAATTAGGCGAAGCGAGCAAACTATTACTTAAATAAATTTCGGTTACGATTGGATTTGATATTTTCTGGTTCTTTGTTCCTTTCATTTTGCGGCATATGTTGTAATTGAGCAGATGTTTTTTTTTATAAGAAGTAAAAAATATAAAAGATGAAAACAAATACAAAATACTTGTAGCTTAAATTCTTGTTGTTGAATAAAGTAAGTGCATTGCATAATGTTAAAACCCAAAACGATTTTCACTTTAGTTAAAAAAAAAGGAAAAAACAGCACACATTTCGTTACTTTTTTAACCTTTCACTTTGCACTGCCCAAACTTGCGAAAAAACTAATAGAATACAACAAAAGAGCATTAACATGAATCTCATGTCTTGTATGATATTTGTTAAAATGAAATATATTTATATATGAGTAGTGTAGACCTAGGGTTAAATATATTACAAATTTTGCATTTAAATAAATGATTTGCACAGTAAAAGAAAAAATAAAATAAAAAATAAAAATAAAAAATGAAGCTGAATAGGTAACGTATTGGGAAATATTGCGAAATGGTTATATAGTGTGTGTGCTAGGGTCACTACATGTAGAACTCTATATGTGGAAATGATATAATTAAGCACTTTATTTTTTGTTCCTTCTCTTTTTTTCTTACAATTTGTTGTTGTTGTAGTTTATTTATTATTATTTTGTTCTTTGAAATAATTTATTTATTTTCTTTTTTTTTTAAATAATATGCTCAGTGTTTTTGTCGCTCTGCAGCTAAATCATAAAATATCTTCATCATCGTCATATATCATGTAACTGTGTCAACTAAATGTTTTTTTTTTTTTGCTTTTCTGTTTTTATGTATGTATATATTATGTATTAAATCTTATAAACTGCGTAACTTAAATATCGCTTGTTTCTGCATTATATTTTTTTTTTAAATTATATTTTTTTTTTTCATTTTGTGTTTTTTTTTGTTGTGGTTTTATTATTATTTACTTGTTATTATGCGTTATCATTAATATTATTATCAGATTTAATCAATTAATCGATATCGTTTTTCACTTTTCTTGATTCAAAGGTATTTGTAGTTTACCTTCTGAGTACACTGCCGCAGCCGCAGCGGCAGCAGCAGCATTAGCCGGTGTTCGCATAAAGTACTCCTTATTGACGCAATTCCTTAAAACATCTGGTATATTGCCGACAATCGCTCGTCGTATTTCCGTGGCCGCCATCTCGCGCAGCTCCGTTGCAGACGCATCGCTGAAGAATGCTGCGTGTGGTGTACAGATTAGATTCGGTGCATCTTTAAGTGCGCCCTAAATGATTTTTTTTAGGGGGGAAAACTTTATTAGTATCATTTTGATCAACCGTGATAGTGGATTTTAGATTGAGTAAAATGCTTAGTTTTACAACAATCTTACTTGGAATACATTATAGGGTTCGTTTTCGTGTACGTCCAATGCTGCAGCTCTTATTCTGCCTTGTTTCAATGCCAATGCCAGAGTCTCGTCATCAACTAGCCCACCTCGTGCGGTGTTCACTAGAAATGCACCAGGTCGCATCTAATAAGATAAACAAAGCAGAGTTAAAAAAAAATATGTTACTAAATTTGATTAATTTCAATTCAATTTTTTCTTACCTGTTTAATTGTGAATTCATTGATTAAATGATGATTGTGTTCGTTAAGTGTGCAATGCAGTGAAACACAATCTGATTGGAACAGCAAATCCTGCAGCGTGTAGACACGTGTTAATCCAAGTGATTTGTCAATACCATCCGGAAGATAAGGATCATAAAAAATAACATTAAAGCCAAAGGCTTTTGCTCTCAAGGCAACCGCACTACCAATGCGACCAAGGCCGACTAAACCTAATGTATCACCGCGTATGCGTGCGCAGCCCTAAAAAGACCAAAACAAATAAATTCATTTTATTTTAAACGATCCACAAGCAATATTTGCACTTGTGTAACACTTACATGTGCCGCCTCTCGCACTTGCTCGGGGCCGGTAAATTTTTTTCCCTCGCGCACCATGTTTGCCAGCCAATAGGTTCGTCGATACAGGTTCAAAATTAAGCATAGAGTCGTGTCAGCGACTTCTTCAACACCATAGCCAGGCACATTACAAACCGCAATGCCCAATTCACCAGCTGCCTTAACATCAATGTTATCTGTACCGCTGCCGATGCGTACAATAATGCGTAAAGCTTTAAATTTCTCCAAATCTTCCTTTGTCAATATGATGGTATGCCACATGAGTGCACCAACAGCTTCATTGAGTACCTAAACAATTTCATGTGTATTAAAATTTGCAATATATTTTATATTACATTTTACCCCATAGGGGGACTTCTCATACCTTCTCATGTATTTCTGATGTACTTTGTGCGTCGCAGAAGGCCACAGTAGCGACATCTTTCAGTATGGGCATCTCAATTGAACAATCGCGTCCATCGAGCAGCGCCACCAACGGTCTGGCCTGCAGTGGGCCATTTGCAAATGTGCTTTTAACATCTAAACGAGAACGCTTCGGCATCATTATATTTTTGTCCATTGCGTCCAACTCTATTTATTATTGTTGTTTTGTTAGTGCAGTTCCACTTTTTTTTCTGTTTACAATAATGCTACCACACATGCACACACACATACACACAGGACAACACGCTTTTAGCTGATTAGTCAACTGCTGTACATGTACGTAGCAAATTTTCTTCTGATAACGTCTTCCAAGGCTTGAATTCCTACGCCGCAATTATGTTTGATGTTATCCTTTTATTATAAACTTTTTCTTTTTCAAGTTATTTCTTTTGTTAACTGCCTGAATGTTTGCTTACTTGCTCGGTTAGTTAGATAGTTGTTTGGTTGTTTTGTTTGTTGGTTGATGGTGTGATGATGATGAAGTAAATTTAACAACTCTGTGTAGTGTGTCGTTTACTTTTTGCTTCTACTTGTTGTTGTTTATTGTTGTTGATCTTATTCTTTTCACACTTCAAATTCAGTTTAGTTAATTGTTTTACATGAATTTAATGCTCCGTTTTCTGGCGCTTCATATTGAACAAACTACAATTTCTGCAAAAAAAATTAAAATAAAAAACAAAAGAAAATAAAAAAAGGAAATAAATTCAGTATCATGGGGGAAACATTAAATTTAATAAAATACATAATAATTTGAGCAGTAGATCAATATATTATAATACAATAAATTCCATGGAAAAGACCTGAAATGCGATGTTGCACAAAAATCAAAACAGAAAAAAAAAAATTAACAACAGAATCAAGTTGACAGTAGAGCGAGGTAACGGGCTGCTGATGTTGGTTACGCTGGCGCCAAATACGCAAACTCAGCGGAAAATTGTTGTCGGTGACAAATTTGCTTTGGATTTCGCACACATCAGCGATAAAGTTAAATTATCTGTATTTTTTATTGCGGCAGCAAAAACGACAAAAAAAAAACGAAACCCAAAACAGACAACAAACCAGAGAACATAGAAATTTAATTCCCACCGTTAATATTGCTTACAGACAGTCGGGACCGGCAGTATGCAGAGACACGAGCGGCATTGAATTGAGCGTCGTCTAAAGTGGCATGCGGCAGTCGCCAGCTGCTTTCGAAATACTTATGCGAGTATAGTGTAAAAAAGGCCAACATGCACATGGCATATATGTAGATGTATACAAATGGATTTATGTAAGTATGTTTGCATGTACATGGCATTGCCCCCGCTGCGCAATTTCGTTACCTAAATTGTGCGTCAGAGTAGCACTATCAACACAATATTTCTTTCTGTTGTCGCACTCTACCACGCAGCTGAATCTGCTGATTAGAATTACGTTTTTACGCTTATGCTTTGCTATGCTAGCAGTTTACTGCTGCTGCTGCGGTTTTTTTTTTTTTTTTTTTGCTTACAAAACGTGCGGCTATCTTATCAATCAGCAATAGTTTTAAAAATAGTGTTACCCGAACCATTAAAAATGTCACGAAGTGCTATGCAAACAATATACATTTTATTATGCGCATATAAAGTACATATTTTTTTTCTTTTCTTCAGCCTTTTTTTTCTCTATTGCATTGATTTAATCTATTTCGTTTAAATTTTTCTTATATGGCCACACCACAAGCATACAAGCAAAACTAGTAATAATCGCATTAGCAACGCTCGCGAATGTTTTAGCTAAGGAAGCTAGCTGAGTATGAAGCACCTTTTATCAGCAAACATTCAAAGAAAAAAAAATACTATACAGAAATAAATAAGCAATAATAAAAACACAATTGTACAAATTTCATAGCAGAAAAAAAAGCAAACAAACGAATGTGCGCTAAACGCCAGCACCGCTGCCATGTACAAAAACAAAATCCACTGATCAACAAAAGCACAATGAGCTTAGATGTTGTTTGTTGATAACGCCACATAAGCGTATGTACACATAAACACACTTTCGTACGAACAAATGTACATTTCTTTTTTCAAATTTCATTAGAAATAGTTCAACGGGATTTTTTGCGTTGTTGTCTGACGAAAGTACATTCGTACATTCGCCGACGTGTTAGGCGCACATCTGTAAACGTGCATACCTACATATAGCTATCTATAATTCTGTCTGTATGAATACATAGATATGTAAGTACGTATGTATGCATGTACATATGTATGATAATTCGTACAAATATATAAGCAAATGCATGTACAACGTATAAAAAGTCAAACGAGTGAGTCGAAATTATGACACCGAGTTTTGCTATTTGTTTATTTTTGTTTCACATTCATATTTCTGGTTGTTACCGTGCCCAGGTCGTCTACAATGTATAATTTTTTTTTTTTACTTTCTTCTTCTTATAAATTTAGGCGCTAATTGTTATGGTTTATTAAAATACATAATGAAATTATTAAATATTTCGCATGATTTTTAAACATGTCATCATCTGATTTATGTGCATGTCACGCTAAAGCAACAGAAATAATTCTTATTTATGATATTTGAAAATGTGTAGTGGCAAACCGTACGGAACAGCTGTGATGATTACATTACGCACACATATGTCTCAAAATGTTTTAAGATGCTTCTATGCGTATTGAACGTGGCAGCCAGCGTACGTTTTTTTTTTACTGGACTAGTTACTACCTTTTGCAAGCAATGAAATTGCCAAACAACAAATTGATGCGTACTAACAACAGCTTATCTCTTAATGCTGATACATAAAACAAATAACGACAATTTTAATGGCTTTTTTCTTTCTTTTACCATGCAAAAACCAGTTTAGAAGAGTTTGCCAAATGCCACCTACATTACATACAAAATGGAGCAATTTTCTCAAAAAGAAATGGTGCCTTGGAAGCCTCAAAAAAATGGCAAAAACCTGTTATTAAAGACGTTTTCACTTGCAGGTTATAATGTACCCTTTTCTGTGTATTACATATAGCAATTTGGCAGTCCCTATCCTTGTTATATTGTGTCGCTGTTCTTTTTTTATATTTCCTAAAACTTTTCTTATTCTTAACTTACACAACTGAGATTGTTTGTCAATGTGTTATTCTTAAAATTAAGCACTTAGCTGGCAGATATTGGGTGGATTAAGAAATTGATTTCCAAGAATAGATAGATATTAGTGTTTATGTTTCACTGTCATTGTTTTAATGCCAAGCGAATTTTGATGTTAGTAAGTGAAATTCAAAAGATTTTTTTATAAATACTTCGCATAATTATTACCATTTCCGGTTATTAAAAATTTAAAATATCTCTGAGTGCTTAATGTGAACACAATTTAGTAACTATGTGTGTGTGCTTGTTCTGAAGCTATTAAAAATTATGTTTTTAAAAGTTTCATGTTGATAAAGCACATGGCTCATTTTCAATTCTGAACGTTGTCGATACCATAACTGTGATCCTTATAAGACTTTGAAGCATATATTGTGATAAAATGCTGTCTTCGCCATAAATCACACAATACGTCAAAATGTGCTTTTATCGCAAAAACAAAATTTTTAACAAACATCCATTATAGCCACTTAAGTTATGTTTAATTTTGAAACAGGACAAGCGATAAAAACAAAGTAATATTTTTATATATTATGTGCTATGGAGAATGATAATCTCTTAGCAATAAAATAAAACAAAAATTTCATCAACGTTTGAACTTTAAAAAACTTTCAATTAGTTTTACTTTTGTTATAGCAAATTGAAATATTCATGGTATTAAAAGAATGAAAAGAAAAAAATATCTATATGTATCAAAACAAAGTACTACTTGAATAAACTTATAACAAACTTTCCATTGCAATTATTTGAGTTGGATTTACATAAAGCAGCAGCAACTAGTTACATAAACCAAACGTTGTAGATACAACACTCAACCAAAGATAAAGACTACGGCGAGGCTACTTTGCTTTAAGTCAGGTACCGCTGTTATCAACATGTACATACAAATTGCATCTAAAAATAAAATAAATACGAATCAAGATTTGCCACTTTGTACATGATAACAAGCTGTTTTTACTACTCTATATATACTTTCTGCTTGACTACATAGCAAGGGTAAAATGCACTTAAAGTGATAAAAAAAAAAAGCACAAGCGTGTCAAAAACTTTCGACAATTCTCCAAAAATGATAGTTTGTTGAAAGTAATTTTCTAATAAACAAAACCAAAAAGTTTTCTGAACTTTAAACAATAAAATCATAGTTTCTTAACGCCTTCATCCTAGTCATCAAAATCTACATTAATTTTATGATTTTTCTTTCATATTTAAAGGCGGATAAAAACGCACTACAAAAACAATGACTCAAGAAAATTAAACTAAGCCAAAAGCAACAAACCAACGCACCACAAACGGGTACAGCAAATACACGAATGTACATTTTTTTTTCCACTGTATATTTATTTTCAATGTTTGTTGTTTCTGTCACTGTCTCCCCTTTCGCGCAAACTGTAATGAGACAATGACGCGCAGCCCAAAAGCAGTGTAGCGATTCAGAGTCGGCAAAAACAGCATTAAGCAACAGCAACAACAATAACATACTACAAATATTATATATGCCCATCCATGCCAGCCATGCACACACTTAATATAGACACATTTTATATGTGTACCTATGGATGACTGTAACAACAACAACAACAAACACCGCCATAGTTGCAACAACAACAGCAACAAACCGAAAACCGGTTTATCAACGAACGATAACACGACAAACGAACGAATCGACAGTCAGAACAGCATGAGCGACGGATACGCAGACGGACAAACAAACGAACAGACATACAACGAAAAAACAAGCAAAAAAAAAAGTATACATTTATGGTTGCTTTTGCCGCTTCTGGGTTTCTCGTTTTTTTTTTTCCTTTTTCATTTTTTTCTTTCTTTTTTAATAAAAAAGCAAATACAACAAAAAAAAAATTCCGCTTGAAATTGTTTGTTGGCTTAATGCCACAATAAAAGCGATTGTCCAGCATTGCGGCGAGTGACTGGTGAGCCCAGCAAATGGCTGAAATAAAAAAGTATAAAAAACAAGTTTAAATAAGTCATGCGCATACGCGCCGATGGAACATTGCAGAATAGACGAAAAACGTATAAAGTAAAAAAATAAATAAGTCATAAAAAAAGCATTGACGCTGAAACAATTTTCTATACGCAGCAGCGCGCACAGTAATAATAAATAATAAAAATAAATAAATGCTTTGATGGCAACTTTTGTTATTAGCAGACGGTGGTTTTGTCGTTTCGTTTGTTGGCTCCTACGATAGTTTTGCTTATTTAGTTTAAGTTTTGAATCCGCAAACTGCACAACAGCGTTACACTCGTTGCTATCGTTGCCACCTGATGCAACCATTGCATGTATTTTATGTAGGCGCTATAAGCAGGTTGGCGGCATGCAAAATGCGTGAAAAGTTTCGGCCGTGCTAAGTCAGATAAAACGTAGTGCAGCGGCGCGCAGAATGCGACTACTTTTTCCTCTGTAGGCATGTTTACTTGAATTATCATCACGTTGTGTTGAGGCCAGCCAGTTGTTTTGTAGTACAAAATTCGCAGCATAGCGCCAATAGCAACAACAACAATGGCACAGTCGTATTTGTTGTTGATGTAGTGAGAGGCAACGAGTGTAGCGACATATGCACATACTGACAGCAGTGTGCACGTGAATGCGTGTGAATGCAGACGCCTGCGTGTTTGTATATATGTAGTAAGACGAACGTACAACAATGCAAACATACTTGTGCTCGTGTATTTTTCCCGCGTTTTTTCTCGTTTTTTATTTTTTTTATTTTCATACTAATGTTATTTCAGGCCTGTTATTTTTTTAAATAGAAAATATATATAGAAACTGCTGGCCAAAAATAAGCAGCCAAATGTTTGTAGCTAATTTGTTGTCTTTCCAATTACTCAGTTTTTTTTTATTTATATAGAAATATGTGTACATATACTGATTTGCTATGCATGACGTAAATAACAAAGAAATAAGTAAAGAAAATAAAATCCAATACTCGCCAAGTCATCATCAATTGTTGGGCTTACACAATCAAATTGCGTTTTTTTTATTGTTTACTTTCTAGTAAAATATAAATAAAAGCAACAAAAATTGTAACAAAGCCAATGTTTGTTCTTGACGCGTTGTAAAGCAATTTCTCATTTTTTAAATATTTCGTAGAACGAGTGAAAATTCTTGTGAGACAAACATTACGTTTTCTAATTGTAAATAAATTACGAGAATGTGCAGGTGTGCATTCTCACTTATAAACGAACATAATGAAAAATAAGCGAAAAAAATGTATTAATCAGTAACGAACAACCATTGATAAAAAGGGTTAATTATACAACTAAAGAACTTTTTCTAGGTTTTAGGAAAATTTTCAGGTGCACGGATGGCATATGTCTGATAATCATGCAATATAAACGTTTAAATTTTATGTAAAAAAAAAAACATTTTTAAAGTCTAAACTCAAGTCATGGTGACGTTTTTATTCAACTTTCTTTTTTGTTAAATTTGTATTTTTTGCAAAAAGTACGTGAGCTTGGCATAGGCAGTGATAAAGCGTAAAATCTATAACAATAAAAATTGAAAAAAAAAAAATAATAATAATGAAAATACTGTACAGAACTACATTACAGTGATTGCTTGACAAAGAAACGGTACGAGAAAAGTTATAGCCAATGCAAATTTCACGTTTTCCGCCATGGCTTCACATTTTATTTTTATGTACAGTCCGAATTCGATAATCCGAAACTCGCTAATCCGAAAATTCCAGTAATACGGATGGTTATTTTCTTGCATTGGCTGCCCTGTAATCCGAATTGCATGTTTTCCTTATGTTTTTAGTAGAATTCATCGTTGTAATGAAAATTTTACCACGATATAATGTCTTTGAATGCCAAAGCAGCAGCAAAAATACGATGTTGGATTTTTGCTTTCTTTGGAATACAGAGCGTCACCATTATTTTTCGTGACACATTGAGTGTGTGAATTTTGTCATTTTTTGTGATTAATTGCCAGTTAAAGAGTAAAAAATTAAAAATTTTATATTTTCTTTAAACTTCACAATTAAATATTAATTTTTCATTGAAACTTGTGGTTTTCTTTAATAAAATTACATATATTAAAACAATCCAGTAATCCGAAAAATTCGATAATCCGAATTGTTATTTCGGGTTATCGAATTCGGACTGTATTTATATATTATGAAATGTGCCTCTTATTCGCCTGCCATTTTAGCGTGTTTTTACTGTTGTACTATACACAGTAGACAGTATCGCTGTTTCGATTGTTTCTGTTGCTTTAAATGGGTTAAAAGAGTGAGCATGAAAAATAGGAAGTGTTTAGGTACAGGCGCGCAGTGTAACAGCAAGTGAAAGGGCAGCCAACAATGTGGCGCACAACAACAAAAGAGACAAGAGTCAATTTAAATATATGTATGTACATACTTATATAAAAATGAACACACGAACATGTACTGCGGGACTGACATATTCGTGCACTGCTGTTGACTTGAGTGCAAAAAAATGTATTGGAATTGGCAACTTTGTCATTTACTTTTTTTTTTGTCGAATATGAGTGGAAGTATATAAAAAATACACACTATTGTCGAATTAAATATAAAATCGAAATTCATAGAATTGAGTATTGCCAAAAACGGAAACCTCTTTTTATAATATTCAATAATTTCATCAAAATATACAATTTTTTTAAATATATATATATACTTATTTTGAAATTAAAATTCTACTCACGTTTTATTTTAAATTATTTAAAAAAAAAAATAAACAACACTTTTATCCTAATATATTTTTAAATTGCCGCATATCATACCACCCACCAAAAGGCGTTCCTACCTTTTTACTTTCTTTCTTTTTCTACTCATTAAACCTTATATTCAATTCACTTCAACCCTTTAAAGAATTTAAATTTTGCGCAAAGTAGCAAAAATGTGTCAACAACGACACGCACGCTTGTGAGTTAACTGCGCGGCAAAAATGCAAATGAATAGAGCGAAAAATTAGTTCGGTCAGACGCAAACAACTCATGCGTACGACAAAAAACAAATTTCAAGAATGTCAAACTTATTTTACAATCGATTGTCAAAACCTTTATAATACAAATTGTGTAAAAAATCTTTACATACTGTAAAAACATCATTAAAGTCATGAAACAAGCTAAAAATTTGCAGCATTTGTTGTAGCAAGTGTTTCTCGCCGCGCAAAAAAACACACACGCACACATGCATGCATGCGCACTCACACACAATTATATACACATACACTTACCAAGCGAGTTTACAACATAAAATAATCCGTGAATGAGGTATTACAACTCATAAATACATGAGCCGGCGATTATTTTTTTCGATATTATACACTTTAAACACTGTAAAACAAAATTAAAAACACAAAAAATATATGTAATGAATATTGAAATCGCAAACGAACGCACAACGCGAGTTTTTCTTTCGTGTTTCGTTCGTTCGTTTTCTTCTTTCTTTGTGGCGGCGGCAGCAAGAGCAGTGCACGGCTCCACAATTTTCACAAACGCTGTTTTATGCGATTAAACACGTTGCCACATACACAAATTGTACACAATCACTTGCCAATGGGCTTTGGCAATAACTTGCACATATTTTATATTAAATTTCTTGCTTTTATTACGTTTATTTTTGCAAATTTAAACGACCAACGCATCCAAATTCCACTTCCACTTTTATACTCGCAGCTTTCAAAATGGCGGAATACGGCAATTTTTAGTACAGCAGTGACGCGAGGTTCTTAGCGCTTAGAGTTGTCGGCAGTTGCATAAATAACACACTAGAAATCTATTTATACTGAAACATGCACTAAAACAGACGGCTCGGAACTAAGATTATAAAGATAAATAATAGTTATTTCAATACTTTTTTAAGAACTTCTTTTTGAAATGCGTATAGAACACTTAATGGCGAAATAGCACGCAAAACCACACTAGTTTTTCTAAGCACTAAATTTGGACATCACTTAAATATTCAACAGCAATCTCATTTTACCAATTTGGTTAAGAAATTACAGATGGTATTCGTGCAATAATATGAAATGTTGATATCCAAAATTTTGCAAAATTAACCTTAAATATCAATTACCGTGTATACGTGTAGTTTCGTTTCGGTTTTTATATTTTACTCTAATCTCTTTTTTAAGACACAACTTCCAACTTGTTTTGTGAAACCAAATGAACAACTGACTCACTGACACAGAGTGCAGAGATAGCAGATAGTTAGAAGATAGTGCTTGAGTGAGAAAGCACGGTTTCTGACCTCTGCAAACTCTGGTGCGTCACCAAGTCTGACACTGCTGCACTGTTCGGTGTTTTTTTGGCGCGGTTGAAATTATTAGGGCTGCCACATCGCAAAACTGTGTCCGGTTGCCGGTGAATATCAGACTTATATCCAATCGGACACACGAAACCGGATATTACGTTGTTCACCACTGCTTCAGAGTTCTTAGTAATAGGGGAGGAATAAAATAATGGATAACTTCATCTACCGCAGCGATGATGACTTCTTAAATGATGTTGCTAAATGCTGTCAAAAGAGCCGCCTGAGTAGCATCGATTTAATATGCGCGTGCGGTTGCTATTGCCAAAAACGGAATCCATAACAGCGGACATGCAATTGTCTTCGCTCTCTACTTAGCATTGCTAGAGTGAGATAGCAACGCGACTGCCCTTTAATAGTGTTGTGTAGTTTGTTCACGATAAAAACGAAAACTTGATTTTTTCGTCACTCACCTCGTTCAATATCAATTACTCTAAAAACCAGAATAATTACTCGAAAAAATTTAGTTTAGATTTACAAAATTATAAGAGAGTTTGGTCAGACCAAAGAGCAAAATACACTAATTGCAGATGACGTCATCCGGCTATAAAATCCTCTCTTTAATGAGAGTGGTCCGATTTCTGTAAAAACTGGCGAAACTTTCTATTTATTAAACTACGTGCCATACCCCATAGTATTGTCATCACCCAAAATTTCAATTTCTGCCTATGCAGCGGAGTTGCTCACCTAGGGAAAATATTCTTAGGCATCTGCCTTAGGAATTTCAAGCAATCCTGGGGTTTGCACATGTTTACTATCATTGAGTTAGATGATAACGGAACAATGCACAAAATAATCTGTATATCAACTAATGGATTACCGTTGTGTTTGAAATGAACACAGCATTTGAATTTGAAGATCATCAAGCTAAAAGTTTCGTAGCAATCAGCAACTTGTTGATAGTTGTAGCGCTTAACTATATTTGCCTCGCTCTCACACAAGCAATGTCAGAAAGTAGTCATGTTACCACAATAAATTGATTAATAATTATTTCATAATTGCCTTTTCATCGATATTCATTGAGTAGTGTCAGTGTTGCCGTTTTGAAGGACTTCTACTGAATTCGGTATTTATGTTTCAATTCAAATTTTTTCCGTTTTGGGCGAATATGGTAGGATTTTAGTAGAATTCGTATGTCCCTTTTTATTAGTGAAAAAAAGCTAAGAAAGAGCTCAAAAAAGAAGTTATTAACTTTTGTCGGCGGTTTGATTGCATTAATTCATTTCATTAATTTTTTTCTTTTTATTTCATACAATTATAAATAATACACATGCATGTGTGCGAAGTGTCGAGATTCTTTCTAGCTTAGTGCATCAGAATGAGTAGAATGATTTTCGTGCTCTGCTCTGTGGGAACTCTACCTGTTTGCACTGTCACTATAAACAGTAATGAACAACGTTAAATGCTGCACATCTCTATGTTGAAACCGTTTATTGACTAGCAGCTGCTGAGCCACCTGCACATTCTGACGAGGTGACAACAATTGCTAAAAGCAGTCAATATGGTCCAACTTGCTCTGCTATGTATATATTGTAATACCAATCTGTTAAATTTCGCAATATAGCGCGTTAAACAACAACCAAAACAAAACAAATTCTAGTTCGTTTGCTTACATCGCCGTCACAAAATGCAATTACTATAGCACCTGTGTGCGTGTTACAGACGGCCGACATTTTACACGTGCAGACACACTCTCTCCCTTCAATAAACCATTGAATTTGAAATTTGCATGCAATCTGTCTTTGACAGCAACATTTTTGACATTTGGTCATGCATTCTAGAACGAGAAGAACACACGATTCCGGTTCTCCGGTCGTTATCGTTGATCGTTTATCGAGAAGTTGCATTGTTTATTTTTTTTTTTGTTTTTGTAGTTTTGTCGCGCATCGTTGTTCGTCATCGTTAGCAGAATTTCAGTTTATAAAAATTAAATTTAAGTAAAAATATATTTAACCCAGATAAAATGTCATATAGGCGCGCAACACACGCAGGCAGCTGGTATACGAATTCAGGTAAAACTCGAAAGGAAACCCCTCGCAGCCATAGGAATTACTGGCTATAGCGGTGCTAGTCATCGTCGCTAGCAACAACTAAACAAAGTTATTACGGTACAACAAAAGCACAAAAACGGCGGCGGGTTTAATAAAAAAATTTTCTTAGATTGAATTAAAAATTTTTCTTCGGTGAATTGCCAACTGCATTGCGTATTTCATCCATGCGATCATATGCGATCTCCGTGGCCCAACACATGCGCTTCTCCAGTTCATTGCTTTGCTCACGTTGCTTTCGCAACGTATTTAAGCCGTGCTCCAACTGTGTGCACGCACTGAAGAATGCGCTTAGTTCTGGTATATCACCGAATTCGCCTGGATGTCGACTAAACTTGCTACCCATATCGCTCGTCAAATTCTCCAGGCGATTCTCTATGTAACGTTTTTCAAATTCGCGTTGCATCTCTGCGGTATGCGGATCACACTTTTCGCTGCTATTCAAATTCAAATCATGTATGCGATTTCTAAGGGACGTAAAATCAATTGCCTCCAGCTTCTCACCAATTGTTTGAAATAGATCATAGCTCTGCTTTAGTTCTAATTGCATCTTCTGCACATCGTCATCGATTCCGCGACTGGCGTAGTTTTCTAAAAAGTTTGCCCGCTGAGCCTTTTCCGTGTCGCTACTAACCGACGGTAGATTGATCGCTTGTGTGGTGGTATTTGTTGCTGCTGCTGCATCGGACGACTTTTTCGCAGCCGCAACGGTTGTAGACTTGGATATTATAGCTGCCAAGACTGAAGACGGCTTTTCGAGCATTGTTTTAGTGCCAATGCGTTGCTCGATGCCGCCAACCACACGCAACGGCCTAACATTTGCAGTTTCAATAACTGATGGCGACGTCTGTGGTGCTTTCTTCTCACTTTTTTAGAATAAAAAGAACTTTAAGCAAAACTAAAAGAAAAGAAAAACTTTCCCACACGTACTTTACGTCAATGATCGCAGTCAGTTCCTTTCTGATCAAACTCAAAAGCTCGTCAGTTTTGTTATTACTATCCTCCTCCATAACGTCTAAATTTCAAGCTATGCAAATATAAACTATTTTCTTTATTTTATTTACGCAAGCACTAAAATTTTTCGGTGTGCATATGTATTATTTTCTAAGGTTCAAAGAGTTTTACTCCGAAGTTGTCTTGAAACGACAATGACACTGTTGTCATGGCAAACTAAGTTTATTTTTTTTTTTTTTTATTTTATTTAAGGTTCGGAGCTCTCGCGGCAACTAGATGGATGGCTCGGCGCAGCTGAACTCTCTCATGGTCCGGCGCGTGCTATCATTGCCCCGTAAATATGCGAAAGATAATCATTTATGTTATTTTTAAACGTCTTTTATGTCTTCAACATAATATGCCGACAAAATCAACCATCATTCAGCCATGCTGGTTATTCCTACTGCGGTGAATGCGGTGCGTATGCCTATCGGCAAGTAAGCCCAGCCGTTGTGTAAGTCATGGTATTGTCATTATTGAAAACTTTTTCATCGCTAAAACTAATTTTTAACTGCAGCAAGCGTATATTTATACTCGGACCTTCACATCATGTGCGCCTGCGCGGCTGCGCACTGTCGGTAGCTAAAATATATAAAACACCTCTGTATGATCTCAAAATCGATACGAAAAGTACGTTTCATATGTATGTGTATTTGTGAATAAGCTACAATTTTTGATTAACAGCTAATGATGAACTAGAGCGTACGGGGCACTTTTCTTGGATGGACATGAAAACGGATGAAGACGAGCATTCGATTGAAATGCATTTGCCTTACATTGCCAAAGTGATGGAGGAGTGCGTAGTGATGTTTTCTTCTATTTTATACTGAATACCAATGCCTAATTATCTTTTACAGCTTCAAGGATCAATTCACTGTTGTGCCCATACTCGTTGGCTCGTTGAATCCAGAGCAGGAGGCGCTTTATGGAGGTCTATTAGCAAATTATTTTACCGATCCGCAGAATTTATTCGTGATATCGTCAGATTTTTGTCATTGGGGTCACCGGTTTAGTTATACGTGGGTTGACCGTACATGTGGTGCAATTTACAAATCAATTGAAAAATTAGATAAGCAGGGCATGGACATAATAGAAACGTTAACGCCGTCCAGATTTACAGAATATTTACGTAAATACAATAACACTATCTGTGGTCGTCATCCAATTGGTGTTATGCTGGCAGCCGTAAAAGTGCTGCAGGATAAGGGATACAAAAACAAATTAAGCTTTAAATTTCTTAAATACGCACAGAGCAGTCAGTGTAAAGATATGGACGACTCGAGTGTTAGTTATGCCTCAGGTTCGTTGATATTTGAAATGTAGTTGGAAAAAATAACACTAAGAAAAAACTGTGTAAAAAACGAAACAAGAAAAGTATAATATTGTTGTGCTCACTAAAGAGTCTGCCCATCCTATGTAGGTAATGCCAGCAAATGATTGGCTTAAACAAATTACGAAATTGTATGAAGGAATGAAGTATTTAAATGAAAAACCGAGAAAGTATTTCAGTTAATGCCTTTTGAATATTTCACCTGTTTCATATCGAAAGTAGTAGATCTAAGCTACTTTTTTTTTTAATCTATATGCCAAAGTAAGAATGGCCTGCGGCGGTATTTGTTTTCCAATTTTCACGTTTTTATTTCTCTTGTTTTAAATTGACATTGAAGTCGTACAATGCGTTTAGTTTTCTGCGTGTTTTTCGTATATATTTTGTTTAAAATTCTTTTGAATGTATGCAGCAACAGTTACTTCATATTTGTTTACGTGAGCTTTTAGCTGCTATTCCTACTTAGTTAGCAGCCATCCTGTATGTGTACACCTTCATTATTTACCACCAGCCATTTGCCGTCGTGGCTGCGCCCTCGGCACCCGCACCGGTTGTCGAACCAGCGCTGCTGCTTGCATTGATATCTGTGCTGCCACCGTTTAAATGTAAACACTGTTGCTCAGCAGCAGGAAGCTCCGATGCATTATTTGGCGTGGATGCAGCCGCCGCAGCAGCAGTTGCCGCCGCCAATTGCAGTGCATTCATATTGTGCACGAAGGACTCAATGGCAGAACTTTCGTCGATGCTGTAAGGAGATGCACGCTGACTGTGAGGACTGCGACGCAATAGGTCATTCAAGTCGATTATGTTTTGCTGTGTATCTGCCGCAGTAGCCGATGTCGAGGACGATGTGGATACCGTAGCTACAGCTGGTGGCGGATCATAATCATAGTTAAAATCAAGCTCGGACATGCCCGTAAGCAAATTATTTGCTTGTGCGTACATTTGCGCATCTAAATGATAAGTACGAATTAATCATTTACTGGCAGATGTTTGTTAAGGCTACTTATTTTTGCTTACCGCTTGCAAAGTCCGTTACTTGTTCACAGTAGCCAGAGGGCGTGTTGTTGGCATTCGATTGTGGCGCATCTGCGCGTACGCCGGTGCCATAAATACTTGGTGCCGGGGGTGAGACATTACGCGCATAATTCGCATCGGAAATGTTGTGTATGGAGACCTAGAAAACCATACATAAGACAAAAGTTTTAAGCAACTTGCGACTGCAGACGTACCTCATTGTTAAGCTGCTGTCCTGGTATTAGATTCTTAAGAAAAGCCGCATCATCGTAGCGTATAACGCCCGTGTTTGGGATACCCTCCAAATACGAGTTAAAACCGGTAATTGTTGGAGGTGGTGAGTCATCTCCACAGCTGTGAGGTATGACACGGCATTCGCTGCCATCGAAGAGCCCAACAGGGCCATTGCCTCCCAAACTGCTCGGTGCCTGTGTAGGAGCTGGACCTGACGCAGCTACCGAAGTTGGGAAAACATCTACGAAACCGTTGTAGAAATTCGTATGTTGATATTTATCCTGTAGGCTACTGCCTGTGCTATTGAAATCCGTTGCTGCGTTATAGTCCTGTGCGCCAAAGTTCGACCATTGCTGCGACTGCAACTGTTGCTGTTGTTGCTGTAACTGGCCGGTCTCCTTTGACTTTAGCTTGAGCTCACTACCAATTGCTGAAATACACTTCTGTGCAAGCGGGCGTGTCGGACGTGCAATGATGGCCGCATCACCAGTCAGCCGGCTGCTGGACGTTGTGTTGCAACTGCTGCTGGAGTCCACGTTGGTGCAGCTAATACTGATATTGTTGTGCGTGCTGTTGCCACTGTTGATACCGCCGATGGCCGCCGCATTCGCCATGCCACTGGAGAAATACGAAAAGGATGTGGGCGCCATGCCCATACTTGTACTTGTATGCTGCGTTGAGGAGCACGACTGTGTCGCATCCGTGCCTGCGTGCATTTGGTGTGTCTGATGGACTTGCTGTTGTTGCAGATGCTGTTGTTGAGTGGCACGTGCAGCCTCGGCTACTGCCTCCTGCGGTGTATAGTAGTTAACATTGCCGAATTGACGGTACCCACTAATGGCCAGACCATTTGTAACTGCCTGATGCAATACTGGATTTCGTATTGTGAACATGCCGTTGTCATTTTTTATTATAGCAGCCGGTTGATCCATTGGCAGTGTTGCAGTTAACGGTAGGTTGCTACTATAGGACGTTCGACCTGGCATCATAGGGCCTTGTTGTTGTTGTTGTACCACTGAAGCAGCACCAACTCCACCGGCCCCAATGACGCCGACGCCACTAACACCATTGGCACTGGCGTGAAACATGGGGTTTCGCAGTGTCACCATTTTCGTGGCAGTCGAAGCATTGCCACCGGCACTCGGTATCGTACCAACGCCAACACTGCCGTCGGCTGACATATGATGTTCACGTGATTTTCCACCCTGTGTAGTACAACTTCCCGTTTTTGTTTTATTACGACGTCGCCGGCGTGAACTCGACTTGCCACTTGCAGCTGCTGCTGCGGCGGCCGCTGCAACATTAGCAGGTTGATGATGTTGCGCTTCCGCCTTTGGATTAGCCTCTACCATAATAATACCACTTGCATCCAGGCCTGCTGCACTAGCATAGCCTCCGCCCGCATAATAGCCGGTCAAAGTAGGCGTCATGCCAGGTGCTGCAATAATTGTCGCACCACCGGTGTGCTGCGTTTGTGGAAAAGACGACATTGTGGACGATGTCGTCGACACACGTTGTGCTGCTGCATTCGACTTTGGCAATGGCTTTGATAGTTTCTTAATAGCTTCGCTACGTTGCCGCAGCTGTTCACTCTTGATTGGATCCACTTTTGTGAGTGTTATGCCGGGTGGCAATGATAAATCCTCCACTTGCACCCCACGATTCAATTGATCCATGATGCTAACATTCGAAGGCTGCGTCATCAAAGACTTGAGGCCGGCGGCATAGCTTTGTTGTGCGTTGCCAACATTGCTCAAGCGTAGATTTTGCATTTGCTGGCACAGGTTAGCTCCATATGCGTTGGACGGCACCCTTGGAGGGTTGTGGAGAGGCGGTGGTTGTGGTATTGCCACTTCGTTGGGATTAAAGTAGCCCATGTTGTTTGGTATGCCACACATGGCATCTGTGGAAAAAGTGAAATTAGTACATGCAGTTTTTTTACTCTGTGCATAAGCATCTACACCTAAAACATACCTTGTTGTTTTTGCTTTTGGTAGCGTTTGCTGCGATGCGAACGCTTCGAGGTTGACGCAGGTGCGGGCACCGGGTCTGCAGTAAAAGTAGCGGGCGACGGCGCAGTTGCTGCTGCCTGTGAGCGATTTTGATTATTATTGCGCTTACGTTGATGCTGCTGCTGCTGTGGCTGCTGTTTGTTGTTGTTGTTGTAGTTGCCATTATTGTTGCTGGTAACTGGTGTTGATTGCACATTCGCATGCTGTTGCTTGGCACGATTTGACTCCTGCTGTCGGCTGCTGTTACAGTTGCTCGAAGTCTGCTGTTGTCCATGTTGTGACTGTGCGTGCGTGACTTTTGCATTTGCCTGCGATTTCTTCGCTGGTGGAAATATTGATTTTTGTTGCGCCACTGACTGCGTTTGTAGCGCTTGCTTGCCACCGCTGCTTGTATTGTTGTTTTCCTGTTTAGATTTTCTAACCGTAGCTGTTGTTGTCGCTTGCACTGGCGCCCCGGAGTCCTTAGTTTCCTTCTTTTTTGTGCTTATGGCCAACGGCTTGACTGCTTCTTTTTTGTCTGCAGGCAACATTACTTTCGCAACCGTAACCGCCTTCACTGCTTGTACTGGCACCTCTGCGGTGATGTTGCACGTCTGCTCCACTGTTTCGCTGGTCGATTCCCATTCGGAATCAGAGGATTCATCTTGCAATGTTCTAAATGGATTGTTGTCAAATTGCCCGCTATCCACAAGTTTCGAACGTTTCTGTCGCTTTTCCTTAACTTCATCAGTTGCTGTCACATCTGCCTGTGGTGCCACCAGAACTTCGGGTTCGGGAGTTTTTGTTTTGGGGATTGATTTTGTTTCGTTTGCAGTGATTTTTGTTTTTTGAATCAACGGTCTCTGTGTGGGCTTCACTTGCTGCTGTTTCGGTGGTGCGTTGGTGGATTTCTTAGGTGCTTTGCCCGACGACGTATTGTTGTTGGGCTTAAGACTACACACTGAGTTTTCGCGCGTGTTAATGCCACTACTGAGCGGTGTCTCAGATTTGGAGGTGGAATTGGAACATGTGGTGGTGCTCGAACATGTTGAATCCTTGGTGGTGTATGCTACAAATGATTGAGTGGCTAATTTTTCTGATTTTAACTTAGATTTCTGTTGTTTTTTTGATAGTTGCTTAATATTTTGACGCTGCTGCTCTGCACTTTTATCTTCCGCATTATTCAAACTGAGTTTACCCAACTTATGTTCAAGCAAATGAGTTGGATCATTTTCGCTTAGATTAACCGCGCCTTTCTTCTTCGTGGGTGGTACTTTACTCTGATTGCTATTGATTGAAGGTAGTCGCAGTGTTTTGAGGTCTAAATTGTTTAATGCTGGCACTGGCACTGCTTGAGTGAGCGCCATCGATGGCACCAATTGACCGTTGACAAATGTGTAGAGCAGTTTATCCTCATCTGGTGAGCTGCCCTTGGCAGTAACTGTAACTTGCGGCTCATTGGCATTGGGCATGTTCACGCGGCGAATAGTCACAATGCGTTTTGAAGGATCGGCTGTAACAGCATTTGCGGCCATTGCAGCCACCACATCTGGAGGCAGCTGTTGTTGTTGTGGGGGCGCATAACACATTGGCGACTGCGGCATGGCCAGAGGTGGCGCAAAAAATGTATGTGGACCACGAAAATCTAAAAATTGTGGCAAGTGGCTTGGCGGTGTTGTCGTTGACAGAGTGGCAGCATCACACATTTTGGCATTCTGTTCTGCATTATTACCCGCGGAGCCAGGATGTTTTGATAACGTATCAACTTCAAGAAGTTTACGCATTTTCTGCAATTGTTGCTCCTTTGTTGGCAAATAGGTAAACCTAAAATCGGCATTTGTTTGCTTCACTGTCGCAATGAGTTCGAGTATGCCAGTCTCCACTTTCGCTTTGGCACGCTGTAGTTTCTTGATATTCGTCTCTAATTCGCTAATGCGTTTCTTATCACGTTTTTTGCTGCTAGTCATGTGAGTTTTTAGCTCCTGCTTGGCCGTAAATTCCTTAAAATAGATATCATGAAATTGGCCACGTAAATCATGCAATTCGCTAATGCGTTTCTCCTCCTCCTTTCGCATTTTCTGCTTGGCCTTCTTTGCCGCCTTTTTTGGATTCTTCGTTTGCGGCTGTTGTGGTTTATCGTTGCCCTCAATGAAATTAAGCGCTTCGTTAATCCATTTCTTATCCTGTTCCTTTGTATAATTATCAAGAAATTCATAGAACTCATTCACAACCCCAATACTGTTGGTTAAATGCAGTGAAGCAACCATTTTCTCAATATCCTTCTCCTTAGCGCGTATTTGTGCCCGCGCAGCCTCCAATTGTGCCGTCGAAACCTATTCGAAAATATTTTTTATTATTACGTATTCATATTTTGATCAGTTACGTCACCTTTGCAACAGCCGCCTCCTTAAATTCTTTCGTATTATTTATTGGCTTGCCCAGCTGTATACGCTTGCATAAACTATCCAGACACGACAAACTATTCTCAGGCGATGACGTCGCACTCTTGCTTTTCTCATTTATGCTTTTGTTTACGCCGGAGGCTGCATTAGCTGCTGCGCACTTTAAAGTTGGTGGATCTTTCGTGACGGGGCACGATTGCCCGCTTTGTTGCGGAGATGTCGTCTTTGTGCTTGTGGCGGCCTCAGCCGTTGTAGGTGTTTTGGTGTCGGCTGTTGTATTCTTATTTTTACGTTCACTCACGATTTGTGCAAACTTCTTGCGTAAACGATCGCGCGTTTCATTGTACCGGGCATGATTACACTCCTGGAATAATCAATTACAAAAAGTTGCAATAAGGCATTAGCCAGAAGCTATTGTTGCAACTTCTACCTTTTTCACCCGCTTCTTTGCATGATTTTCCTTGCAATGCTCACCGATATCAGAATACTCCAAACAACCTGAAAGTATTAAATATTATTTGCAGTCAGTTTGTTGCGTCAATTAGTGCACAAGCCGCGCTTACATTTTTTCATTTTTTCCTTACATGGAGTGCGCTTTGTCGCACCGTCCGAGGTGCCGACACCTGTTGAAATCATGGTCGGTGCTTGCGTTTCGCTGGCAGATTTTTGTTTAATTGCAGCATCCGGACGTGGATGTTTGCTAGAGAGATAAATTTTACGTTTAGCAATATAAGAAATTCACATAAGTTTAATTACTAAATACATACATGATTTGAGCTTCGTGTATACTCATGAGTTTATCCAAGCCTTTTTGCATTTGGTCTATATGAGCATCCAGCAAAGCCAAGCTGTGTAAAATATATATATATATAACAGATTAAATGCATTTCAACGGTTTTTATCCATTCTTGAACTTACTCATCATGGCTGCGGAATGGTGACAAACTGCAAGAAGCAGAAACAAAATCAATTTCAGTTTCAGTTCATACAAAAAAAAAATCGACTAAAATATTGATGAAACTCACCGCTTCGCTTGCTCTAAGAACCATTCAAAGTTTCTATCACTTACATCGCCCGCAATGCTCTTCAAGCGTAAACGCAGATCTTTGTTACTGAGTTCCAGATTAGAGAAATCCGTTATGCTGGGAAAGTTGAAGCGCATAAAGAAATTCGCATATATCGATAGTATAAACGTCCAATAGGTCTTTAAGATATAGTTGTGTGCCTTCTGTTCACGAAGTTCCACGTTGCATGGTACCATTTTGCGATTGAAGAACATTATGCTCGGTAAGGTGGCACGTAGTTCCTCACGCGAAAACGATAACGGTTGAAAATAACGTACGAGCAGCTGCGTCCAAATGGGCGCAATCTCGTTGTTGAGTATTTTGCGTGCTAGCAAACACGCAGACACACGGCAATTCTCATTGCAAAAGTTTTGTGGTTCAATGACATCGTAACGATAACGCTTGCGTGCTGGAATTAAAAATTATCACGTAAGTAGGTAGGCAGCAACTATTACCATTATTACAACATACTCGTTAAGTGCTGGAAAACCGCCCATGCTATGTGATATGTAGTACGTAACGTCGCTTCGTTTTCATTGCGTTTTATTAACACAGTTGTCGTGGATAACTCTTCGTTAAAATCCTCCAACACATTGTTCTTACGCGGGGGATTAACTTTCGTCATTGATGCTGTGTCGTCGGATGCACAAGTGCTGAGAATTTTGGATTTCTTAATCTTTGGATTCCGCTCAACTATGGCATGAGTGGCACATTTGGAGCAGGTGCCAGCAGTGACAGCAGCAATAGGTGCCACGGGACCGCCAGCAATGGAACAAGTGACGCATTTACAATTTCTTAGTATAAAAATGAAACCAATTATAGATAACAATTACAAGAAAGCAAATTCAACATTGCTACTCAAAAAACCTACTCAA